>JAEOAE010000180.1:0-18315 GCA_036365155.1 Meriones psammophilus | reverse complement strand
ATGTATGTGTCTCTACAGGTCTCCAGAAACTTCTCTGAGACAGCACTGTTTTCACTTCAGCATAGCTATAGGACTTCTGTTGGATAGAGTCAGACACAAGCAACTCAAAATCTCTCAAACAGCCAAGCTCCAAGGCCTTAGTTTACTGAGCCAATGTTAGCCAAAGGAGGAAAGAAAAGGGTTGCTGGAAATGACGACAACAATAAAAGGAAGCAAGGAAGACACAGTAAGCTACACGACTGTCCAGTGGACAGCAACTATTAGGGACAAAGACCCTTAGCTACCGTTTCCTGCCTCTCAAGCACCTTCTTTTGCCACAGGAGCCTTCTTCTCATCTCCATATAGCTCCTTCACCTCACATACTTTATTAGATTGGCTGGATCACATGCTACCAAAGAGAGAATATTTTTGATGTCTGCAAAGCCAATCAACATGATACTTTCTTATTGAAGTTGGTTCTATCATCATTTAAGATGTTCCAACAGCGAAAGAACATATATGCAGGAACATAAATACAATTTCACACAGACACACAGACACACACACTTGCACATACAAGCACCCAACACAAACACCTAAACAAGTACTTACACCAACACATACATGCAACATAGCAACAAGCAACTGACCCATACCTGGGCACATGTACACACACATAACATGAATAGGGATAGTAATGTGCAAATAATGGTCTGTACACATGCATAAGCACACAACTATTAACAAACATCATAAAACCAAACATAATGACAAGCACACATATATGCACACTAACAGTCACATGTTCACACAGATGGTCACCAATTCACCACACACAGACACACAGCAAGTAAAACACACACACACACACACACACACACACAAAAAACCAGGGAGAGGCTGTTACACCTTTTCTGCTGCATAAGGAGTTACTAGGGCCTACATACTGTACACAAGGCTCTTAGACTCAGCTAGGCTTTGGTGTCTTCACTTGTGCTTACTTCTTCTTCCAGGAACCTTTTCTATCCTAACACACACTGATATCATGGGCAAATTACAAACTCTGCCCTGGTTCAGCTAAGTTGGACCACACCAGACCACGTCCCCAAGAAGGAGGTCTCCCAGCTAACCTTCCAGCTAGCTCCATGTTGATCCATCATGGTCTCCTCACCTAACCTACCCTGGCTCCTGCAAAGAAGATCTTGGTAGTTCTAGAGGAAGTCAGTGATGCATGGTCATTATGCAAAAGCATTTCAAAAGATTACAGTTCATATAATATGAAAACAGCTCTCAGGTCAGGCAGGATGAAATAAGTGAAGTCACCTGCAGGGCTTTTCTAAAATGCAGCAGTCTGTACAACTATGAGAGGGAATCTGTCCCGAACTACAGGCCCCTGACATCATCGCTAAAAGCCCTGTGTAACTACCTAAGTGGGTATCCACATAGTGGATAAACTTGTAAATGATCAAAGAAATGAAAAATTGGATGGGATGTACATGAACAGATCGATGGGTGGGTGGATGGGTACATGAGTGTGTCTCTTTATGGTTGGACAGGTGGGCCTCCTGCCCATGCTGCCTCAACCTACCTGCTGCTTCTTGGCACAGAGGTCACAGATCTTCTCCAGGACCTCATCACAGAGCCTGTTTTTCTCCTGACAGGAATTTCGCAGCACAATATACTCCCTTTGAAGCTCTCTGTTGTTCCTTCTCAAAGTAGTAACTTGAAGCTTCAGCTTAGTCCAGTCAATCATGAGCTGGCAGAGAAGAAAGCTGAACCAAAGCCAAAATATGGTGAGCCCCAGATGGCCAGTATCTGCCTCTCCAGATACAAGTTCCATCATCCCAGCAAGGACTGTGGTCTGCAGAGAGCCCCAGACTGGGGCCTACACTAGCTATTCCAGCATCACCTAGAGGCATGCCAAAAACAAAGAGCCCAATTCCAGAAAGACTCAAAGTTCTTCAGAAAACTCTGACACTAAAGAAATTCATGTACCTCCAAGTGAAATAAGTGTTCCCCATCTGTGTTTATCAGTACATGATATTTGGAAGACATCAACACATAGAGAACAAACCATCTCTAACTTAGGATTTAGAGATTCAAGAATTCCAAGGTATTTATGGGTCTCATGGAAACCAGCTTTTTTTTTTTTTTTTTTTTTTTCAATGCAGTTTATTCAGGAACCTTGAACAATCATCTGACCCTGGGGAAAGCCAGCCAACAGCTTAAATAGCCTCTGGGAAGCCAACCCTAGCGTGCCACGTGGGCAATGCAGATAGGTCCAAATACATGGAAGCAAGCCAGATCCTCAGCCTTAACCAAATGTGGAATTGTTCATGACAGAGAGCACTCACCATCGGGAAGGTGGAAGGCAGAAACCAGCTCCATTTTAAATCCACCGCCAGGGACCAAGAAGACAACTCTTTTGGTATATATATATATATATATATATATATATATATATATATATATATATATATAAAAACATATATATATATATATATATGTATATATATATATATATATATATATATATATATATATATATATATATATATATATATATATATATATATATATATAGAGAGAGAGAGAGAGAGAGAGAGAGGTTCTTGAGAATGGCAGGACAGTTAGGACAGTGTTGGGATGGTCTCATATTCTCTTCCCACTGAACAAAAATGAATCCAAAAGTGTACTGGCTGTTTGCTAAGAGACACACAGGCTAGAACCAGAGCCCTCACTTTGGATTGAAAACAAAGAAGGGCAGATGCAGCCCCATCCAAGTGCTGGTGTCCCAGCCAAGTCAGTCACTCACCTGCAGGATTCAGTCTCCTTAGTCAGCACCTTGAACTTGTCCGCAGCCTCACTTAACTCCTGGAGCAATTTAGGCACAGCTGACATCATTTTCTGATGTTCCAGATTCAGGACTGCCAGTTCAAAATTGAACCTGTTTTAAGGTATGGGTTCCTGAAGTGAATGATTTCATGAATAAAGGCCTCAAGGATCACATGAATTTAGCCTACATCCAGGATTACCCCAGGCCAGGAGTTGCTAGATTGTGATTCCTAACTGCTAGGACCTTCTGGTGCTTATTAAACTTAAGATTCTGGCCTCAGGCCAGCAGTGGCAGGGGTATCAAAGTGAATGAGCTGGCTGCATGAACTCCCTTGTTGGCCCTGAAAGAATAGATCAGATTTCTTAGAAGTTCCACAAGTCCATTCTACAGACCTTGGCTATCCAGCAACCTTTGATGACATTTTTCTTATTTTCATAGCAGGGACTCTCAACCCTAGGTTCCTACTACTACACAGATGACCAGAGTACATCATCAATATTTCCAGGATCAGGCTTTATTAACTTCCAAGGAGATTCCAATGAGCCACCAAGATGAGGAAAAGTGCCATGTGCTGTGCTACCCAAAGTGAAGCACCCAGGCTTCAGCACTGGTGTTCTCTGGAAATTAATAGAAAAGAAAATCCTCAGGTCCCATCTCCCCAGGATCTGAAGGGAGTACACACAGTAGACAGCACTCATGCATGCATGTATCTTCGGGAATTGTGCTGACAAACACACACAAACACACACACACATACACACACACACACACAGTTAGGAGGCCAAATTCAGGTAAATGACATTGTCTCAGAGTACAATGAACCAGACCAGAGAGGAGCATTGATGAGCTCCAGGCTTCCCAGTCACACCTTGAGATGCACCAAGTGAATTCAGACTCCTCAAGCTCCTGACAAGAGAAAACAGTCAAGTACAAAGACTCACCATAAACTCATAGCACCTAGAATCTCCAACAAGCTAACATTTGTTAAGGCCTTTAAATTGCATGATGAGAGCTCACACACTATTGCCTTATCCTCACACTGTGATTCATGCCATAGGATCTTCTTTTCATCTGGAGGAAGCAGAATAGCCTATGTCCCCAGGCTTCTTGAAATCCTACCAGGGCTTCAGGTTCTGACTTTCAGATGCACTCAGGAAAATTAGTTTGGGCATGAGGGTGCTGTGGAGGTGCAGCTTCCTGTGATGTGAGGAAAGATGTGGTTGACACATAGGGATCAAGACAGTCAACAGAGAACATGGCATAACTACTACCTGATGTTCAAATCCTTGTCAGTAGAATGGGCAAGGATTCCAAGCAGTTCGTCCCTCTCACAGGTCATTCTCTGTAGTTCTCTGATCATTTCTCCCACCTTCATCACCTGTTGCTCCAGCTCACTGATTTTGTTGCATTGGGTTGATGCCTTTCCAGAAGAGCCTGTAGGTAGATAAATGCAAATGAACTTGCACAGTTGAATGGCACAGTGACAAGAGAGACCATGTTGAGTCATAAAGGAAGCCTGAGACAGAGGTATTACTAGAGACCCAGTAAAGCCCGGAAAGAGCAGGCAGTTATCCTCAAGCTGGGGTCTATAAGCCAACCTCTTTGCTTAAACTCCCTGGCTAGACATGTGTCTCATTAGTACTGCAATCTCCCTGGTCCTGAAAGGCATAGCTAGCCCAGACACAATGATTTAGAGGGGAACATCAGCTGATATCTGAGGGAATGCAGCAAGCCCAGGAGTCCCTCACTGTTAACACCACCAAGCCATGATCATTTGTCTAAGCCCAATGCATCTGAATGGCTAAGACCCTGGTATATACCCAGCAGAATATTCCTCCCTGTTATTGGTATCAGATACCTAAGGCATCTACAGAAATTTACTGAGATTGGAGTGTATCAACATGCTACCCTGAGAGGGATACCTCATTAGTCTCTCTGCTCACCTTCTCCCACCCTCAAAATGAAATTAAGGAGCTGCAGTCCTGTTGTTTCCTGGCCCCTTGCCAAATAACTAAAAGAAATCCTTGACCTATGTCTGCTCTTTAGGAAACAGAGAATCAGGATAGATCCTTTTCTTCCCAGGGGACCAGCTGTTGAGCCCCACTACTGGAAGGCCTAGCTCAAATCCCATCACCTCTGGGAAGCTCACCAAACCCTGCCCTCAACTCACTGCGCTTTCCACAGAACCACTTATTTCTTGTTCTTGTACGCCATGACCGAAGGCCAGATTCCTTCTGCCTCATACTGGCCTCTCCACACTCTCCGTTTGCTCTTCCCAATAGCCTGTTCAGCCTAGACAACATGACTATGGGAGAAACCTATAGGCACTGACCAAATGCCACCAACGGTATTTACTGTTGCCACAACAGTGATGACATCAGAGAGAATGCAGAGAGCTCTAGGATACAACAGAATGTCCAGAAAAGGGACTGTTAGGGTCTCCTGTAGCAGCCTGTTTCAAAATCCTAACCAGCTTTTCCCCAAATCAACCAAAGCCAAGCTGTCCCTTCCAGTAGCCTTTCCTAGACAGAAGGGAAGTCCCTTAGCACCTCTTCCTTCCTATCCACAAATCTCTGTGATTAATTAGAATCCTATTACTACTTCATCTATGGAAGATGAAGACTAACTTTCAAACACAGCTTAGCAATTGTTCTCCCCCTCCTTAAAATCTCTAAGCAATAAAATAAAAATAAAGGTTGCTATGAAATTAGGTCAGGATGACAAAGAAGAAAGATCAGTCCCCCTGATGCCAATAAGCATGTCAGGGATGATTCATAGAGCTGTTACAACGTTCTGGGGTTTGGAGGACATATGGGGTCATGTCAGAACAAAGATAGGTAATGATAAAAATTTTCCTCAAAGATTCAGCAGGACACTTTCCAGCCTTGATGTTAACAAAGGTGTGGTCAACTCTTGACAGGGAATGGTGACGATATTAATGATGTGGGATCCTAGGTGAGACTTAGACACCAGAGGCAAACACTCACAGGAAGATTCATGGCCCAACTTACACATGAGTTAGGGGATAGTTGACTGAAAATTGGGAGGCATGGTGTTGTTATGTAATAGTATTCTCTGTGGCAAAATTAAATATTTCAATCAGACTGCAGAGAATAACATATGGAGATGACCTAGACATCCTACTCATATGTAGCCCGTAGGCAGACCAGTCTCCAGGTGGGTCCCTGGGTAAGGGGAGCAGAGGCTGCCTCTGACATGAACTCAGTTGCCTGCTCATCAATCACTTCCCCCTGGTGATATGGCCTTGCCAGGCCACAGAGGAAGAGGATCCAGGAAGTCCTGATGAAACTTGATAAGTTAGGAGGGAGGAAGAGTGTGACTGAGGAGAGTTGAGGGAGGGAGCTACAATCAGGTTATAAACTGAATATTTTTTTAATTAAAAAATCCCTATCTATAATATGGAGAGTATGTGGTGTGTCACTCCTATGGTTCTGCCCCCAGAGCTACACAAAATGCAAAATCCTTGATCTGGAGCCTGCAGTGACAATGCACATGTCCTTAGGAAGGGTGACATAGCCAGCTTTTAAAAAGAATATCACTGGAGCATGAGAAGAGCAAGCAAACGGCACAAGAAAACAGATTAATAAGGTGCCTTTGCCCTAGACATTTACCAGAGCCCTATTTCACATTTTTTACACTCACTGATGAAAGACCCCCGCCTCACCCTAAGTTGAACATAGCTAATGCCATTTTGTGGTATACCATTGTTTTGAGAAACTCTGAAGGCTAGGTGGGGAACTGGAAAATTACTGAGAAACCCAGCTGTGCTGGCTGTGCCGCTCCCTTGGGATATCTGCGGTCAGGCTGCCCCAGTTGAGCTAAAAAAACAATTTGCTTTGACCACCCTCAGGGGATATCTGTGGGACTGTTCCAGCTGAGATAGGAGTCCTGAGAAAAACAACAGGTGGCGCCACGGCTAGGGGTCATCATGACCTTTCGACCACCCAGTTCCTGGTATCCTGGTGTCCCTGCCAAACTCTGACTCAAATTGTGGTCTCATTTAAATGTACCAATCAGCTCCCTGTAACTATGCTTCTCTCTTCTGTAACCGTGCTTCCTGCTCCCGAGCCCTATAAAAACCCGTCACCCCAACCGAGAGGCACGCAAGTCTTCTGATAGGTTTGGTCGCCCTGGGTACCCGTGTATCAAAATAAACCTCTTGGGGCTTGCATCCGAAGGCTGGTCTCGTTGTTCCTTGGGAAGCGGGGTCTCCCCGTTTAGAGAGGCTCGAGCGAGAGTCTTTCACTGACAATCGTGGAAATGAAGAGCTGATACCATGCACAGCCTAGATTGCAAATTCTCCAGAAATCTGTACTGTGGCCTCAGAAGTGTACCGTTAGACCTCAGGACAAGAGGGATGTGTGAAGAACTGTGTCTTTCATATGTTGTATCACACTGGCAAGACATGCTAAATGAGGTTAGCTACCTCAGGAATACATAATTAAAGAAGTGAAGTGACAGCACATGCCTTAAACACTACATCTGAGCACAAACCTGGCACATCGAAGGCTGGTCAGCAAGTAAATGGACAGGTACTTTGCCTAACTGGTTCTGAGAGACTTGGGTCTCCCCCACTGTGGAGGTCAACTCTCCCATCCCTCTATAGGGAGGTGGGTGTCTCATAATAAGTTGGGTTCTTCTAACTTTCTGTGCAAGCTGACCCAGGGATCAGGCTCCTCGGGCTTATTCACAGCTGCACAGTATGCAACTTGGTTTTAGAGCTCTCAGCCATGTGTTTTCTGAAGCCATGAGAAAACTGATACTGTCCACAAGCAGTCAGGTAGTTTATGGATGTCCCAGTTACTTGCTACATGCTTCAGACTTATGTTTCGGGCTGGCACAATGAGGGACATTTGGCATATATGTCCGTAGACCAGGTCTCCAAGGACACAGTCCATGGCCACTAGATTGGTGGGCAGCAGCAGCAGGCAGCCAAAAGCAAGGGTTGGAAAACTTCTGAGTTTTTGCAGAGCCCCCAGCAGATAACAACTGACTCAACTCTATTTCTAATGTCTGGTAGAGAACAGCAAGTTGAAGCCACAGTGTATTCTATGAGTAAAGCATGTGCATAAATTGTTATGAAAAAAATCTGTATGAACATACAGAGGGGGATGGTGGAGAAGAAAGGAGAAGGAAAGAGAGAGACAGAGAGAGAAAGAGACAAAGACAGACAGAGAGAAAGAGAGAGAATTAGAGAGTATGCCTTGAGCACATGAAGACAGAGATGAGGCAATAGATGTAGAAGGCAAAGTATGAGAGATTGCCTGCAAATCTCAGCAACTAAGAGACCTGGAGCCAATGTGTTTTTGGGACTTCAGGTGTGGCAAGCCGTGGCTATTAGGCTATTAAGTTGCCGAGCCTAAGAGATGGCGCCTGCTGGATGTACTGACTGCTGATAAACAAGTCCATATTTGGTCAAGGCAAGCGTGGCACTGGCCCATTGGCTGCCTGCTGCAGGTCTGATGAGTGAATATGGTTGGCTGTGATTGGCTGATGTGGTTGCCTATATAATTGGGAAGGGCCCTGGGTATGGGGGGAGAAGAAGCTGGCAAAGGCCTGAATAAACTGCTTGAGGAAGAGCTGGTGATTGCATCTTTCTTGTTGGTTGAGACAGGCGCGACAAGTGGTGGCCAGTATGGGGATCCTCCGCTATCTCCCCCACCAGAATGGCTCAGAACCTCAAGTAGTCAGGGAACGTCGACGGGGTAAGTCTACAAAGGGCTTACAACCCCAGGAAATTGGGGAAGGTCCTCGGTACATAGAGGCTATTTTAGATTGCCAGGAAGTAGGCACTAGCTGAGCCGAATCTGGCTCAAAAGTGAAACCATGGGCGAGTCCTCTTAGCACTCAATTTTTTTGGCTCTTAACGAGCTGCTTCGTTCTAAGAATTTAAAGATTAAGAAAAACATCTTAGAAAGATTTCTAAAGGAGTGTGATACCGTTGCACGGTGGTTCGAAGTCTCCGGGAATCTTACGGTCTCTTCCTGGGAGAAACTAGGAAAAGATTTAGACTTTGCTTTTGAACAGGGAACCCTTAAAGGTGGCATAATACCTATCTGGAAACTGGTGAGGCTGTCTTGAAGACCAGCGGTGTAGTGAGGCAGTAGAAAATGGACAGGCCGCTTTAAAGATGTTACAGGAGGAGAGATCGAAACAGGCGGCCAGTGAGAAGGGAAGTAAGAATAAGAATAAACTATATCCCAGTCTCACAGAATTGGATGACTTGGAGTCTACAGACTCAGAGGAAGAACTACAGGCTCTCATAGAGCAGATGGAGAGAACAAAGTCACGAAAGAGGGAGAAAAAGAAGGAGAAGGGAAATCCCGAGAGGGAGGAGTGTTGCGAGCCTCCTTGTCAAGTAGTGCCGTCCACACCCCCTCCTTATGAGGAAGGAAAGAATGGCAGCTCGGGGCACTCCTTTTGTCCAGGAACCTGGAGGGCAGTGAGGACAGAATTAAGGTTGGCTTTCCCAGTGTTTCAAGACCCACAAGGAAATAGATATGAAGAACCTCTATACTTTAAGGTGATCAAGTCCTTAGCTGAATCTGTAAGAGCTTATGGGATCATGGCCTCTTTTACTATGGCACAGCTGGAAGCCCTAAACAGACACTGTCTGACTCCTAGTGATTGGGGTGGGCTAGCTTGAGCTTGCCTAAGCCCAGGCCAGTACTTAGACTGGAGAGCTTTTCTAATTGAGTACACCACCGAACAAGCTGCAGCTAATCAAGCGGCCAGGAATCCGGCATGGGATAGAGATATGCTGCTCGAGCAGGATCGTTTTGCCAATCAGCAGACAGGATACCCAATACCAAGGAATGTAGGGCTGCCATAACACCTTACAAAGGTAAAGGGTTGGAGGCATGGATGAAGGTCTGCAGAGAACTCGGAGGGCCTCTGACTAATGCTGGCTTAGCAGCTGCAGTTCAAGTGCTCACAGGTGTGGGCATGCAGAGAGTGTTTCCAGATTGCCTACACCCTCAAGGTGCCTGGTGGGGAGCCTATCACAAGTCACATGTGGTGGGCACAGCAGGTGAGTAGATGCAAGAACAGATAGATACTCTCTGGCAGTTTGCTCAATTAGGTTGTGAATGGAAGTACCTAGGGTTATGTGTAACCTCAATTCAATTTCATAATTTCACCAGAGCTGCTAACTTGTCTAAGATCTTATCTCAACAGTTACTCGGCAATTGGTCTCAGGATTTTGAACACCTCCTTAGAGATTTGAGGCTGGCCATTGTGATGGTGAATTCCACTCATGTAGATCCTTCTATTGCTGAGAGCCTGACATCCTGGATTTCTGCAACGTTTAGCCACCTGAAGGAAGGGGTGGGATTAAGGGTCTTGGCAACAATGAGGTGTTGTGCTTGAGTGTTGCATGTGTGGTTTATGTGCCGTATGCAGCAATGTCAACATCATGCCAAAGCCATGATTACACAAGCCTTTGCAGCAGTAGAAACCAGACAGTCCCCTCAAGTATGGCTCGCTGCCATAAAGTAAGCTTATCATCACACTCGGGATGCGAGACTAAGCACTGCACAGAGAGTCAGCCTGTGAGCGGTTAGGCAGCTCTCTGAGAGGCACGTTTGATTGCATGGAGGTTTGTACCCTAGGCCCCTCCCCCTAAGAAAAAAGGTACGGGACAGGTCTGAGTCAGTTACTGGTGATGGGCCTGTGGCTGACCTCAGTACATCGCCCCACACGTCTTGCACACCAGGGATCAAACCTCTACCTCTACCCATTGTGTTCTGTTCTTTGCTTGCTTTAATAAAGAAGGGGGAACTGTGGCAAGCCATGGCTATTAGGCTATTAGGCTATTAAGTTCCCGAGCCTAAAAGATGGCACCTGCCGGATGTACTGACTGCTGATAAACAAGTCCATATTTGGTCAAGGTGAGCATGACACTGGCCCATTGGCTGCCTGCTGCAGGTCTGATGAGTGAGCGTGGTTGGCTGTGATTGGCTGATGTGGTTGCCTATATAATTGGGAAGGGCCCAGGGTACGGGGCGGGGGAGAAGAAGCTGGCAAAGGCCTGAATAAACTGCTTGAGGAAGAGCTGGTGGTTGCTTCTTTCTTGCTGGTCGAGACAGGCGCGACATTCAGGCAGATTGGCCTTTCTCTCAAATGATGGTGAGACATTACATTTCCCTGAGTAAAGCCACAGTGTAGGAAATACAGTAACTGCACCCCAGGCAAACTGACACTGAACCCCAACACATATCTATCTGTCTCTTATCACACTGATCTCCCATAGCAGAAGCTGCTCAGTGTTTTTCTGTGAGATCCAGCTGACAAGTGACAACACCTGCCTTCTACAGTGCTTCATCTCAGCTCACCCTTGGCACATTGATGGTATTCAGGAAGAGAAATGGCATATGAGATGTTGCCTAGCTTGTTCTCAAAGAACATGCTCTAGACTCACCAGCTATGAATGTCAAGTCTCCATGTCTCTACAGGGAGGTCATATTCAGTGGTCAGCTGGTGCCTTCTCCCTCCATTCCCATGCTTCAGGTGACCCAGGCAATAGCCTCCTCAACCTTATTCATTGATGCACAGAATGCCACTTGGCTTCAGAGTCCTCAAGTCTGGCCTCAGAAGCCAGGAGAAAAACTAAACAGTTCACAGAGATAATGTAAACATGCCAGGTCATTTCCTTCAGGTCCTTGCTGTCAAGTCCTCACATGTGTCATAGCTTATGCAATTGTTTCTAGAAAGCCACCTTGTGGGAAGAACATTCTGAGTCCGCCCATCCATTTTCCACAGCTTCCTTACATAAGTGCTATCAAGAGTTAAGTAGCAAGATGTACCTAAACTTGTATAAAACTGTCTTCATGAGCACACCCCATACCTCCCCCACACTCACACATTCAATGGGAATGCACATACACAGGTGCAAGCAAACGTTTAAAAACAGGCAAATATATAGACATGTTCATACACATTCACTCACACACACACACACTGAGACATGAGGAGAATGAAGATATACAATATCAAGAAAGGATAGGAAAGTTCTTCTAATAGGTGAGGTATGAAGGATTGCTTCAAATTTCAGAACCCAGGAGGCAGGCTGGGGAACAATTGTTTCCTGGGGCTTTCAGACAGCTTGACCATGTGAACAATGAACAGTGAGACAATACACATTCATGGCCTAAGCTCCAGCCAACAAAAGCCCACAGAGAGCTTCTTGTTTGTAATTCCTGTTCTCACACTGACGTGTCACAAAAAAAAAAAAAAATTATCTCCCACGGACTCTGAGACAGAGCAGCTGAGGGACAGCACCTTCTATACACACTACATGATCATATTATAACCCCAGATCACTAAAATTTGTTCAGAAAATATGACAACAGTTGACAATTTACACTATCTGTTTCTGAAATCATAGCGTGGGGATGTCGTATTTCCTGCAGCTTTGTAGATAAGTGGGTGCTGGTTTTCTCTGGCTCCCTTACACATACCTCAGGGGACCACAGTGACAGTCTCCTTGGCATATTCACAGCTGCACAGGCCACAGATTGGCTTTAGAACACTGAATCCTGTGGTCCATTAGGTCACTGAGATAGCCTGATGGAGAACTGGAGGGTCTTTATAAGGAGGAAGAAATGGTTAGAGAGTTCTTCCAACTTCTGATCTCTGAGCCTGGAAAGCAATGGGGAGGTCTTCCAAACTTAATATTATAGGGATGAATCCCTCCCTATATGGTATACAGCAGCCCTAAAACAAGAAGGGAATCTCTCCACTCTTCACTGTACTCTAATAAGAGTTTTGTTCCTGTTATATTTTTTAAATTAATTTTTATTGTTTTATATTAATTTCAGTTTATTTATTTGTATCTCAGCTGTAGCCCCCTCTCTCATTCCCTTTCCATCCCCTCTCCCTTATCTCCTTCCTGCCCGTCTCTAAGTCCACTGATAGGGGAGCTCCTCCTCCCCTTCCATCTGGTCTCACTAGAACTGGCAGCAATGTCCTCCTCTGTGGCCTAGCCAGGCTGCTCCTCCCACAGGGGTGGGAAGGTCAAAGAGCTAGCCACAGAGTTCATGCCAGAGACAGTCCCTGTTCCCCTTACTAGGAAAACCCACTTGGACATTGAGCTGCCATGTGCTATGTCTGAGCAGGGATTCTAAGTTATATCCATGCATGGATCCTGGCTGGAGAATCAGTCTCAGAAAAGATCCTGTGCCTAGATATATTTGGTCCTTATGGAGCGCCTGTCCTCTCCAGGTCTTACTAACTCTCTCTTCTTTCATGTGATTCCCTGCACTCTGACCAAAGTTTGGCCATGAATCTCAGCATCTGCTTTGATACACTCGTAGGTAGAGTCTTTCAGAGGCCCTCTGTGGTAGGCTCCTATTCTGCTTCTCCTTTTCTC
Source organism: Meriones psammophilus (assembly GCA_036365155.1). NCBI lineage: Eukaryota > Metazoa > Chordata > Mammalia > Rodentia > Muridae > Meriones > Meriones psammophilus. The sequence continues at coordinate 5,110 of JAEOAE010000180.1, read as the reverse complement.
CTACTTCCAATGTACATCCCATTTGTCTTTCTAAGTAAGGATTGATCTTCTTACCCCTGGTCCTCCTTCTTCTTCGGCTTCTTTAAGTGTTCAGATTTTAGTATGTTTATCCAATCATAGAGGTCTAGTATCCACTTATATGTGAGTATATACCATGTGTGTCTTTCTGTCTGGGACACATAACTCAGGATGATCTTTTCTAGTTACCACCATTTGCCTGCAAAATTCATGATTTCCTTGTTTTAAATTGTTGAGGAATATTCCTTGTGTAAATGTACCAAAATTTCGGTATCCATCCCTTCACTGAGGGACAACTGGTTTGTTTCCAGATTCTGGCTATTACGAACAAAGCTGCTACAAACATGGTTGAACAAATGTTCTTGTTATGCACTTGAGCATATTTTGGATATATGCCTAGGAGTGTTATAACTGGATCTTGAGGAAGCACTATTCCTAATTGTCTGAGAAAATGCCAGATTGATTTCCAAAGTGAGTGGTTGTACAAGTTTACATTCCCACCAGCAATGGAGGAAGGTTCCCCTTTCTCCAAAACCTCTCCAGCATGTATTGTTACTTGAGTTTTTGATCTTAGCCATTCTAATGGGTGTAAGGTAAAATCTCAGGGTTGTTTTGATTTGCATGTTCCTGGTGGATAAGGACATTGAACATTTCTTCAAGTGTTTCTCTGCCACTCTACATACCTCTACAGAGAGTTCTCTGTTTAGCTCTTTTCCCCCTTTTTTAATTACATTATTTGATTTGTTGATTTTTAAATTCTTTAGTTCTTTATATATTCTAGATATTAGCCCTATATCAAATATAGTGTTGGTGAAGATCCTTTCCCAGTCTGTAGGCTGTCATGTTGTTCTGACAACAGTATTTTTGCTTTACAGAAACATTTCAGTTTCATGAGGTCCCATTTGTTGATTGTTGCTCTTAGAGCCTGTGCTGTTGGTGTTCTGTTCAGAAAGTTGTTTCCTGTGCCAATGAGTTCTAGGCTCTTCCTCACTTTTTCTTCTAACCGATTTAATGTGTCTGATTTTATATTGAGGTGTTTAATCCACTTGGACTTTAGTCTTCTGAGTGATGATTAATATGGACCTGTTTTCATTTTTCTGCATGTAGACATCTCTTTGGACTAGCACCATTTGCTGAAGATGCTCTCTCTTTTTCTATTTAATGGTTTGGCTTCTTTGTCTAAAAGCTAGTATTGATATATGTGTGGATTTATTTCTGTGTCTTTTATTCGGTTCCATTGATCCTCCTTACTGTTTCCATGGCTGTACCATGCAGTTTTTATTACTATTGCTCTGTAGTACAGCTTGAGATCAGGGATGGAGATACCTCTAGACAATCTGTTGTTGTAAAATATCCTTTCCACAAATCTGGGTTTTTTGTTTTTCATATTAAGTTGAGAATTTTTCATTCAAGATCTGTAAAGGATTGTGTTGTTATTTTGATGGGAATTGCATTGAATCTGTAGATTGCTTTTGGCAGAATGGCCATTTTCACTATGTTAATCCTACTGATCCATGAGCATGGGGGATCATTCCATCTTCTGATATCTTCTTCAATTTCTTTCTTCAGAGAATTGAAGTTTTTTTTTTTTTTTTTTTTTTTTTTTTTGTCTTTCATTTTGCTTAGTTAGAATTACACCAAGGTACTTTATGTTATTAGTGGCTATTTTGAAGGGTATTGTTTCCCTAAATTCTTTCTTGGCCTTTTTGTCTTTGGTATACAGGAGGTCTTCTAATTTTTTTTAGTTGATTTTATATACAGTCACATTGCTGAAGGTGTTTATCAGCTGAAAGATTTTTCTGGTTGAATTTTTGGCCTCATTCATGTATACTATAATTAGGCTCATGCTGGGCGCTATTATATCATCTGCTAATAGTGATACTTTGGCTTCTTTCTTTCTGATGTGTATCTCCTTGATCTCCTTTAGTTGTCTTATTGCTTTATGTAGGACTTCAAGTACTATGTGGAAGAGATATGCGGGCAGCCTTGCTTTGTCCCTGATTTCAGTGGGATTGAGTTAAGTTTCTCTCCATTGAGTTTGATGTTGGCTATAGGCTTGCTGTATATTGCCTTTACTATGTTTAGGTACCTGCCTTGTATCCCTGATCTCTCTAAGAATTTAAACATGAATGGGTGTTGGATTTTGTCAAATGCTTTTTTGGTATCTAAAGAGATGATCATGTGGTTTTTCTCCTTCAGTTTGTTTATATGGTGGATTACATTGATGTATTTTCATATATTGAACCACCCTTGCATGCCTGGGCTGAAGCTTACTTGGTAATGTTGGCTGATATATTTTATGTGTTCTTGGATTCTGTTTGCACATATTTTGTTGAGTAATTTTGCATCAATGTTCATAAGAGAGATAGGTCTGAAGTTCTCTCTTTTGTTTGGTCTTTGTTTCGTTTAGGTATCAAGGTGATTGTGGCCTCATAGAATGAATTTGATAATGTTCCTTTTGTTTTTTATTTCTGGCATAATTTGAAGAGAATTGGAGTTAGCTCTTCTCTGAGAGTCTTTTAGAATTCTGCGCTGAAATCATCTTGCCCTGTGCTTACTTTGGAAGGGAAATTTTTGATGATTGCTTCTATTTCCTTGGGGGATATCAGACTCTTCAATCATTGTACCTGATCTTGACTTAATTTTGGTAGATGGAATCTATCAAGAAAAGTGTCCATTTCCTTTAGATTTTCAAATTTTGTGGCATATAGGCTTTTGTAGTAAGATGTAATGATTGTTTGGATTTCCTCAGTGTCTGTAGTTATGTCCTCTTTTTCATTTCTGATTTTTCTGATTTGGATAGTTTCTCTCTGCCTTTTAGTTACTTTGCTAACAGCTTGTCTATCTTGTTGAATTTCTCAAAGAACCAGCTCTTGATTTCACTGATTCTTTGAAATTTTTTATTTATTTCTAATGTATTGAATTCTGCCATGATCTTGAGTTTTCCAGATGTATACTCCTCTTGGGTGTGTCTGCCTCTTTTTTTCCCCCAAGGACTTTCAGGTGAGCTATTAAGTTGCTTGTATGAGATGTTTCAAATTTCTTCTTGAAGGCATTTAGTGCTATGGGCTTTCCTGTTAGCATTGTTTTCGTTGTGTTCCATAAGTTTAGGTATATAGTGCCTTCATTTTCATTGAATTCTAGGAAGTCTTTAATTTCTTTTCTTATTTCTTCCCTAACCTAGCTGTCATTGAGTAGTGAGTTGTTCAATTTCCATGTTTGTGTAGGCTTTTTGCTTTTCCCATTGTTATTGAGGTTCACCTTTAGTGCATGGTGCTCAGACACGATACAATAGATTATTTCAATCTTCTTGTATCTGTTGAGGTTTGATTTCTGACCAACCATATGGTCTGTTTTGGAGAAGGTTCCATGAGGTACTGAGACAAAGGTACATTTTTTTGTGTTAGGGTGAATGGTTTTGTAGATGTCTGTTAGGTCCATTTGTTTCATGACCTCGGTTAGAGTCATTGTTTTTATGTTTAATTTCTGTTTTATTGACCTGTCCTTTTATGAAAGTGGGGTATTAATGTCTCCCACTACTTAATGTATGGGGATCTATGTGTGAATTAAGTTTTATCAAAGTTTATTTTATAAATGTGGGGCCCTTGCATTTGGGATGTAGATGTTCAGGATTGTAACATCATCTTGGTGGAATTTTCCTTTGATGAATGTGAAGTGCCTTTCCCCATCTCTTTTGATTAATTTTGGTTGAAATTCTATTTTATTCGATATTTGAATGGCTATTCCTTCTTGCTTCTTTGGTCCATTTGCTTGGAAAACCATCTTCCAGCCCTTTATTCTCAGGTAATGTCTATCTTTGTTATTAGATGTTTTTCTCTCATGCAACAGATTGTTTGGTCTTGTTTAAGCATCTATTATTCATTCTGAAATAAGACTCTAACTTTAAACTTTGGACCTCTCAGGATCACATTTCATTTTATAGAAGTATACAAAGAATATTTTTAATTAAAATGGACTTTTTAGGACCTATATGTTTTTATTCTATGCTTTTTATGTTCAATGTTAATATTATGAATGTTAAAAACAAAACAGAAAATGTTTTTAGGGTATTTAACTTCTTTTAGTTTGATCACAGTGTACTGTTTTATTTCTTTAATTTTGAAATGCTTCTATTTTTACACATTGAATGTTTTCTTAATTATTTAAAGGAAAAATATATATATAATCTTACATCTTATAAAACTCGATGTTTACCAGTAGCAAAAATTATTAAATGGAGAGAAATAAAGTGTTCTGAAAACACATAGACATTAGTTATTAGTCCCATCCAAAAGTGATATATTTGATGTTCAACTGTATTCACCATTGTACAATCAAATGAAAATAATCAATAAAATCAATTAAAAATGTATAGTTCAAGTCTTCAAGTGCCTGTGGAGTTGTGTACAGTTTCAATTACTGTGCAATTGTCATGTAAAATATAGAGACAAGTTGCTATGGATCCACACCCCTCTATCTTCCCAGTGTTTTGCACCTCACTATCATTCTTGAATTAATGTCATGACCTGCAAACTTGCTACTATCAATTTCTTACTGTAAAAAGTTTTGCTTTGATTAGGTTGACTAAGAAATGTTCAAATCTCCTTCTTTCTGCAAAAATGAGACTTTTACAGCATTTCATCCAATATTTCTAGTCTTCGTTTATGACCACTCAATTATTATGTTGGCTCTGACTTCTAGGTTTATGTCCCACATTTTCAGTGTTCTTGCCTTGTTCCTAGACTATAAGAAATTTTATAAAATTTTCTGTAATAGGTATATTGTTATTTTCAAGATATGCTTGGACTGATTTCATTTTAATCCATTGATTTCTCATTTTAACTAATTTGTTGGGTCAGTTTTTATGAGCAATAAAAGTAGAAGTTAAGTCTCTATGTGGTCCAGACAGTTATTGTGAATTGATATTTAGTAGAGACAACTGTGGAAGAGGCATGGTATACAGGGTTATGCTAGCATTCTGATTATTGATGGATAGTGATGAAATATTCATACTCTCTTATCATCCCTTATCACCTTCTGTCATTGCCAATGTGTCAGTGTGTCATATCTGAGAGAGGTGAGGGAGGAAAAG
>JAEOAE010000904.1:0-114004 GCA_036365155.1 Meriones psammophilus | reverse complement strand
GGACCAGGACCAGGAACAGTACCAGGACCCAGCTCCTTGAGCACTATACCTGAGGGGGGAAACCCTATAATTTGAGATATAGAGTTCATTTTGGGGGATCATTTAAATACATGATATTTCTACATAGCCATGCCTGATTTAGAACTCAATATTTGGAGCCGGGCATGGTAGCACACATCTGTAATCCCAGCACTCATGGAAGAAGAGACCTGAATTTGAGCCTAGCCAGGTCTACAAAGTGAGTCTAGGACAGCCAAGGCTACACAAGGAAATTATGTCTAAAAAACAAACAAATGAATGAATTAACGAACAAACACAAAAGAGAACTCACTTTGTTGACCAAGCTGAACACAGTCTCAGAAAGATTAGCTTACCATGGACTCCCAGGTCTAGGATGACAGGGATGCACCTCTGAGCCAAGCTAAGATATTTTTTAATGACCTATTCTTGAATCAAGGAATGAAAGGATAAAATAAGATGTACAAAGGTACCATTTTTCTTTTAAGGAACAGTAATAAGTCTTCAATATCTACATTTATTTACAATTGAAATCATTTCTGATGTTGTCAATAGGTGAGTTTTCTACTTTGCTTTAATTTCATACATTGAAAAATGTTTGAGTATGTATCTGCCAGTGAGAGGACAACTTATTGCTGTTTGCTATATGTTTACATCCCATATATGAGTTTTCAGCATGAAACCCAAAGAGTCTTTTTACCAGTGAAAAAACTGGCCCTTATTTAGGTTTAAAAAATGATTTATGTATATGCTGGTGTGTGAAATTGTATATACAATAGCCCAAGTATAGAAATATTAGAAAAATCTATAGGAGTAATATGGGCTACCTAGAAATTGAGCTCAAATCATCAGGCTTAGAAACAACCAACTATTCCCATTGAGACAATTCTCTGACATTCACTTATAGATCTGAGACAGTGTTATGAACAAGTCTTTACTCCTAAGAATGAATTAACACATTCCAAAAAAATGACAGCATTATATCATTTTAATTTGTACATAGCATTTATTATTATTATTATTATTATTATTATTATTATTATTATTATTTTATGTTCTTCCATTATTATATGACAATAGGTTTATAATCTGGATAGAAGACAATATTTTACTGATGTAATATTTCAATTAAGTTTATTTGAGTATCAATGAACTTAGTGGGGAATGTCTGTGGTAAGCAAAACTGGCAACTTGACTTTGAACATTGTATACCAATGACCAAAATAAACCCCACAAAGCTCTCACCAAGTCTTCAAACATCTGTCATGGCCTAAGAACCCATAATAACATTACATACAACCACATCCTTTTTTGAAATAAATATAATTGCTGTTACATTATTTAGCATCTCTAGCTAATTCATTCAGAAGGCAGTACTTCAACATTAGGTGCCATATAGTAACTAATGGGAACATGAAGAAGAATGGAACTTCAAACTGTATATATATATTCATACATTCATACACACTATTAAGCATTTTAACATTAATGTTGGTAAAAATAGAACACATTGGGGAACATCTTCCATCCTTGGACATGTACTCAGATGGCTGACACATGATAATCAAGATTTCAAATGTAGCTTTGCCTAATTACTGACATCCAAATCAGGCTTGAAAACAAACATCTTAAAGGAATTTGTTAAAATGAAAAACAAAATCACCACACTTTCTCAGAGACCCTTCATTAAAAAGCATGATCACACTCTACCTAGTATTAATAAGCAATGGATCATATAGATGATGGGAATCCCATTCTATACTTTGCAGGAGAAAAATACCTATCACCAAGTAGAAATGCATTAGATCAACAACAGCCACAGAAAGAATATCAGAAAGACCTAATAAGCTTCTGTGATTGGATTTGATATGCATACAGCAAACTTCAATACCTACACCAATGTTTCAAAATATAGAACACAAACCACAATTGGTGACCTCCTCCATTACATTATAAGTGAACATGGTAAATAATTTACTTCCTCCAAAGCTATGATGAAAAACAGATCAAAAATGTTTCTTTTCGTGATTAGATTCTTAGGGTGTAGAGATTTTAGTTTCTTTATCCTGTATTATAAGTCTAATAGGCACTTATGAGTGAGTATATACCCTGTGTGTCTTTATGCTCCTGGTATACCTCACTCAGGATGATCTTTTCTAGATCCCACCATTTGCCTGCCAATTTCATGATTTTCTTATTTTTAAATGCTGAGTAGTATTCCCTTGTGTAAATGTACCACAATTTCTGTAATTATTCCTCAACTGTGGGGCATCTGGGTTGTTTCCAGCTTCTGGCTATTACAAATAAAACAGCTACAAACATGGTTGAGCAAATGACCTTGTTGTATACTTGAGCATATTTTGGACATGTGCTGGATCTTGAGATAGCACTATTCCTAATTTTCTGAGAAAGTGCCAGATTGATTTCCAAAGTGGTTGTACAAGTTTACATTCCCACCAGCAGTGGAGGAGTGTTCCCCTTTTTACACATCCTCTACAGCATATGTTGTCACTTGAGTTTTTTATCTTATCCATTCTGATAGGTGTAATGAGAAATCTTGGGGTCATTTTGATTTGTATTTTCCTCTGATAACTAAGAAAGACTTTTGAGGGGACAGAAGTTCTACAAGGAGAGCAACAGATGAAAAAATACTGGGCTGGGCACAGGGGTCTTTTCTGAGATTGATACTCCAACTGAGGAACATGCATGAAAATAACCTAGAACCCCTACAACCCCTGTCCAGATGTAGTCCATGGCAACTCAGTCTCCAACTGAGATCACTAGTAATGCGAACAGGAACTGTCTCTGACCTGAACTCAGAGGATGGCTCTTTGATCACCTCCCCCTCAGGGGAGTGCAGCCTTATGGCCACAGAGTAAGATAATGCAGCCAGTCCTGATGAGACCTGATAGGCTATGGTCAAATGAAAGGGAAGGGCAACCTCCCTATCAGTGGAATTGGGGATGGGATTGGGAGGAAGTTTGGAAGGATGGTAAAAGAGAGGAAGAAGGATGGGGCTACAGTGTGGATACAATGTGAATAAGCTGTAATTTATAAAACCATTAATAAAATTTTAAAAAGTGAAAAAAGGAAACTATCTTTCATTATTAGAATGTTTTTTGTTTTCTTTTGTTTACATCCCAGGATTTTTTTTTTTTTTTAGAAAGAGATTCTCTGTATGGCCTTGACTGACTTGTCATGTTTTCTAGACCAGGCAGGCCTTGAACTAACACAGATCCATCTCCCTCTGCCAGTCATAGTGCTGGTATTAGAGGAATTTGCCAACAGTCCAGGCTTTGATTTTTTCTTTTAATTTAATATTTAATTTAATTTAATGTGTTTCAATTTTGAGGCATGGTGTCTCAGTGCATCGTTGCCAGTCCAGGACTCTCTTTGTAAACCAAGATGACTTTGAACTCACATAGACCCACCTTCATCTGCCTCCAAAGTTCTGGGACTGAGGATGTGTGCCACCATGTCTGGCAAGACTTTCTTATAGCGTGGGCACACTATGTGATTTCAGACACATCTAGTCATGCAGGTGTGAAGGAGCCAGTTTTTTAGACAAGATTTCTCTCTGTAGCTGTGCATGTCCTGGACTTGTTTTGTGGATTAGGATGATATTGAACTCACACAGCAGCATGCTTGTGTCTCCTGGAGAGATGGGATTAGAGACATGTGCCACCATGCCTGGCTCAGATTTTTTGTTTTAATCTTATTTTTGTTTTTTGTTTTTTTAAGACCGAGTTTCATTGTGTAGGCCTGTCTATTCTGGACTCTCTTTGTCAACCAGACAGACATTGAACTCATAGATTGGTCTGTGTATGCCTCTCATGTGCCTAGATTAAAGGCTTATGCAAGCACACCTGGCAGGACCTTAGACATTTAAGGATTTGTTTAAGAGAGGGATTCATATATCCTAATCTTTTTATAAGGTTTCTGAGTATTATTATCAGTGTGTGTGTGTGTGTGTCTGTCTGTCTGTCTGTCTGTGGATGCATAGATGTTAAATCAGTCATTGTTGCCTTCCTCACAGTCCTTCTCAGAGCAGAGCTTTTATTCTCATGACTAAGAAATTTTATTTTATATTTTTAGAAAAAATATCTCTTAGCCTTCCTGTTTGTGTGAGGGTGTGATATATCCTGGATCTGGATTCACAGATAGTGGTAGGTGTTAGGAATTGAACCTAGGTTCACCTCGAAGAGTAGACACTGCTTTATCCACTGTTCGTTATGTAATTTTAAAACTATAGTATTAATCACTGTCAAACAAAATAGTACAATTCATCAGATAGTGAAATTTTTGGAGTGAATAAAACTCAGATATGCTCCTCCCACTGCCTGTAAGAATGCTGGGATGACAAGCGGGTGCCGCCTCATCCATCTTTTTTTTCAATATTTAAGAGAGAATTATTATCTATGTCTGACTCTCTATGACGTAATTAAAGGAGACCCAAGGACTCTTTCTCCAGCTACCAGGGCCTGGGCCTTTTTTACTGTAGTAGCAGGAGCAGCAGAAGCAGAAACAGCAGCTAAGTGTGTTAACTTCCAGGACAGGAGGCGGGGCGATGACATCACAAAGCTTCTGACCAATCGTGTTGCCAGGGTCTGTATGCCGTGCCAGGGAGATTTACATACACCCGGACCAGGGGAAAGGCTGTGTGGGCTCCGGGGATGAAGTTATGACACAGCAGCCATCAGCATAATGAAGAGGATCAATGGGCCTATTGCCAGGCTACTCGCCTAACCACCTGAGAGTTAAGCCCAGGAACACCAACATGTGATGGTGGGTACAGCGCATGGGGTTTTCTGGCATTTGTAGGCGTTACCCTGGCAACGGTGTATGTGGGAGAAGGGGAGAGAGGCCAGTGCTTGACTGCAAGCAATCCCAGTAGGCATCGCGTTGCCTGTACGCCATTTTGGTACTTCTCAGATTCAATCCCAGAAGTCCTTGCTCCGAAGCCATGTTTGTAGTTCTTAGGCAGGTGGGTCTCTGCTGCGATGCATCTTGGGACTGTTGGTATTGCACTGACGACAGAGCGCTCTCAAGTGGGAAACGAAGGTTAATGGTCGGTCTGTGACTAGAAGCTTTGTGTTTACGAACCCGTGTGGGAGGCCAGGGCAGATTCGGAATCAAAGCTGGAATGGCGGGACTTCCACAATAGGTACGCCAGTATCTTAGCGGGTTTTCCCAGGACAGCATCCTTCCTATTCAAGCTCTTCGCCAGAACTCCAGAAGAAGGAGCCCGCTGGGTTCCCTAGCCACCGTCTGCCTGCCTGGAGTCCCCTAGCGGCTTGTAAGTGGAGCCGACTGCAGGCAGGGATATGGCTGGAAGAGAGAGGCACAAGTCTCAGCTCCCAACCCTCCAGCTTGCATCATGGGGAGATGGGTTTAACCCTCCTGGGTGTGAGGTTGTGCACGACCATGTACATGGTGTTCTGGCGCCCTCTGCTGGCCTGAAGGTGCACGAGCCGGCAGGACACTAAATAATGCTTAGGGTGCTGGAGTCTGAGTAGTTAAGGTGCTCTGTGCTTAATGGCTAGGGTGCTGGGGACTAAGTACACAAGGATGTGGCCACATCTGCTTGCTTGAACCATACACAGTTGGGCAAAGAGAAAAAGTAAGAGGTGGAGGAGAAGGAAGAAGAGGAAAGGAAGGAAAGACAAATGTTTCTGTGGGTTTTACAGAAAAACTTCCAGCTAATTAAAATGTGGGTATTATTTGGTGTTGATTTCATAGGAAAATGTACAGGTATTCATTCTATAGTGATATTAATAACTGATGTTTTTCCACATGGTAAATAAAATATTTTCAGCCAGAAGGAAGGTGTAGAACATGGCAGATCAACACATTATATTTAGAGTCTATCAAATAAGAATGATTTGATGAACGTTTTCAGAGGAAGCTTCTAATATTCAAAGACAAGAACTATCCCTGGATTAATGAATTTTCTATAGTCACCTACACCCTCCCAGTACCCAGGAGATTCTTACTTTCATAATTTCTGGATTGACAATTTTGATTGCTCACCTCCTGCTTTGCTGTGTGGAAATAATAAACCATACCCAGGAAATATTTCTATAAAGATTAAACCAGAAAAAAATGATGTGATGAGCATTTCTGAGCCTAGCTATTCCATATGGTGTGCAGTGTATGCAGTGGTGCTTGCCCTCTATAAAATGCTGTTGAGCAAAACAGAAATGAGATCTGAAGAAGATACAAATACTGACTGACTTTAACCATGCCTGGGGAGCATCACTTGTAGGCCAGGGAAGCGTTGGGATCTTATATCATTGGTAAGTAATTTATGTGGTGAAGCCAATAAAACATTTTCATCTCATAATTAAAAGTACAAGTTAAAATGGAAAAGGGTTCTGTCACAGAGTATATATGTATGTCTGTAATTTTCTTACATGATTTTTTTTTTTACATTTTAATGTTTAGTTGCGTGAAGACTGTTAAAATGATTCTCTGCTTTCCTCAGTGCATGTTGTAGTGTCTGTTAGGTCAGGATTGATGCAGTTGACATGGAATTAAAAGAAAATAGACAGGCATTTCCACAAGCAGAATTTTTCTCTCTCACAGAGTACTAATGTCCTAGTCTTTTGAGGGTGGAGTGGAGATTCTGTGCTGTAGTACCAGGGACTTGAAGATTTCATTGTCATGATGGAGAAAAAGACATATTGTGGCAATTCAGTGTATAAATTTCTGGCCTTAGTCCTGCCTCTGATGTTTCATTCAGTAATTGTGTATGCTGGCAGTTATTCTTGAGAATGGGGTAGATTTGAGCAAGCATTTCCAGTCTTGAGGTGCCTATATTTGTTAGGGTTTCTATTGCTCTGATCAAATACTGTGTGTGTGTGTGTGTGTGTGTGATTGTGTGTGTGTGTATGCATAAAATAACAATGAAATAAACACCGTCATCTTGTAAAAGACCAATGAGGGGTGTATGGGAGGGTTTGGAAGGAGGAGCGAAGAGAGGATAATGATGAAATTATGCTTGAAATTACATCATAATTGGAAAATAAAAGAAATGATAAAAATAGTAAATAAAATCACTATCATTGATGTATTAAACTTTTCTTGAAGGCAGCAAAATTGTAATTGAAATTTTTGTCTAGCACTCTTTGCCACTTTTTTTGTAGAATTGAGTCTCGTACTACTGGCCTTTTCCTGAAAGATGTTTATAAATTTCTATTATTTTGTTTGTTTTCTTAGTGTTCCCTTGAGGGACAACCTGGGAATGAGAAAAAAACAATTGTGATTCTTTGAATTGAAGCCAGGTGCATAGAGCTCTTGAAGGGTGGGGTGAACTCTTCTGAGAAACAACCAGCTGTAATCTACAACCAGCTGTAAACTATAAAGCAAAATGATCTGATTTTCAGGTATAAAAACCCTGTGCTTTGCATGTTTGGGGTCGTCTTCTGCTGTTGGAAGGGCGACCCTATCGAGATAGCAATAAAACCTCTTGCTTTTGAATTGAGCTGTGGTCTGTGAGAGTTCCTGCGAAGGGTGCGATCCTGAGCAGTGAGACTCCATGTCTTACATTTTGGTGCATTTGGCCAGGAAACAGCATGCCCCTTCCCAACCCTCATCAGACTGGGCTCGGAGGTTGATCTCAGAAGTAGTCTGATTTCTGGTATATCACTCTATCTGGGAATTGGATGACACTCCAGATTCCATCTGGGGAGGCTAGGTCTGTGAAGGTCTTCCTCCCATCTGTAGGAGTCAGCTGCCAGGAAGCAGCCTCTGCATCTGGGTAGGCCAGGTCCGTGATGGTCCTCCTCCCATCTGTTTCTCATCGGAGATGGCTGCTGTGAGGCAGCCTCTCAATCAGAATTCTTTGGTACCACCCGCAAGTGTGTCCTTATCTGAATTGCCTGTTGTGTTCTCTTTGTCTCTATCTTTGTTGCTTCTTTGATTTTCTTGGTGGACGACTTTATTATGGGACAGACTGTGACTTCTTTTTGACCTTCCCACCACTACTCACCCAGCAGGTCTGCAGCAGGGTGCCGCCAGATCCCGAAAGTGAAAGTGATCCATGGGCGGAAACATGGAGTTGCTGAGCAGCTCAGCCAGACTCCATGGCCCTTCCTTTGTGGGCCTATGGGCCCCCTGATGATGATGGAAATCAATAAGTGGAAGGCCCATAACTCCATTTTCGAAAATCCAATAGCTCTAACTGATTTGTTTGAATCTGTCCTATTCTCATACCAGCCCACTTCAGATGATTGCCTGCAACTCTTGCAGGCCCTCCTGACTACTGAGGAATGGGGGTGGGTTCTCCTTGAGGTGAGAAAGAATATGCTGGATCAGATGAGAGGCCTTCTGTCCTCCCTAATGAGATTGATGATGGCATTCCCCTCACCTGCCCCTACTGGGATTACAACACACCTAGAGATAGGGAGCACCTGAAAGTCTACTGCCAGACTCTAATGGCGTGTCTCTGTGGGGCCACTCGATAAGCCCACCAATTTGATGAAGGTAAGAGAGGTGGTTCAGGGGCTGGATGAATCTCCTGCAGCTATTCTTGACTGGCTGATGGAGGCTTACTGCCTGTTTAAGCCCTATGACCCTACCTCAGATGAGCATAGGGCAATGTTGACTATAACCATTATAGACCAGTCAGCCAGAGATATTCGTAGAAAAATCCAGAAAATAGAGGATTTACAGGACAAGTCATTGAAGGATTTAGTGCAGGTAGCAGAAAAGGTTTTCTACAGCTGGGAGATGGAAGAAGAGAAAGAGGAAAGAAAGCAGAAGGAGCAAGAAGCGAGAGAAAGTAAAAGGGATAAGAAGCAAGAGAGAAAGTTGTCTAAGATCCTGGCCACTGTAGTGCAGGAGAGTTGTAATGATAGGGAGAGAGTTCCTAGCAATTGGAGGGGCCCTCTGTCTAAGGATTAGTGTGCCTATTGCAAGGAGAAAGGACACCGGATCAAGGGTTGTCCAAAAGGAAGAAAAAGCCAGTCCACTTCTTGGTGGACACTGGTGCCCAGCATTCTGTTCTGTTACAAGACTTAGGAGCTAAAAAAAGAGAAAAAAAAATGTGGGTTCATGAAAACAATATTCATGGACTACCCAAAGAACAGTGGACCTTGGAGTGGGCCGGGTATACCACTCATTCTTAGGTGTCCCTGAATGCCCATACCCACTGTTAGGGCGAGATATCCTAACTAAAATAGGGGCCCATATCTGTTTTAAACCAGATGGCTCACAGGTGACAGACAACAAGGGAGATCCCATTCATGTACTGACAACGCAACTGGAAGATGAATACTGCCTGTCTGAAAAGGTAGTAAGTCCAGAAAAAGACATTGACTGGTGGCTACAGAGACATCCCAGGGCATGGGCTGAAACAGATGGCCTAGGAAAAGCAGAGAGACAGCCCCCAGTTCAAATAGAGCTGAAGCCTCAGGCTATCCCAATCACAGTGCGATGATATCCAATGTCTAAGGAAGCCCATGACCGGATTCGCCCTCACATACAGTGGCTCCTTGACCTAGGGGTTCTCAAAAGGTGCCAATGCACCTGGAATACTCCATTGCTGCCAGTTCGGAAGCCTGGGAGCAACGACTATCAACCCGTATAGGACTTGAGGGAAGTTAACAAACAGATCATGGACTTACACCCTATCATGCCCAACCCGTGAAATCTGTTGAGTTCCCTTCCCCCTCACAGGGTTTGGTATACAGTACTGGACCTTAAGGACACATTTTTGTTGTTGTTGTTTCCAACTCAGCCCTACCAGCCAAGACATTTTTGGTTTTGAATGGAAAGACCCAGATTCAGGGGTATCAGGCCAGCTTACATGGACTCAACTTCCTCAAGGGTTTAAAAATCCTATTATAATGATGAAGCCCTACACTGGGACCTGGCACACTTCCGGGCCACCAATCCCCAGGTTCTTCTCCAATATGTGAATGACATTCTATTAGCTGAAAATTGTAAAGAAACCTGCCTTAAAGCCACCGACTAGCTTTTACTAGAGCTGGGTGACGTTGGCTATGAAGTGTCAGTGAAAAAGGCCCAGCTCTGCAGGAAACAGGTCAGTTAAGAGATGGCTATCAGAGGCTAGAAAAGAGACTGTATTTCGTATTCCCCCTCCATGGACTACTAAACAACTGAGGGAAATTTTAAGTATAGCAGGGTTTTGCCAGCTGTGGATTCCAGGATTTGCCAAGATGGCAGCCCCTTTATATGCCCTTACAAAGGGCAATGACTCTTTTATCTGGGGAAAGGATGAACAAGCTTCATTTGATAATATCAAACAAGCCTTAATATCGGATCCAGCATTGGGACTCCCTTTTGTAACCAAACCCTTCCATCTCTATGTGTCTGAGAATCAGGGAATTGGCAAAGGGGTGCTAACACAGAAAATTGTACTCTGGAAGAGACCGGTAGCCTATCTATCCAAAAAGCTTGATTCAGTAGTGGCAAGATGGCCAACCTGCCTGCAAATAATAGCATCAGTGGCAGCACTAGTAAAAGATGCAGATAAACTGACTCTGGGACAGGACCTCACGATCTATGCTCCTCATGCCCTTGAGAGTGTCATAAGGCAGCCACCTGATTACTGGCTCATGAACACCCACATGACACATTATTCAAGGCTTTGCACTTGAATAACGATAGAGTCACCCTTGCCCCGGCTATAAAGCTAATCCCTGCCACCTTATTGCAGGATCCAGAAATCCAGCCCCTGGAGCATGATTGTTTGCAGGTTCTAGCAGAGGAACAGGGATGGTGAAAGGACTTGACAGATCAACCTCTTCCTGATGCTGAGGTAACATACTATAAGGGAGGGAGCAGTTTTTTGAGAACAGGAAGAGAAAGGCAGGGGCTGCAGTGGTAGATGGACATAGGTAATATGGGCCCAGGCGTTGCAGGACGGCACTTCTGCTCAGAGAGCTGAATTGATTGCTTTAACCCAGGCATTAACTCTTGGAAAGTGTAAAAAGATAAACATCTACACTGATATTCAGTACAGCTTTGCAACAGCCCATGTGCAGGGCGCCATCTATTAGCAGAGAGGCCTGCTAACATCAGCCGGTAAAGAGATAAAAAATAAAAAGCAAGATTCTGGCTTTGTTCAATGCCTTGCTGCTACCCAACAAGGTAAGCATTATTCATTTCCCGGGACAGCAGAAGGGGACTTCCAAGGCAGCAAAGGGGAATAACACGGCCTATCAGGAGGCTAAAACAGCTGCTAGAGGAAACTCCGTCCCAGTGGTACTAACTGCTGAACTGCCCAGAGAAGAACGACAAAACTACTCAGAAAGTGACTTAAAGTTAATATGGCAAAAACAGGGGATATCTGACACCGATGTGTGGGCATGGATTGACTCCAAAGGTAAGATCATTCTACCACAGGAAGACTCTGAAAGATTAATAACTTATATGCATAAATGGACCCATTCGGGGGCAAAGAAATTGGCTGAAGTTGTTCGCCACTCCCAGTACTGAATACTAAACCTCACAACCCTGACTGAGTAAGTGACTAGGGCATGTCAACCTTGCCAGAGGGTAAACATAGGTAAGAGTTCCAGAGCACAGGGAAGTGGCTGAGAGGAACTGTGGCAGCCTTTTTGGAGTTAATGGCAAATTTTGAGTTAATGGCATCTGAGCAGGGGAATACAGCCTATTGGCTTTGGCTATTTTCCAAAGTCCAGTTTCTTATAATCTGACCTTAGTGGTCCTACAGCAGACTGCTCTGACCCTGAGAAAGTGTGTGTGTGCAACCATAGTAACAAGACAGCAGGCTCTGTGTAACCTTGAGTGAGCTCTCCTACATGAGAAACTTCTTGTACTTTTCTGCCTACTTAAGTGTTAACCTGACGTCCATTAATTCGACACCTGTATCAGCAAGGAGACTCGGTATCACCCTGTCTCCTCTCTCTCTCTCTCTCTCTCCCAGCCCTCTCTCAGGTGGTATTCAGGTGTCACTGCTGGCCAGTGACAAGGAACTAGACCTGGAATGCATTGGGAAGTGAATTTCACTGAAAGTAAACCATCCAGGTAAGGCAATAATTATCTCCTGGTTTTTGTGGACACTTTCTCAGGATGGGTGGAGGCTTTTCCCACAAAGAAATAAACCGCCCTGGTCATGGCCAAAAAAATTCTGGAAGACATTTTCCTTGGTTTGGTATTCCAAAGGTAATTGGGTCAGACAATGGACCAACCTTTGTTGTTCAGGTAAGCCAGGAGGTGGCCAGGTTTCTGGGGCTTGATTGGAAGTTACATTGTGCTTATAGACCCCAAAGTTCAGGACATTTAGAGAGAATGAATAGAACTCTCAAAGAGATTCTCACCAAATTGAACATGGAGACTGGCGGTGACAAGGCGGTGCTCCTTCCCTTGGCTCTCTTTAGGGTCAGAAATACTCTCTCCATATAGGCTTAACACCCTTCGAACTACTATATGGGTTTCTGTTCCCTGACTCTTCTTGGGTCCCCCCTTGATAAAACTAGTGGTAAATCTGACTTGTACAGGCTGAAAGAATTGCAGCTTATTCAGAAAGAAATTTGGAGCAAGGTTGGCAGTGCATATGTGCCTGGGTCCTTTTAGGTGCCCCATCAGTTCCACGTTGAAGATCTGGTATATGTGCAGTGACATGGCAACCAGAATCTGGAACGTCGGTGGAAGGGTCCTTATTACATCCTCCTCACCACGCCAACTGCAGTCAAAGTAGAGGGCATCACAGCTTGAATCCACATGTCACATGTTAAGCATGCATTTCATCAACCTGCAACACCTGGAAAGTCCAAGCTTCCAACTACCCGCTGAAATTGAAACTCATCAGGGACAATAAACTCTCTGACCAGAACTCCCCTTTGTCAGGGAAAGTATAAGTACAGTTCAAGTCCTGATATTCCAGAAAGAATATCAACCCCTCCATGAGGTTGATCCACAATTTTAGGGTTAAAATTGAGTTAAAATTGGAGGGGGTGAGGGACCACCTGGGAAAGAGAAAAACACCTGTGATTATTTGAATTGAAGTCAGGTGTAGATAACTCTTGAAGGAAAGGGGCAACTGTTCTGAGAACAACTATCTACAACCACCTGTAAACTATCTACAACCAGCTGTATACTACCTAAAACCAGGTGTAAACTATCTTCATGCTATTCTTGCTGGTCAATCAATGTATAGAGCAAAAGTGGTTTCAATTTCAGGCATAAAACCCTGTCCTTTGCATATTTAGGGCTGTCTCCTGTCTTTGGAGGGGGAACCTTATAGAAATTGGAATAAAACTCTTGCTTTTGCCTCAAGTTGTGGTCTATGAGTGTTCCTGGGAAGTGCACAATCCTGAGCTCCTGAGCAGTGAGACTCCAGGTCTAACAACATGAAACTTAAACGCTTTTGCCATCCATTCTTTAGGTGGTGAAGCAGCTTATAAAATGGGAAACCACTGTTCCAGCTATGCAACAGACAGGTTTATATCTAGACCATTCACAGAAGTCATAAAATGTAAACATGAAGAAACAAACAAACAAACAATCTAGAAAAGATCATCCTGAGTGAGGTATCTCAGAAGCAGAAAGACATACAGGGTATATACTCGATTTTAAGTGGAGGCTAGACCTGTAATATAGGATAAACATACTAACGTCTATAAGAAGATAAACAAAAAGATAAACAAGAAAGAGGACCTGGGTTAAGATGATCAATCCTCACGTAGAAAGACAAATGGGATGGACCTGGGAGAAAACAAGAAACAGGACCCTAGCCTACCACAGAGGACCTGGGAAAGACTCTACCTAGTAGTATATCAAAGCAGGTGCTGAGACTCATAACCAAACCTTGGGCAGAGCACAGGGAATCATATAAAAAATGGGGGAGTTAGTGTGACCTGGAGAAGGCAGGAACTCCACAAGGACCAAATATATCAGGGCACAGGGGTCTTTTAAGAGACTGTATCTCCAACCAAGGACAATGTACGCATAGAACCTAGCACCCCTGCTCAAATATAGTCCATGTTAGCTCTGTATCCAAGTGGGTACCATACTAAGTGGAACAGGGACTATTACAGACATGAACTCAATGGCTGGCTCTTTGACTTCCCCCCTCACAAGGCAGGATCAGATTTGCTAGGCCACAGAGGAGGACATTGCAGCAAACCTGATGATGCCTGATAATCTAGGGTCAGTTGGAACAGGCAGAGGCCCTCCCCTATCAGTAGACTTGGAAAGGGGTAGGTAGTAGATGAGGGAAGGAGGGTAGGAAAGGGAGGGAATGAGGGGACTGGTCTACAGCTTGGATACAAAGTTAATAAACTGTATCTAATATTAAAAAAATAAAGAGTAAAAAAGTTGGAAATAAAACAATGTTCCTAAAGATGAAACACAAAATGCTGACAGTTTTTTGTTTGTTTGAAGACAGGATTTTTCTGAATAATTTTGGCTGTCCCGGACTCTCTTTGTAGAACAGCCTGTGCTTGAACTCACAGAGATCCACCTACCTTTAATTTCCTGAGTGCTAGGAATGCAGGTGCTCACCAACAGCCTGAGCTGCTGACAGTTTATTTTGTTGTAGCATTTTATTTTTGTTGTTGTTTCATGCACTACATCCCAACTGCAGTTTCCTCTTCCTCCACTCCTCCCAGCCACAATCTATCCACCTCTACTCTGCCCAACTCACATCTCCTTCAGATCCACTGCTTCTTTATTTTCAATGAAAAAAAAAATCTGATGGCCTAACAAGTTACAAAAAGACTAGGAATAATCCCTCACATCAGAGTTGGTCAAAGCAATACACGAGGAGAGAAAGTATAGGGAGAGCAGGAAAAAGAGTCAGAGACACCCCCATTCTCACTATTGGAAGTCCCTCACGACATCAGGATAATAATCATAAGGTATATGCCAACAACCTAGGTCACAAGACTCACAGAATGTTTATGTTTTTGTCCTTCAGACTCTGTGATCCCCTATGAGCCCACTTGACTCAGTGGGCCATGTTCTTGTTGTGTCCTTGATATCTCTGGTTCCTACAATACGTATTCCCTCATTTCTGGGGTTCCCCTGGGTACATCATTGTCTTTGGCTATGGGTCTCTGCATTTGTTCCCATCAGACGCTGGGTGATGTCTCTCTGATGACAACTGGGCTAGGCACTCCTCTATGATTATAGCAGAGTATCTTTCATTGACATATGTTGCCTGTCATATTTACAGATATCGTGTGTCTCTAGGCTATCTTGACTCTGGTTCATGGTCATCCAGGCAGTGTCAGGCATGGACTTCCCCTCATGGTGTGGGCCTCAATGTATTTTCTGGAGTGTATTTCATATTATTAGGTTGGGGATCTCCTTCTGGTATCTTCTGTAGGGCTGGATTGCTGCATATATACTGGGTATAGTAGTCTGGGTTGGCATCGGCGGTCTCTTAGTGTCTGCATGATATCCATCCAAGCCCTTCTGGCTTTCATTATCTCTGCTGAGAATACTAGTGTGATTCTGATAGGACTACTTAATATTTGAATGCTGTTTTGGTATCAGCAGTGTCATGCATAGAACAGTTAATTTTGTTGTTGTTATCCCCATATGAAATGAAATCTCTGTAACCTAAGAAAATGAAAAATGAACACAAACTTTAATGTGTGTTGAGAAAATTGAGACAAAGAAGGGACTAATTTGAGGTAAAAATAAACTATATATAAATGCTGCAAAAATTAAAATACTTGTAATTCAATTATGATATTTTAGAATGCAACTGCATCGAAAAAGTTAACTCCTGGTCCATCAATATACCCAAAAATTTATGTAGCATTTTGACTTTGCATGATGATGAATATTTTTTTTCTGTAACTCCTCATATGTCAGTTACTATTGTTTAAGTGATTTCTGAATGAATTACATGACATTATTAAAAGCAGAAAATTTGGTAGTTCTATATGAAAGATGATTATATGCATAGTTTATTTTTCCTCTAACTCTCTCTTTATAAGAAAGGATGTATGAGAATGATTTACAATCTGTGAGTCAATTAATTCAACAGTGGATGGCTAAAAATGGAAAATCGAGGAAATTATCAGTGGCTTAGTCCATGAGGCTGGTTGCCACAATTCACCTTCATATACACGGAAATCCTCAAGAAGAAGGTTCTATAGTCAATGAAGAAATAGACTTGCTACCAAAGCAAAAGGGAACAGGCAAAGAGTAAAACATTCCTTCTTCTATGTCCTTGTATAGATTTCCAGTAAGATGAGGCAAAGGTGAGTGGTTGGTTTTGCAGTATGAAGATACGGATTAAAGGTGTGTTTTTCAGCCTTACAGATTCAGAAGAGAAGTAGAGAAGACTACTTCAAATAAGGAAGAGTACTTCACAATTGTGTCCTTAATTTGGGTGTTTTGCTTAATTCCACATGCAGTCAAGTTAAAAACCAAGACTCATGATCACACCTCTTTTCAGCTTGAAAGATAATCATATCTCCTCTTTACATTAATTTCCAAATGAAAAGAATAACCAGGTCATAGTAATGCCTAAAAATAATTTAATGACGCAGAGTACAATAGCCGACAAATTACATATTTATGCTGATCATAATTGAAGCTAACATTATATAACTGTCCTTCAAAAACCGTCCAGGTTAGAAACAACAAAGTCCAGGTTAGAAACAACTCTCCGCCGCCGCTGGGCCACTCCACAACACCTCCCTCGTAGGGCAACCCACATTAAGCACAAGAATTCACCTCCCACCTGCTACGTGTGTGCAGGGTCCCTAGGTCCAGACCAAGCATGCTCCTTATTTGATGGCTCAGTCTGTGCAAGCCCCCTGGGGGCTGGGTCAGCTGTTTCTGTTGGTCTTCTTGTGAGGTTCCTCGCACCTCCAGGGCCTTCCATCTTTTCCCCAAAACTTACTCAGGATCCCTAGAGCTCTGCACCTTTCTTAGGTGCAAGTCTGAGCATCTGTCCAAGCTCATTTCTGGCTGGAGTCTCTGAGACAATGGTCAGGTTAGGGTCCAGGCAACGGGGTTTTACAGTCCCAATTCTGGACGTTCACAATGGGGTCAAATATCGTCCAACAGAGCCTGATATTCTTCTTCCGTGAGAGGAGCCTCGAGTGTTGGTTCGATCTGCTCCCATGGTACATCTGGGTCCAGAGCGGCTGGTCCCTGTTCCTCTTCCACTGTACTCAGCTCCAGGAAGAGCTGGACAGGGCAGGAGTCGCTGGATTCTGGGTAGGCCTCTGTGAAGAAGGTGAGCTCCGATCTTGACATCAACACTTCTGCACACTCACCTCCTGCAGAACCCGATCTGAACAAGCTGTCCCGGGAAGCCTCCTCCTCAATGCAACACGATGCTCCAGGAGCCCTTTCCGGGCCAGGAGAGGCAGTCAGGTCCTCACCTTTAGCTGTGCTCCCTCCAGCGTGGCCTTTCTGCCTGGCCTTTCTGTTCTGGAACCATATGTGGACGGTGTCCTCAGGCAAACCTGTGCTCAGTGCCAGTTGCACCCTTGTGGCATAGTCTGGAGATGGAGAGATCTCAAAACCTTGCACTAGCATGCTGATCTGTGCTAGACTAAGCTGCGTTCGAGGCCTTCTCCATTCTGAGGACGGGCCTCTTGCTTGTTGTACCCTGGCGACAAGATTTTCAGGAGGCTGTTGGGAGGCTTCATGGTTGGAGCCTGCGGTGGTCTGCTTTGAGGTCTTCCTCGACATGCCAGTTCTAGTTCTGCGGTTTTGAAACCACACGCGGATGGAGGACTCTGGAACTCCGAATTCCCTGGCCAGTTCCTGCCTGGTCCTGAAGCTCAGGTAAGGTGTCTTGGCGAAAACTGAGAGCAAGACCTCCTTCTGCTTGGCCTGCCAAGCAGTCTTTTGACGCCGGGATGTCTTTGTCTTACTGCAGCCACCCACATCTGCCTGATCTTCCATCCTGCCGAGGACACTTTGACAGGAGTTCTTCCTCTCCAGTGTGTACTGAGAACAACACCCAGGAAAGTGCAGACTATGGCAAATGCGTAAAGGGGTCTGCTGCTCACCCTTAAATACCGACCTGAGGCCCCACCCACTCCCTCGAGGCCTCCAATTACAGGCCAAACCGTGGAACGCTCTTCTGCTTCCAAACTGTGAAACCCTTCCTTCCTCCTGCAAATTTTCCCATATATCACCCTAAAGCAGCCTTTCCAGAAACAGTTGACCTTGCATTCTACCCAAATTCCACTGCTTAGCTCACAGTACGCACCTGTGTTGGCCCACAAGGAGTTTGCGGGGAGAGTCTAAGGCATGGCTTCTGATGATCAGGCAAGGAGAAGAGGCATAAGCCAGGAGAAGTCTTTGCCTACTTTAACAAGGTCATTCATTCAGCTCTGGATGATGCTCAAGGAGGAACGTGGCTAGAACAGATCTTGCACTCTGTGTGTGCTGTCTGCCCCAAGTTCCTTAGAGCTCCAGTCTCCCGGTGTATGATTTCAACAATCTAAATATGGTTAGGACCCTGCAAGTCTAAGCATTTGGGCAAAGAGTAGACTCATCCTCCAGAAAGACTCCTGGAATTATTTCTGAATTTCTCCTTCAGTGGCAGGCCACAGAAGGTGTCAAGTTCCCTCTTGGTTCCTCTGGTTCCACCTATTTAATCCACCATACACTTTGTCCTACTGGAGAAATTTTACAGATTCCTAGAAACTGTATGAACCTTCAGAAGCACACAGTGTGGATCCCAAGACTTTTGGGAGAGGATACTGAAGTCATTTCCTGCATTTCAAGGAACAACATTTGTTGCTGCCATTAATCTGGATCTCTGATCATTAGGCAGTGTTTTCCAGAACACACAATTTCCGGTACTGCCAAATGTGCCTGTCGTTCTTAAGGGTGTGGCTTTGCCCTAGATGGAGGAGAACAGTAACAGCTGAGCAACTCTACCCCTGCCTTATTTTTGCATCTCGTGTTTTACATGGGCCATAATTTTCACTTTTTCCTTGCAGTCCCCATCAACAGTACCTGGGTATACAATAGATACTGTAGAAGTTTTCCTGCTTCTTCCAGAGATCCTCTTTACCATCCCTGAATACACAGGTCCATAAACATCTGTATTTCCTTTGTGACATAGAACTCTTGCGGATAGGGTTAGAGGTTTATCTGCAGCCAGATGCAAAGCTGTGCTGCTGCATGCAGTGGTGTGAATCAAATCTGAAATCCTAAGTTGAGATTTTCCTACCTACCTAGTACCTCATGGCTGCCTGAGAGGAGACAGCTAGTATTGTTTCATGAGGGGCCTAAGCCTGACGGGCCCCTCTGTTGGTTTCCTGATGGCAAGAGGTTAGCCTGTATGTCCCTCTTGGGCAGTGATCCCTAGACCAGTGCTTTCCCTTGCCACAGCTGCCATGAAACCCCGGGAACCTTTGCATTCCCTTGGAGCCAGAATCTGCTTGTACCCTTCTGTGAGTAAAGGGACCATTTGACTCTGTGTTAACACACCTCCTATTTTGGGTTCTAGAGGTTTTTAACCTCACAGTTTTTTTGGTAAATGTCCGGATTCACCCAAAATAGCACACCGGGTGTTTTGAGAACTGGGAACTCTAGCTGTAGCTTGTCCTGTGAGGTCGGCATGATGCTTCTGAGAGCCAATAGCAGTTGTCTCTCTTAATCATTCATCTCTTGGGGCCGCTCCTCCTTTTCATGCTCTAAATGCTCTCCTACATGTGGTATTTGCAGTATCATGTGCCAATAATTGCATCAGTGCTTATCTGGTGTCAGTCTGGTACTGCCCTCTTTAGAGCTTAACCCAATCTCTGTATGAAGTTGGTGAACAGTCTTCTCCAGGGCCTTGAATTACCTTACTGAATGAGGCAGTTGTTTTGCACAGGCTCCTAAACAGATCCCTGCACCCTTAACACTGCAACATGACATTATTCAGTGACTTCATCATCAGAACAAATGAGGGACCACCTGGGAATGAGAAAAACAACTGTGATTATTTGAATTGAAGCCAGGTGCAGATAGCTCTTGAAGGGCGGGGTGAACTTTTCTGAGGAACAACCAGCTGTAAAGTATAGAGCAAAAGTGATCTGATTTTCAGGCATAAAAACCCTGTGCTTTGCATGTTCAGGGTCATGTCCTGTCTTTGGAGGTGCGACCCTATCTCGACAGTAATAAAACCTTTTGCTTTTGCATTGAGTTGTGGTCTGTGAGTGTTCCTAGGAAGGGCGCAATCCTGAGCTCCTGGGCAGTGAGACTCTGGGTCTTTCATTTTGGTGCGTTGCCTGGGAAACAGTGCGCCCTTCCCTAACCCTCAACAGACTGGGCTCAGAGGTCGAGTTTGGAACAGTATATTCTGATTTCTGGTATTCCACTGTTTCTGTTTAGGCACCTATCTGGACCTGTTTGTTCATCTGCTCAGTAGTTGCAATAGACAGGCATGTCAGAATATCGCTTAACTATTAACTGGAGGACATTCCAGATTCCATTTGGGGAGGCTAGGTCTTTATGGTCTTCCTCCCATCTGTTTCTCTTCAGAGACAGCTGCCTGCCATGAGGCAGCCTCTCAATCAGAATTCTGAGGTAGCACCCATGAGGGTGTCCTTGTCTAACTGCCTGTCTTGTTCTCTTTGTGTCTATTGTTGTTGCTTCTTTGACTTTCTTGATGGACGACTTTATTATGGGACAGGCTGTGACTATCATATCTTGGAGGTGAGATACAAGACACATATTTCTTTGAATATGTCCTATTCTCACACCAGCCCACATAGGATGATTGCCAGCAACTCTTGCAGGCCCTTTTGATTACTGAGGAATGAGACGGGTCCTCCTTCAGGCAAGAAAGATTGTGCCAGGAATGGATGGGAGGTCTTCCATCCTCCCTAATGAGATTGATGATGGCTTTCCTCTCACCCACCCCAACTGGGATTGCAACACATCCGGAGGTAGGGAATGCCTGAAGGTCTACCACCAGACTTTAATATCAGGTGTCCATGGGGCCGCTTGAAAGCCCACCAATTTGATGAAGGTAAGAGAGATGGTTCAGGGGACGGATGAATCTCCCACAGCCTTTCTTGAATGGCTGATGGAGGCATATAGCTGGTTTACACCTTATGACCCTACCTCAGATGAGCATAAGGCAATGGTGACTATAATCTTTATAGACCAGTCAGCCACAGATATTTGTAGAAAACTCCAGAAAATAGAGGGTTTACAGGAAAAGTCGTTAAAGGATTTAGTGCAGGTAGCAGAAAAGATTTTTTACAGCTGGGAGATGAAAGAAGAGAAAGAGGAAAGAAAGCAAAAAGAGCAGGAAGTGAGAGAAAGAGAAAGGATAAGAGGCAATACAGAAAGTTGACTAAGATCCTGGCCACCACAGTGCAGTCATAATGATAGGGAGAGAGTTCCTGGAAATCAGAAGGGCCCTCTGGCTAAGGATCAGTGTGCCTATTGCAAGGAGAAAGGACACTGGATCCAGGATTGTCCCAAAAGGAAGATGAAGCCCTACACCTAGACCTGGCCCCCCTCCAGGCCACCAATCCTTAGGTAACTCATCTCCAATATGTGGACGATATACTATTAGCAGCAGATTGTAAAGAAAGTTGTTTTGATGCCACCGACCAGCTGTTGCAAGAGATGGGTGAGCTCAGCTACAGCAAAAAACTCCCATCCTGCAGGTCAGTTATCTGGGATATATATAAAAAGAGGGAAAGAGATGGCCTTCGGAGGCTAGAAAAGAGACTGTATTTCATATTCCCCCTCCAGGGACTACTGAACAACTGAGGGAAATTTTTGGTACAGCAGGGTTTTGCTGGCTGTGGATTCCGGGATTTGCCAAGATGGCAGCCCTTCTGCATGCCCTTACAAAGGGCAATGACTCTTTCATCTGGGGAAAGATGAACAAGCTGCATTTGATAATATCACTCCCTGATGTAACCAAACTCTTCCATCTCTATGTGGCTGAGAATCAGGTAATGGTCATTGGGGTGCTAACACAGAAAATTGGACTCTGGAAGAGACCGGTAGCCTATCTATCCAAAATACTTGATTCAGTAGTGGCAAGATGGCCAACCTGCCTGGCAATAATAGAAGCAGTGGCGGCACTAGTATAACATGCAGACAAACTGACTCTGGGACAGGACCTCACCATCTGTGCTCCTCATGCCCTTGAGAGTGTCATAAGGCAGCCACCTGATTGATGGCTTATGAATGCCCACATGACCCAAATGCCAGGCCTTGCTCTTGAATAATGATAGAATCATCTTTACTCTGGCTACAAGGCTAAACCCTGCCACCATATTGCAGGATCCAGAAATCCAGCCGCTGGAGCATGATTGTTTGTAGGTTCTAGCAGAGGAACAGGGATTGCAAATGGAATTGAAAGATCAGCCTCTGCCCAATGCCGAGGTAACATACTGTATGGATGGGATCAGTTTTTTGAGAACAGGAAGGGAAAGGCATGGGCAGCAGTAGTAGATGGACATAAGGTAATATGGGCCCAGGCGTTGCCAGAGGGCACATCTGATCAGCGAGCTGAATTGATTGCTTTAACCCAGGCATTATCTCTGGAAAAGGGCAAAAAGATAAACATCTACACTGATAGTTGGTTTGCCTTACCAACAGCCCATGAGCATGGGGCCATCTATCAGCAGAGAGGCATGCTAACATCAGCCAGTAAAGAGATAAAAAATAATAACAAGATTTTGGCTTTGCTCAATGCCTAGTTGCTGCTGGACAAGGTAAGCATTATTCATTGCCAGGGACAGCAGAGGGGACTTCTGAGGCAACAAAGGGGAATAACATGGCCGATCAGGAGGCTAAAGTAGCTGCTAGAGGAAACTCTGTCCCAGTGGTACTAACTGCTGAACTGCCCAGAGAAGAATGACTAAACTACTCAGAAAGTGACTTAAAGTTAATGTGGCAAAAAAAAAAAGGGAATATTTGACACCGACATGGGGGCATGGATTGACTCCAAAGGTAAGATCATTCTACCACAGGAAGATGCTGAGAGATTAATAACTCAAATGTATAAATGGACTCACTTGAGGGCAAAGAAATTGGCTGAAGTTGCCTGCCAATCCCAGTACCGAATACTAAACCTCACCACCTTGACTGAGTGAGTGACTAGGGCGTGTGAACCTTGCCAGTGTGTAAACATAGGTGAGAGTTTCCAGAGCCCAGGGAAGCTGCTGAGAGGAACTGTGGCAGCCTTTTTGGAGTTAATGGGAAATTTGGTGTTAATGGCATCTGAGCAGTGTAACCCTGCCTCTTGGCTTTGGCTATTTTCCAAAGTCCAGTTTCTTATAAACTGACCTTGGTGATCCTACAGCAGACTGCTCTGACCCTGAGAAACTGTGTGCAACCATAGTAACCAGACAGCAGGCTCTGTGTAACCTTGAGTGAGCTCTCCTATGTTCTGACCAAGTAAAGCTCCTACATGAGAAACTGCTTGTACTTTTCTGCCTACTTAAGTGTTAAACTGACGTCCATTAAATCGACACCTGGATCAGCATGTAGACTTGGTGTCCTTCTCTGTGTCACCCTGTCTCTCTCTCTCTCTCTCTCTCAGCCCTCTCTCAGGTGGTATTCAGCTGTCACTGCTGGCCAGTGACAAGGAACTAGACCTGGAATGCATTGGGAAGTAGATTTCACTGAAAGTAAACCATCCAGGTACGGCAATAAATATCTCCTGATTTTTGTAGACACTTTCTCAGGATGGGTGGAAGCTTTTCCCACAAAGAAAGAAACCTCCCTGGTCATGGCCAAAAAGATTCTGGAAGACATGTTTCCTCGGTTTGGTATTCCAAAGGTAATTGGGTCAGACAATGGATCAACCTTCATTGCTCAGGTAAGCCAGGAGGTGGCCAGGTTTCTGGGGCTTGTCTGTAAGTTAAGTCATTGTGCTTATAGACTCCAAAGTTCAGGACATTTAGAGAGAATGAATAGAACTCTCAAAGAGATTCTCACCAAATTGAACATGGAGACTGGCGGTGACAAGGCGGTGCTCCTTCCCTTGGCCCACTTTAGGGTCAGAAATACTCTCTCCATACTAGGCTTAACTCCCTTTGAACTACTATATGGGTTCCTGTTCCCTGACACTTCTTGGGGACCCCCTTGACATAACTAGTGGTAACTCTGACTTGTACAGGCTGAAAGAATTGCAGCTTATTCAGAAAGAAATTTGGAGCAAGGTTGGCAGTGCATATGTGCCTGGGTACTTTTAGGTGCCCCGTCAGTTCCACATTGAAGATCTGGTATATGTGCAGTGACATGGCAACCAGAATCTGGAACCTCGGTGGAAGGGTCCTTATTACATCCTCCTCACCATGCCAACTGCAGTCAAAGTAGAGGGCATCACAGCTTGAATCCACATGTCACATGTTAAGCATGCATTTCATCAACCTGCAACACCTGGAAAGTCCAAGCCTCCAACTACCCGCTGAAATTGAAACTCATCAGGGACAATAAACTCTCTGACGAGAACTCCCCTTTGTCAGGGAAAGTATAAGTACAGTTCAAGTCCTGATATTCCAGAAAGAATATCAACCCCTCCATGAGGTTGATCCACAATTTTAGGGTTAAAATTGAGTTAAAAAAGGAGGGGGTGAGGGACCACCTGGGAAAGAGAAAAACACCTGTGATTATTTGAATTGAAATCAGGTGTAGATAACTCTTGAAGGAAAGGGTCAACTGTTCTGAGAACAACTATCTACAACCACCTGTAAACTATCTACAACCAGCTGTATACTATCTAAAACCAGGTGTAAACTATCTTCATGCTATTCTTGCTGACCAATTAATGTATAGAGCAAAAGTGGTTTGAATTTCATGTGTAAAACCCTGTGCTTTGCATATTCAGGGTCATCTTCTGTCTTTGGAGGGGGGGACCCTATCGCAATTGGAATAAAACTCTTGCTTTTGCATCGAGTTGTGGTCTATGAGTGTTCCTGGGAAGGGCACAATCCCGAGCTCTTGAGCAGTGAGACTCCAGGTCTTACAACATGAAACTAAAATGCTTTTGCAATCCATTCTTTAGGTGGTGAAACAGATTATAAAATGGGAAACCTCTTTACCAGCTATACAACAGACAGGTTTAATTCTAGACCATTCAAAGAAGTCATAAAATGTAAACATGAACAAAAAAAAAAAAACAATCCAGAAAAGATAATCCTCACTGAGGTGTCCCAGAAGCAGAAAGACAAACACGGTATACACTCACTTTTAAGTGGATGCTAAACCTATAAGATAGGATAAACATACTAAAATCTGTACACCTAAAGAAGATAAATGAGAAAGAGGACCTGGGTTAAGATGATCAATCCTCAATTAGAAAGACCAATGGGACGGATATAGGCAAAAACAAGAAACAGGACAGAAGCCTACCCCAGAGGACCTGGGAAAGACTCTACCTAGCAGTATATCAAAGCCGATGCTGAGGCTCACAACCAAACCTTGGGCAGAGCACAGTGAATCATATGAAAGAAGGGGGAGTTAGTGTGACCTGGAAAGGACAAGAACTCTACAAGGACCAAATATATCAGAGCACAGGGGTCTTTTATGAGACTGTATCTCCAACCAAGGACCATGTATGCATATAACCTAGCACCCCTGCTCAAATGTAGTTCATGTTACCTCTGCATCCAATTGGTTACCATACTAAGTGGAACAAGGACTATTTCGGACATGAACTCAATGGCTGGCTCATTGACCTCTCCCCCCCCAAGGAAAGATCAGACTTGCTAGGCCACAGAGGAGGACATTGCAGCCAGTCCTTATGATACCTGATAAGCAAGGGTCAGTTGGAACAGGAGGAGGCCCTCCCCTATCAGCGGACTTGGAAAGGGGTAGGGAGGAGATGAGGGAAGGAAGATGGGATAGGGAGGTGATGAGGAACTGGGCTACAGCTGGGATACAAAGTTAACAAGCTGTATCTAATATTAAAAATAAAAATTAAAAAAGTGGGACATAAAACAAAGTTCTTAAAGATGAAACACAAAATGCTGATAGATTTCTTTTGTTTGAAGACAGGATTTTTCTGAATAATTTTGGCTGTCCCGGACTCTCTTTATAGAACAGCCTGTACTTGAACTCACAGAGATCCACCTACCTTAAACTTCCTGAGTGCTAGAAATGCAGGTGATCACCAACAGCCTGAGCTGCTGAGAGTTTATTTTGTTTTAGCATTTTATTTTTGTTGTTGTTTCATGCACTACATCCCAACTGCAGTTTCCTCTTCCTCCACTCCTCCAAGCAAAAATCTATCCACCTCTACTCTGCCCAGCTCTCCTCTTCTTCATCCACTGCTTCTTTATCTTCAATAAAAAAAAATCTGATGGCATAACAAGTTACAATAAGACAAGGAATATTCCCTCACATCAGAGTTGTTCAAAGCAATACATGAGGAGAGAAAGTGTAGCTAGAGCAGCAAAAATAGTCAGAGACACCCACACCCACCCACCCACCCACCCACCCACACACACACACACACACACACACACACACTCACTGTTGGAAGTCCTTCAGCAACATCAGGCTTATAATCATAAGATGTATGCAGACAACCTAGCTCACAAGACTCATAGAATGTTTGTTTGTTTGTTTGTTTGTTTTCTTTCAGTCTCTGTGATTTCCTATGAGCCCAGTTGACTCAGTGGGCCATGTTCCTGTTGTGTCCTCAATATCTCTGGTTCTAACAATACATATTCCCTCATTTGTGGGGTTCCCCTGGATACATCATTGTGTTTGGCTGTGGGTCTCTGCATCTGTTCCCATCAGACGCTGGGTGATGTCTCTCTGATGACAACTGGGCTAGGCACTCATCTATGATTATAGCAGAGTATCTTTCATTGACATATGTTGCCTGTCATGTTTACAGATATCGTGTGTCTCTAGGCTATCTTGACTCTGGTTCATGGTCATCCAGGCAGTGTCAGGCATGGACTTCCTCTCATGGTGTGGGCCTCAATGTATTTTCTGGAGTGTATTTCATATTATTAGGTTGGGGATCTCCTTCTAGTATCTTCTGTAGGGCTGTATGACTGCATATATCCAGGGTATAGTAGTCTGGGTTGGCATCGGTGGTCTCTTAGTTTCTGCATGATATCCATCCAAGCCCTTCTGGCTTTCATAATCTCTGCTGAGAATTCTAGTGTGATTCTGATAGGTCTACTTATTATTTGCATGCTGTTTTGGTATTAGCAGTGTCATGCATAGAACAGTTAATATTCGTGGTGTTATCCCCATATGAAATGAAATCTCTGTAACCTAAGAAAATGAAAAATGAACACAAACTTTAATGTGTGTCGAGGAAATTGAGACAAAGAAGGGACTCATTTGAGGTAAAAATAAACTCTATATAAATGCTGCAAAAATTAAAATACTTGTAATTCAATTATGATATTTTAGAATGCAACTGCATCAAAAACGTTAACTCCTGGTTCATTAATATACCCAAAAATTTATGTAGCATTTTGACTTTTCATGATGATGAATATTTTTTCTATAACTTCTCATATGTCAGTTACTATTGTTTAAGTGATTTCTGAATGAATTACATAATATTATTAAAAGCAGAAAATTTGGTAGTTCTATGTGAAAGATAATTATATGCATAGTTTATTTTCCCACTAACTCTCTCTTTTTAGGAAAGGATTTATGAGAATGATTTACAATCTGTGAGTCAATTAATTCAACAGTGGATGGCTAAAAATGGAAAATCGAGGAATCTATCAGTGGCTTAGTCCATGAGGCTGGTTGCCTCAACTCACCTTCATATACACGGAAATCCTCAAGAAGAAGGTTCTATAGTCAATGAAGAAATAGACTTGCTACCAAAGCAAAAGGGAACATGCAAAGAGTAAAACATTCCTTCTTCTATGTCCTTGTATAGGTTTCCAGTAAGATGAGGCAAAGGTGAGTGGTTGGTTTTGCAGTATGAAGATACAGATTAAAGGTGTGTTTTTCAGCCTTACAGATTCAAAAGAGAAGTAGAGAAGACTACTTCAAATAAGGAAGAGTGCTTCACAATTGTGTCCTTAATTTGGGTGTTTTGCTTAATTCCACATGCAGTCAAGTTAAAAACCAAGACTCATGATCACACCTCTTTTCAGCTTGAAAGATAATCATATCTCCTCTTGACATTAATTTCCAAATGAAAAGAATAACCAGGTCATAGCAATGCCTAAAAATAATTTAATGACGCAGAGTACAATAGCAGACAAATTACATATTTATCCTGATCATAATTGAAGCTAACATGATATAACTGTCCTTCAAAAATCATCCAGGTTAGAAACAACTCTGCATCACCGTTGAGCCACTCCACAAAACACCTCCCTCGTAGGGCAAACCACATTGAGCACAAGGATTCACCTCCCTCCTGCTACGTGTGTGCAGGGTCTCTAGTTCGAGACCAAGCATGCTCCTTATTTGATGGCTCAGTCTCTGCAAGCACCCTGGGGTCTGGGTCAGCTGTTTCTGTTGGTCTTCTCGTGAGGTTCCTCGCACCTCCAGGGCCTTCCATCTTTTCCCCAACATTTACTCAGGATCCCTAGAGCACTGCACCTTTCTTAGGTGCAAGTCTGAGCATCTGTCCAAGCTCATTTCTGGCTGGAGTCTCTGAGACAATGGTCAGGTTAGGGTCCAGGCAACGGGGTTTTACAGTCCCAATTCTGGGCGTTCTCAATGCGGTCAAATATCGTCCAACAGAGCCTGATATTCTTCTTCCGTGAGAGGAGCCTCGAGTGTTGGTTCGATCTGCTCCCATGGTACATCTGGGTCCAGAGCGTCTGGTCCCTGTTCCTCTTCCACTGTTCTCACCTGTTGCTCCAGGAAGAGCTTGACAGGGCAGGAGTCGCTCGATTCTGGATAGGCCTCTGTGAAGAAGGTGAGCTCGGGTCTTGACATCAAGGCTTCTGCACACTGGCCTCCTGCAGAACCCAGTGTCAACAAGCTGTCCCGGGAAGACTCCTCCTCAATGCAACACGATGCTCCAGGAGCCCTTTCCGGGCCAGGAGAGGCAGGCAGGTCCTCACCTTTAGCTGTGCTCCCTCCAGCGTGGCTTTTCTGCCTGGCCTTTCTGTTCTGGAACCATATGTGGACGGTGTCCTCAGGCAAACCTGTGCTCAGGGCCAGTTGCACCCTCGTGGCATAGTCTGGAGATGGAGAGATCTCAAAAGCTTGCACTAGCATGCTGATCTGTGCTGGACTAAGCCGCGTTCGAGGCCTTCTCCGTTCTGAGGGCAGGCCTCTTGCTTGTTGTACCCTGGCGACAAGCTTTTCAGGAGGCTGTTGGGAGGCTTCATGGCTGGAGCCTGCGGTGGTCTGCTTTGAGCTCTTCCTCGACATGCCAGTTCTAGTTCTGCGGTTTTGAAACCACACGCGGATGGAGGACTCTGGAACTCCGAATTCCCTGGCCAGTTCCTGCCTGGTCCTGAAGCTCGGGTAAGGTGTCTTGGCGAAAACTGAGAGCAAGACCTCCTTCTGCTTGGCCTGCCAAACAGTCTTTTGACGCCGGGATGTCTTTGCCGTGCTGCAGCCACCCACATCTGCCTGATCTTCCATCCTGCCGAGGACACTTTGACAGGAGTTCTTCCTCTCCAGTGTGTACTCACAACAACACCCAGGAAAGTGCAGACTATGGCAAATGCGTAAAGGGGTCCGGTGCTCATGCTTAAATACCGACCTGAGGCCCCACCCACTCCCTCGAGGCCTCCAATTACAGGCCAAACCGTGGAACGCTCTTCTGCTTCCAAACTGTGAAACCCTTCCTTCCTCCTGCGAATTTTCCCATATCCCACCCTAAAGCAGCCTTTCCAGAAACAGTTGACCTTGCGTTCTACCCAAATTCCACTGCTTAGGTCACAGTACGCACCTGTGTTGGAACACAAGGAGTTTGAGGGGAGAGTCTAAGGCACGGCTTCTGATGATCAGGCAAGGAGAAGAGGCATAAGCCAGGAGCAGTCTTTGCCTACTTTAACAAGGTCATTCATTCAGCTCT
Organism: Meriones psammophilus; assembly: GCA_036365155.1. Classification (NCBI taxonomy): domain Eukaryota; kingdom Metazoa; phylum Chordata; class Mammalia; order Rodentia; family Muridae; genus Meriones; species Meriones psammophilus. The sequence goes on along the minus strand of JAEOAE010000904.1, from coordinate 84,078 downwards.
GGCTGATGCTCAAGGAGGAACATGGCTAGAACAGATCTTGCACTCTGTGTGTGCCGTCTGCCTTAAGCTCCTTTGAGCTCCAGTCTCCCGGTGTATGATTTCAACAATCTAAATATGGTTAGGACACTGCAAGTCTAAGCATTTGGGCAGAGAGGAGACTCATCCTGCAGAAAGACTCCTGGAATTATTTCTGAATTTCTCCTTCAGTGGCAGGCCACAGAAGGTGTCAAGTTCCCTCTTGGTTCCTCTGGTTCCACCTATTTAATCCACCATACACTTTGTCCTACTGGAGAAATTTTACAGATTCCTAGAAACTGTATGAACCTTCAGAAGCACACATTGTGCATCCCAAGACTTTTGGGAGAGGATACTGAAGTAATTTCCTTCATTTCAAGGAACATCATTTGTTGCTGCCATTAATTTGGATCTCTGATCATTAGGCAGTGTTTTCCAGAACACACAATTTCCGGTACTGCCAAATGTGCCTGTTGTTCTTCAGGGTGTGGCTTTGCCCTAGATGGAGGAGAACAGTAACAGCTGAGCAGTTCTAACCCTGCCTTATTTTTGCATCTCATGTTTTACATGTGCCATAATTTTAACTTTTTCCTTGCGGTCCCCATCAACAGTACCTGGGTGTACAATAGATCCTGTAGAAGTTATTCTGCTTCTTCCAGAGATCCTCTTTACCATCCCTGAAGACACAGGTCCATAAACAGCTGTATTTCCTTTGTAACATAGAACCCTTGCGGATAGGGTCAGAGGTTTATCTGCAGCCAGATGCAAAGCTGTGCTGCTGCATGCAGTGGTGTGTATCAAATCTGAAATCCTCAGTTGAGATTTTCCTACCTGCCTAGTACCTCATGGCTGCCTGATGGGAGACAGCTCGTATTATTGCATGAGGGGTGTAAGCCTGACAGGCCCCTCTGTTTGTTTACTGATGGCAAGAGGTTAGCCTGTATGTCCCTCTCGGTGCTGCTGTGATCCCTACACCAGTGCTTTCCCTTGCCACAGCTGCCATGAAGCCCCGGGAACCTTTGCATTCCCTTGGAGCCAGAATCTGCTTGTTCCTTTCTGTGAATAAAGGGACCACTTGCCTCTGTGTTAACACACCTCCTATTTTGAGTTCTAGAGATTTTAACCTCTTTTTTTTTTTTTTTTTTTTTTTTCTTTTTTTTTTTCTAAATTCCCGGATTCACCCAAAATAGCACACCGGGTGATTTGAGAACTGGGAACTCTAGCTGTAGCTTGTCTTGTGAGGTCGGCATGATGCTCCTGAGAGCCAAAAGCAGTGTCTCTCTTAATCATTCATTACTTGGGGCTGCTCCTCCTCTTCATGCTCTAAATGCTCTCCTACATGTGATATTTACAGTATCATGCGCCAAGAATGGCATCAGTGCTTATCTGGTGTCAGTCTGGTACTGCCCTCTTTAGAGCTGAACTCAATCTCTGTATGAAGTTGGTGAACAGTCTTCTCCAGGGCCTTGAATTACCTTACTGAATGAGGCGGTTGTTTTGCACAGGCTCCTAAACAGATCCCTGCACCCTTAACACTGCAACATGACATTATTCAGTGACTTCATCATCAGAACAAATGAGGGACCACCTGGGAATGAGAAAAACAACTGTGATTATTTGAATTAAAGCCAGGTGCTGATAGCCCTTGAAGGGCGGGGTGAACTGTTCTGAGAAACAACCAGCTGTAAAGTATAGAGCAAAAGTGATCTGATTTTCAGGCATAAAAACCCTGTGCTTTGCATGTTCAGGGTCATGTCCTGTCTTTGGAGGTGCGACCTATCTCGACAGCAATAAAACCTTTTGCTATTGCATTGAGTTGTGGTCTGTGAGTGTTCCTGTGAAGGGCGCAATCCTGAGCTCCTGAGCAGTGAGACTCCAGGTCTTACATTTTGGTGCGTTGCCCGGAAAACAGCGTGCCCTTCCTTAACCCTCAACAGACTGTGCTCAGAGGTCGAGCTCGGAACAGGTTAGTCTGATTTCTGGTATACCACTGTTTCTCTTTAGTCACCTATCTGGACCTTTTTGGTCATCTGCTCAGTCACTGCGATAGACATATTTGTCAGAATATCGATTGACTGGGAACTGGAGGACATTCCGGATTCCATTTGGGGAGGCTAGGTCCTGCATGGTCTTCCTCCCATTTGTTTATCTTCAGAGACAGCTGCTGTGAGGCAGCCTCTCAATCAGAATTCTGTGGTACCATCCATAAGGGTGTCCTTGTCAAATTGCCTGTCTTGTTCTTTTTGTCTCTATCATTGTTGCTTCTTTGACTTTCTTGATGGATGACTTTATTATATGACAGGCTGTGACTATCATGTCTTGGAGGTGAGATACAAGGCACATCTTTCTTTGAATATGTCCTATTCTCACACCAGCCCACGTGGTGGGATGATTGCCAGCAACTCTTGCAGGCCCTTTTGACTAGTGAGGAAGGAGACGGGTCCTCCTTTAGGGAAGAAAGACTGTGCCAGGAAAGGACAGGAGGCCTTCCATCCTCCCTAATGAGATTGATGATGGCTTTCCCCTCACCCACCCCAACTGGGATTACAACGTATCCGGAGGTAGGGAATGCCTGCAGGTCTACCGCCAGACTCTAATATCATGTGTCCATGGGGCCGCTCAAAAGCCCACCAATTTGATGAAGGTAAGAGAGATGGTTCAGGAGCCAGATGAATCTCCCACAGCCTTTCTTCAACGGCTGATGGAGGCATATAGCTGGTTTACACCTTATGACCCTACCTCAGATGAGCATAAGGCAATGGTGACTATAATCTCTATAGACCAGTCAGCCACAGATATTTGTAGAAAACTCCAGAAAATAGAGGGTTTACAGGAAAAGTCGTTAAAGGATTTAGTGCAGGTAGCAGAAAAGGTTTTTTACAGCCGGGAGATGAAAGAAGAGAAAGAGGAAAGAAAGCAAAAAGACCAGGAAGTGAGAGAAAGAGAAAGGATAAGAGGCAAGACAGAAAGTTGACTAAGATCCTGGCCACCACAGTGCAGTCATAATGATAGGGAGAGAGTTCCTGGAAATCAAAGGGGCCCTCTGGCTAAGGATCAGTGTGCCTATTGCAAGGAGAAAGGACACTGGATCCAGGATTGTCCCAAAAGGAAGATGAAGCCCTACACCTAGACCTGGCGCACCTCCAGGCCACCAATCCCCAGGTAACTCATCTCCAATATGTGGATGATATACTATTAGCAGCAGATTGTAAAGAAAGTTGTTTTGACGCCACCGACCAGCTGTTGCAAGAGATGGGTGAGCTCAGCTACAGCGAAAAACTCCCATCCTGCAGGTCAGTTATCTGGGATATATATTAAAGGAGGGAAAGAGATGGCCTTCGGAGGCTAGAAAAGAGACTGTATTTCATATTCCCCCTCCAGGGACTACTGAAAAACTGAGGGAAATTTTCGGTACAGCAGGGTTTTGCTGGCTGTGGATTCCGGGATCTGACAAGATGGCAGCCCTTCTGCATGCCCTTACAAAGGGCAATGACTCTTTCATCTGGGGAAAGGATGAACAAGATGCATTTGATAATATCAAACAATCCTTTATATTGGCTCCAGCATTGGGACTCCCTGATGTAACCAAACCCTTCCATCTCTATGTGGCTGAGAATCAGGGAATGGTCAATGGGGTGCTAACACAGAAACTTGGACCCTGGAAGAGACCGGTAGCCTATCTATCCAAAACACTTGATTCAGTAGTGGCAAGATGGCCAACCTGGCTGGCAATAATAGAAGCAGTGGCGGCACTAGTATAACATGCAGACAAACTGACTCTGGGACAGGACTTCACCATCTGTGCTCCTTATGCCCTTGAGAGTGTCATAAGGCAGCCACCTGATTGATGGCTCATGAATGTCCACATGACACAATGCCAGGCCTTGCTCTTGAATAATGATAGAGTCATCTTTACTCTGGCTACAAGGCTAAACCCAGCCACCATATTGCAGGATCCAGAAATCCAGCCCCTGGAGCATGATTGTTTGCAGGTTCTAGCAGAGGAACAGGGATTGCAAAAGGAATTGAAAGATCAGCCTCTGCCCAATGCCGAGGTAACATACTGTATGGATGGGATCAGTTTTTTGAGAACAGGAAGGGTAAGGCAGGGGTAGCTGTAGTAGATGGACATAAGGTAATATGGGCCCAGGCGTTGCCAGAGGGCACATCTGTTCAGCGAGCTGAATTGATTGCTTTAACCTAGGCATTAGCTCTGGAAAAGGGCAAAAAGATAAACATCTACACTGATAGTTGGTTTGCCTTACCAACAGCCCATGAGCCTGGGGCCATCTATCAGCAGAGATGCCTGCTAACATCAGCCAGTAAAGAGATAAAAAATAAAAACAAGATTTTGGCTTTGCTCAATGCCTCGTTGCTGCTGGACAAGGTAAGCATTATTCGTTGCCCAGGATATCAGAAGGGGACTTCCAGGGTAGCAAAGGGGAATAACACGGCCGATCAGGAGGCTAAAACAGCTGCTAGAGGAAACTCCGTCCCAGTGGTACTAACTGCTAAACTGCCCAGAGAAGAACAACTAAACTACTCAGAAAGTGACTTAAAGTTAATATGGCAAAAACAGGGGATATCTGACACCGATGTGTGGGCATGGATTGACTCCAAAGGTAAGATCATTCTACCACAGGAAGACGCTGAGAGATTAATTACTCAGATGCATAAGTGGACTCACTTGTGGGCAAAGAAATTTGCTGAAGTTGCCCGCCAATCCCAGTACCGAATACTAAACCTCACCACCTTGACTGAGTGAGTGACTAGGACATGTGAACCTTGCCAGAGTGTAAACATAGGTGAGAGTTTCCAGAGCCCAGGGAAGCAGTAGAGAGGAACTGTGGCTGCCTTTTTGGAGTTAATGGCAAATTTGGAGTTAATGGCCTCTGAGCAGTGGAACCCTGCCTCTTGGCTTTGGCTATTTTCCAAAGTCCAGTGTCTTATAAACTGAACTTGGTGGTCCTACAGCAGACTGCTCTGACCCTGAGAAACTGTTTGCAACCATAGTAACCAGACAAAAGGCTCTGTGTAACCTTGAGTGAGCTCTCCTATGTTTTGACCAAGTAAAGCTCCTACATGAGAAACTGCTTGTACTTTTCTGCCTACTTGTTAACCTGACGTCCATTAAATTGACACCTGGATCAGCATGTAGACTTGGTGTCCTTCTCTGTGTCATCCTGTCTCTCTCTCTCTCCAAGCCCTCTCTCAGGTGGTATTCAGGTGTCACTGCTGGCCACTGACAAGGAACTAGACCTGGAATGCATTGGGAAGTGAATTTCACTGAAAGTAAACCATCCAGTTAAGGCAATAATTATTTCCTGGTTTTTGTGGACACTTTCTCAGGATGGATGGAAGCTTTTCCCACAAAGAAATAAACCGTCCTGATCGTGGCCAAAAAAATTCTGGAAAACATTTTCCTTGGTTTGGTATTCCAAAGGTAATTGGGACAGACAATGGACCAAACTTTGTTGTTCAGGTAAGCCAGGAGGTGGCCAGGTTTCTGGGGCTTGATTGGAAGTTACATTGTGCTTATAGACCTAAAAGTTCAGGACATTTAGAGAGAATGAATAGAGCTCTCAAAGAGACTCTCACCAAATTGAACATAAAGACTGGTGGTGACAGGGTGGTGCTCCTTCCTTGGCCCTCTTTAGGGTCAGAAATACTCTCTCCATTCTAGGCTTAACTCCTTTGAACTACTATATGGGTTCCTATTCCTGACTCTTCTTGGGGTCCCCCTTGACATAACTAGTGGTAACTCTGACTTGTACAGGCTGAAAGAATTGCAACTTATTCAGAAAGAAATTTGGAGCAAGGTTGGCAGTGCATATGTGCCTGGCTCCTTTTAGGTGCCCCATCACTTCCACGTTGAAGATCTGGTATATGTGCAGTGACATGGCAACCAGAATCTGGAACCTCGGTGGAAGGGTCCTTATTACATCCTCCTCACCACGCCAACTGCAGTCAAAGTAGAGGGCATCACAGCTTGAATCCACATGTCACATATTAAGCATGCATTTCATCAACCTGCAACACCTGGAAAGTCCAAGCCTACAGCAACCCACTAAAACTGAAACTCATCAGGGACAATAAACTCACTGACCAGAACTCCCCTTTGTCAGGGAAAGTATAAGTACAGTTCACGTCCTGATATTCCAGAAAGAATATCAACCTCTCTATGAGGTTAATCGACCATTTTAGGGTTAAAATTGAGTTAAAAAAGGAGGGGGTGAGGGACCACCTGGGAAAGAGAAAAACACCTGTGATTATTTGAATTGAAGTCAGGTGTAGATAACTCTTGAAGGAAAGGGGCAACTGTTCTGAGAACAACTATCTACAACCACCTGTAAACTATCTACAAGCAGCTGTATACTATCTAAAACCAAGTGTAAACTATCTTCATGCTATTCTTGCTGACCAATCAATGTATAGAGCAAAAGTGGTTTGGATTTCAGGTGTAAAACCCTGTGCTTTGCATATTCAGGGTCATCTTCTGTCTTTGGAGGGGGGACCCTATCGCAATTGGAATAAAACTCTTGCTTTTGCATCGAGTTGTTGTCTATGAGTGTTCCTCATAGACCACAATCCCGAGCTCTTGAGCAGTGAGACTCAGGTCTTACAACATGAAACTAAAATGATTTCATAATCCATTCTTTAGGTGGTGAAACAGATTATAAAATGGGAAACCTCTTTACCAGCTATACAACAGACAGGTTTAATTCTAGACCATTCAAAGAAGTCATAAAATGTAAACTTGAACAAACAAACAATCCAGAAAAGATAATCCTCAGTGAGGTGTCCCAGAAGCAGAAAGACATACACGGTATACACTCACTTTTAAGTGGATGCTAAACCTATAAGATAGGATAAACATACTAAAATCTGTACACCTAAAGAAGATAAATGAGAAAGAAGACCTGGGTTAAGATGATCAATCCTCACTTAGAAAGACCAATGGGATGGATATAGGCAAAAACAAGAAACAGGACAGAAGCTTGCCCCAGAGGACCTATTAAAGACTCTCCCTAGCAGTATATCAAAGCAGATGCTGAGACTCATAACCAAACCTTGGGCAGAGCACAGGAATCATATGAAAGAAGGAGGAGTTAGTGTGACCTGGAGAGGACAGGAACTCTACAAGGACCAAATATATCAGAGCACATGGGTCTTTTATAAGACTGTTTCTCCAACCAAGGACCATGTATGCCTATAACCTAGCACCCTTGGTAAACCTTGACACCTTATTGCCAGATTCAGAAATCCAGCCCCTGGAGCATGATTGTTTGCAGGTTCTAGCAGAAGAACAGGGATGGCTAAAGGACATGAAAGATCAGCCTCTGCCCTACTGTTTGATGACATACTATATGGATGGGAGCAGTTTTGGGAGAACAGGAAGAGAAAGGCAATGGCAGCAGTAGTAGATGGACATAAGGTAATATGGGTCCAGGCATTGCTGGAGGGCACTTCTGCTCAGCGAGCTGAAATGATTGCTTTAACCCAGGCATTAACTCTGGGAAAAGGGTAAAAAGAAAACATGTACACTGATAGTTGGTACACCTTTGCAACAGCCCATGAGCAAGAGACCATCTATCTTCAGAGAGAGCCTGCTAACATCAGCCAGTAAAGAGATAAAAAATAAAAACAAGATTTTGGCTTTGCTCAATGCCTTGTTGCTGCTGGACAAGGTAAGCATTATTCATTGCCCAGGACATCAGAGGGGACTTCCAGGGCAACAAAGGGGAATAACATGGCGATCAGGAGGCTAAAGTAGCTGCTAGAGGAAACTCCGTCCCAGTGGTACTAACTGCTGAACTGCCCAGAGAAGAATGAACTAAACTACTCAGAAAGTGACTTAAAGTTAATACAGCAAACAAAGGGGATATTTGACACCGACGTGGGGCATGGATTGACTCTAAAGGTAAGATCATTCTGCCACAGGAAGACGCTGAGAGATTAATTACTCAGATGCATTAGTGGACTCACTTGTGGGCAAAGAAATTGGCTGAGGTTGCCCGCCAATCCCAGTACTGAACACTAAACCTCACCACCTTGACTGAGATAGTGACTAGTGCATGTGAACCTTGCCAGAGGGTAAACATAGGTGAGAGTTCCAGAGCCCAGGGAAGTGGCTGAGAGAAACTGTGGCAGCCTTTTTGGAGTTAATGGCAAATTTTTGAGTTAATGGCCTCTGAGCAGTGGAACCCTGCCTCTTGGCTTTGGCTATTTTCCAAAGTCCAGTTTCTTATAAACTGACCTTGGTGGTCCTACAGCAGACTGCTCTGACCCTGAGAAACTGTGTGCAAACATAGTAACCAGACAAAGGCTCTGTGTAACCTTGAGTGAGCTCTCCTATGTTTTGACCAAGTAAAGCTCCTACATGAGAAACTGCTTGTACTTTTCTGCCTACTTGTTAACCTGACGTCCATTAAATCAACACCTGGATCAGCATGTAGACTTGGTGTCCTTTTCTGTGTCACCCTGTCTCTCTCTCTCTCCCAGCCCTCTCTCAGGTGGTATTCAGGTGTCACTGCTGGCCACTGACAAGGAACTAGACCTGGAATGCATTGGGAAGTGGATTTCACTGAAAGTAAACCATCCAGGTAAGGCAATAAATATCTCCTGGTTTTTGTGGACACTTTCTCAGGATGGGTGGAATCTTTTCCCACAAAGAAATAAACCTCCTGATCATGGCCAAAAAATTCTGGAAGACATTTTCCTTGGTTTGGTATTCCAAAGGTAATTGGGACAGACAATGGACAACCTTTGTTGTTCAGGTAAGCCAGGAGGTGGCCAGGTTTCTGGGGCTTGATTGGAAGTTACATTGTGCTTATAGACCTAAAAGTTCAGGACATTTAGAGAGAATGAATAGAGCTCTCAAAGAGACTCTCACCAAATTGAACATAAAGACTGGTGGTGACAGGGTGGTGCTCCTTCCTTGGCCCTCTTTAGGTCAGAAATACTCTCTCCATTCTAGGCTTAACTCCTTTGAACTACTATATGGGTTCCTATTCCCTGACTCTTCTTGGGGACCCCCTTGACATAACTAGTGGTAACTCTGACTTGTACAGGCTGAAAGAATTGCAACTTATTCAGAAAGAAATTTGGAGCAAGGTTGGCAGTGCATATGTGCCTGGGTCCTTTTAGGTGCCCCATCAGTTCCAGGTTGAAGATCTGGTATATGTGCAGTGACATGGCAACCAGAATCTGGAACCTCGGTGGAAGGGTCCTTATTGTGTCCTCCTCACCACACCAACTGCAGTCAAAGTAGAGGGCATCACAGCTTGAATCCACATGTCACATGTTAAGCATGCATTTCATCAACCTGCAACACCTGGAAAGTCCAAGCCTCCAGCAACCCACTAAAACTGAAACTCATCAGGGACAATAAACTCACTGACCAGAACTCCCCTTTGTCAGGGAAAGTATAAGTACAGTTCAAGTCCTGATATTCCAGAAAGAATATCAACCTCTCTATGAGGTTAATCCACCATTTTAGGTTAAAATTGAGTTAAAAAGGAGGGGTGAGGACCACCTGGGAAAGAGAAAAACACCTGTGATTATTTGAATTGAAGTCAGGTGTAGATAACTCTTGAAGGAAAGGGGCAACTGTTCTGAGAACAACTATCTACAACCACCTGTAAACTATCTACAAGCAGCTGTATACTATCTAAAACCAAGTGTAAACTATCTTCATGCTATTCTTGCTGACCAATCAATGTATAGAGCAAAAGTGGTTTGGATTTCAGGTGTAAAACCCTGTGCTTTGCATATTCAGGGTCATCTTCTGTCTTTGGAGGGGGGACCCTATCGCAATTGGAATAAAACTCTTGCTTTTGCATCGAGTTGTTGTCTATGAGTGTTCCTCATAGACCACAATCCCGAGCTCTTGAGCAGTGAGACTCCAGGTCTTACAACATGAAACTAAAATGATTTCGCAATCCATTCTTTAGGTGGTGAAACAGATTATAAAATGGGAAACCTCTTTACCAGCTATACAACAGACAGGTTTAATTCTAGACCATTCAAAGAAGTCATAAAATGTAAACTTGAACAAACAAACAATCCAGAAAAGATAATCCTCAGTGAGGTGTCCCAGAAGCAGAAAGACATACACGGTATACACTCACTTTTAAGTGGATGCTAAACCTATAAGATAGGATAAACATACTAAAATCTGTACACCTAAAGAAGATAAATGAGAAAGAAGACCTGGGTTAAGATGATCAATCCTCACTTAGAAAGACCAATGGGATGGATATAGGCAAAAACAAGAAACAGGACAGAAGCTTGCCCCAGAGGACCTATTAAAGACTCTCCCTAGCAGTATATCAAAGCAGATGCTGAGACTCATAACCAAACCTTGGGCAGAGCACAGGGAATCATATGAAAGAAGGAGGAGTTAGTGTGACCTGGAGAGGACAGGAACTCTACAAGGACCAAATATATCAGAGCACATGGGTCTTTTATAAGACTGTTTCTCCAACCAAGGACCATGTATGCCTATAACCTAGCACCCTTGGTAAACCTTGACACCTTATTGCCAGATTCAGAAATCCAGCCCCTGGAGCATGATTGTTTGCAGGTTCTAGCAGAAGAACAGGGATGGCTAAAGGACATGAAAGATCAGCCTCTGCCCTACTGTTTGATGACATACTATATGGATGGGAGCAGTTTTGGGAGAACGGGAAGAGAAAGGCAATGGCAGCAGTAGTAGATGGACATAAGGTAATATGGGTCCAGGCATTGCTGGAGGGCACTTCTGCTCAGCGAGCTGAAATGATTGCTTTTACCCAGCCATTAACTCTGGGAAAGGGTAAAAAGAAACATGTACTCTGATAGTCAGTACACCTTTGCAACAGCCCATGTGCAAGAGACCATCTATCTTCAGAGAGGCCTGCTAACATCAGCCAGTAATGAGATAAAAAATAAAAATGAGATACTGACTTTGCTCAATGCCTTGTTGCTGCCCAACAAGGTAAGCATTATTCATTGCCAGGGACAGCAGAGGGGACTTCTGAGGCAACAAAGGGGAATAACATGGCCGATCAGGAGGCTAAAGTAGCTGCTAGAGGAAACTCCGTCCCAGCGGTACTAACTGCTGAACTTTCCAGAGAAGAATGACTAAACTACTCAGAAAGTGACTTAAAGTTAATACAGCAAACAAAGGGGGATATTTGACACCGACGTGGGGGCATGGATTGACTCTAAAGGTAAGATCATTCTGCTACAGGAAGACGCTGAGAGATTAATTACTCAGATGCATTAGTGTACTCACTTGTGGGCAAAGAAACTGGCTGAGGTTGCCAGCCAATCCCAGTACTGAACACTAAACCTCACCACCCTGACTGAGATAGTGACTAGTGCATGTGAACCTTGCCAGAGGGTAAACATATGTAAGAGTTCCAGAGCACAGGGAAGTGGCTGAGAGAAACTGTGGCAGCCTTTTTGGAGATAATGGCAAATTTTTGAGTTAATGGAGCAGTGGAATCCGGCCTATTGGCTTTGGCTATTTTCCAAAGTCCAGTTTCTTATAATATGACCTTAGTGGTCCTACAGCAGACTGCTCTGACCCTTAGAAAGTGTGTGCAAACATAGTAACCAGACAGCAGGCTCTGTGTAACCTTGAGTGAGCTCTCCTATGTTTTGACCAAGTAAAGCTCCTACATGAGAAACTTCGTGTACTTTTCTGCCTACTTAAGTGTTAACCTGACGTCCATTAAATCAACACCTGGATCAGCATGTAGACTCGGTGTCCTTTTCTGTGTCACCCTGTCTCTATCTCTCTCCCAGCCCTCTCTCAGGTGGTATTCATGTGTTACTGCTAGCCAGTGACAAGGAACTAGACCTGGAATGCATTGGGAAGTGGATTTCACTGAAAGTAAACCATCCAGGTATGGCAATAAATATCTCCTGGTTTTTGTGGACACTTTCTCAGGATGGGTAGAATCTTTTCCCACTAAGAAAGAAACCTCCCTGGTCATGGCCAAAACAATTCTGGAAGACATTTTTCCTCGATTTGGTATTCCAAAGGTAATTGGTCAGAAAATGGACAACCTTTGTTGTTCAGGTAAGCCAGTAGGTGGTCAGGTTTCTGGGGCTTGATTGGAAGTTACATTGTGCTTATAGGCTTCAAAGTTCAGAAAAAGTAGAGATAATGAATAGAACTCTCAAAGAGACTCTCACCAAATTGACCATGGAGACTGATGGTGACTGGGCAGTGATCCTTCCCTTGGCCCTCTTTAGAGTCAGAAATACTCCCTCCATATTAGGCTTAACTCCCTTCGAACTACTATATGTGGTTCCTGCTACCCTGACTCTTCTTGGGGACCCCCTTGACATAACTAGTGGTAACTCTGACTTGTTGTCCATGCTGAATGGACTGCAACTTATTCAGAAAGAGAATTTGAGCAAGGTTGGCAGTGCAAATGCGCCCAGGTCCTCGGAGGTGCCCCATCAGTTCCAGGTTGGATATGGTGTACTTGTTATGACACCACAGCCAGAATCTGGAATCTCGGTGGAAGGTTCATTATTGTGTCCTGCTCAACACCCTAACAGCAGTCAAAGTAGAGAGCATTGCAGCTTGGATCCATGGGTCACATGTCAAGCCTGCTCTTCATCAACCTGCTGACACCTGGAAAGTCCAAGCTTCCAGCAACCTGTTAAAACTGAAACTCATCAGGGACAATGACAGACAATGGTACCTCTGGGTGGTGCTGTTTGTACTCAATTGGGTAACTATTGATGGGAGCTTTGGTGATCCTCACCAGGCTCGCAAGGCCCTGGAAGCAATATATGGTAAACCCTGTGATTGCAAGAATGGGGTGATGAATGGCAGAGTCTTACTAAATGGTGAGATTTGGGGGCCCAACAAGGCCTATGCTCAAGTTGAGTGTGGTGATACATGGACATATAGAGCCCTACAACCTTCAGAGAGCACTCCAAGTTTAGAATGGCATTGTGTAACCAAGCCTAAATTGATTCTTTATGTAAATTTGTGCCCCATGCCTTACCCTTGTGATACCTACCAAGAGGCTGTGCATAGGAGTTGCTATAGGGTTGTGCAACAATGTACTGGAAAAGATAACATCACCTATTTCACTGCCATATTAAACCAAGTCAGGGAGGAGATGAGGATAGACGATTGGTTCCACAGTGTGCCAACAAGAGTCCATGGATCTAAATTACTCCAAGTCCCTTGTTCAGGGATGGTAGGAAAGCCTGTATGCTGAAGAAAGGTACCTCCCATTCACCTCTCAGATGGAGGAGGGGTGCAGGATCAGGTCAGACAAGAACAGGTTAAACAATGCATTGAAGAGTTAATAGAAAAAAGAATACTTGTCTCTCAATTACCACCCTCTGGTTCTTCCTGATAGTAGAGGAAACTTTATTTTAGACCCCCAGACTGTAGATGTTATTACTGCCACTCATAGCCTCCTAAATGTCACCAACCCTTCGCTTGCAAGTGACTTCTGGCTCCGCCTCTGACAAGGGCAGCCTGTTCCTCTGGAGCTCCCCCAACGCCACTTATTCCACTGCTGAGGGGTCCTGACATTCAGCACCCCCTATGAGAGTGCAGTCTCTCTTCAAGCAAAATGTTACCTGTTTGACAAAACCCTACAAAAATGATAGCTCAGATTTACCTGTAGGGGTTGCTACCTTTGCCATTTGTGATTCAACAATTGACATCTCCACAGCTCTCTGCCCTGACAATAACACTGTTTTCTTATGCAAGAATAATAAAGCCTATACTTCCTTGCCCACAGATTGGACTGGGACCTGTGTACAGGCAACTCCCTGATATTAGCATCATTCCAGGGGATGAGCCAGTCCCAATCCCCAGCTTTGACTTAATGGCTGGAAGAACGAAGAAAGCCATTCAGTTCATTCCTCTGTTAGTGGGAATTGGGCTGACTGCTTCCATAGGTGCTGGGACAGCTGGTTTGGGTGTTTTATTATATAAATACAAGAAACTGTCCCAGCAATAAATTAGTGATGTACAATTGCTTTTGAGCACCATCAATGACCTCCAAGACAAGCTCAATTCCTTAGCAGAAATAGTTCTCCAGACCCAGAGGGGATTAGACCTCTGAAAAAGGAGGAATCTGCTTAGCCCTACAGGAGAAATGTTGTTTTTACACTAATAAATCAGGCATTGTTAAAGGAAAGATTAAAAAATTACAAAAATATCTTGAAAAAAGGAGATGAGAATTAATAGAATCTCCTTTTTGGAATGGGTTTAATGGTATGCTCCCCTATGTGCTTCTCTTACTGGGACCCTTTGCTACCCTTTTGCTCCTTGTCACAATAGTACCCTGTATTGTTAACCGATTACTCTCCTTCATCAAGGAATGTGTAAGTATGGTTCAGGTCCTGATGCTCCCTGAGATTGATCCACAATTTATGGTTAAAATTGGAGCACAATGAAAAGGGGGGATGAGAGCCCACCTGAGAATGAAAACAACTCTAAAAGAAAAACAGCTGTTACTATTCCCATCCTTGAATTTAAAGCCAGAGGCATATGGCTCTCAAATATGAAGATGAACTGCTCTGAGATAGCCTTGAATTGAAGCCAGAGGCAGGTAGCTCTTGAAGGGCAGGGTGAGTTGTTTTGAGAAAACTCACACATGGCCAAAAACTGCAAACAGCTAGGCATAAACTATCTTCATGCTATTCTTGCTGACCAATAAATTTATAGAGCAAAATTGGCCAGATTTTTAAGTATAAAAACCCTGTTCTTTGCATGCTTGGGGTCATCTCCTGCCTTTTGAGTGGTGACCCTATCGTGATTGAAATAAAAAAAAAATGCTCTTGATTTTGCATCGAGTTGTGGTCTGTGGGAATTCCTGAGAAGGGTGCGATCTTGAACTCCTGAGCTGTAAGACCCCAGGTCTTTTACAGGATAAATATAAAAGAGGGAAGTGGGTGAAATAACAGTAAATTTTTGAAAGAGTTTTAAGCAATCATACTATGAATTATCTACATAAATCCCCATAATACATGTAAGTACATGCATGAATATAAACATGTTGCAACCTAAATACTTCACCTAAATACAGTCACATTTGACACATCTACAACACAATTCCCAGATCTAAGACTCAGTGATCATGCATAACAGGAGGTAAAAAAATATATATATATAAGGCAGAGGATCAGAGTATTGTCTGGTAATGTGTCTCCTAATAATACCAGAAGCTACACCCATAAGATGGACCAATATAAAAAGTAAAGAAAAAAATGCTTACCAATATACCCGTATAAAAACGAGGTGAAAATTGGAAATGCTAATAGATATGCAAAAGTGGTCTAGGAAGAACGCATTGTCTTTAATCCTATGAAAAAATATGCAGGGAACTAATAAATGCTGAGAGTGTGAGAAAAAAACTATTTCCAGGAAAGTGCATAAAATCAGTTATCCAATACCAAGCAATCAACCCTGAAAACATGCATGGAAGTAACATTATTAAACTGAGCAACTTATATTAAGAGCATAATACCAATTTAAAAAAAAGAAGATGAATTTGAAAGAGAAATAGAAGAGGTCTGTGGGAAGGTTTGGAGGGAAGAAAAGAGAAGGCACAAAATGATGTAATCATTAAATAACCTTAAAAATGAATTAAATATTAGCTCTTTAGGTCATGATTTTAAAATGCATCACTATTGAGTAGTATTAAAACATAAAACTTGCAGTTAGATAGATGGAACTAGAAAAAAAAATCATGTTATATGAGGTAATCCAAACACAGAAAGACAAATTTCACATATTCTCTCTTCTAAGTTCCCCAGCATTAAACTGAATATGTGTGTACTCATATGTGAGTCTATATCCGGCAGTAATTAAAAAACCAAGAATGAAATAGTGACCATTTCCAAGATGAGAATGGAAGTGTGTGGGGGCAGTAGGAAGTAGAAAGGTATAGAGATTTGAAAGAGGAAATGGGAAAAACTTGAAGGGGGTATAATAATTTCGGAGGAAAGACAGAAAGAAATACAAAAGGGAAGATGGTAAAATAACAATAAGGATGTCTGAAAAAGTAATATGGAATCATACTAGTAACTATCTAAGATATGTACAATCCATGTAAGCTGTTGTAGAAAACTAAAATTTAGTTTAAATGAAATTTTGCCATCTGTGATGACAATTGTCCCTCCATCTAACAAAAACTCCAACACCAGGCATGAGAAGTCAACTTTTGAGTTACTGGGAAGGGTTTTCTAAGAGAATCCTCAAGAATCATATGCTACTACCTATCTGAACTGAAAAGTACAGTCCATCTCCAGCCCGAAAAGATGCTGTTTGTTCGGTCTGAAATACCTGAAAATAGCAGGATGCAGAATGAGGAACTAAGAAAATGAAGAGGTGCAGTGCTAACTCTTGAACTTTGAATTTCCACCAACTGCCAGCTTCTTGGAATATAACCTTATAGTTTTCCTCAAGTGCCTGATTTTTCAACAGTACATAACACATTGAAGACATGGCATGTATGCTTGTGGGTGCTCGCGTCCCACTTAACATTCAGCACAGTCCTGTTCAAAAGCTCCAATATCCCATCCACCCTCTTAGGAGCTGTCCAGGCTTTAAATCTATCGACCTCATTTCAGCTCCACTTCTAGCCACTCACGTTTTATTATAGGTGTCTCATAGACTAAATAAATAAATAAATGAATAAATAAATAAATAAATAAATAATCTGTTTTATCTTGTACGACTGTGAACATCCTTACTACAGAGCACTGAACTCATGATGAAATGTACCAGACACGGAAATTCCTAAAGCCAAACACTCCATAGCCAGGGAACTACAAATAATCCCAGAGTGCATTGTGCTGGCTGGGAGCCTCTGTGAGAACTGCCTCAGAGCAAGGACTTGTGGGATTGTTTGTAGTAACATAGCCAGGTCTCACTGTATCGTCCGCTTTGCCGAGTCGCAGACGCAGAAATACAATTCCCAGAATGCTGTACGCACTGCCTACATCCTCACAAGCCATCCTCCTCCTCCTTACTTAGCCTGGAGCTCTGCCAGGACCCAGAACTATCCCCCGGAAGCGCTTTCCCCGTCGTCACAAAGCCCACAGCGTTTTCCCTGGCCCCTGGTGTTCTGTCAATGTCCCCGCCCTGTGCCCCTCGCAGTCTTCAGGATCAGGAGCCTTTCGGAGCCAATTTGTGATGCCATTGCCCCGCCCCCTGGTACCGGAAGTAAACACACAGGGCTGCTGCACTTGTGTGCAGGAAAAATGAGCGCTTTGAATTCTCCTGATCAGAGGAAGTCCAGCTGGTCACTGGTCCCTGGAGAAGAGATTCTGAGGTCTCTCCCCCTTTTTAAAATTAATTTTGAGTCGCCATTCAAAGGAGGACTAGTCTTGGGAAGGCAGAAACGCGCTCACATGGAAAATAAATGTCTTTTAAATATTAAAAAATAACTGGAGGTAGGAGAGATGGCTCAGAGGTTAAAAACGCTGGCTGCTCTTCTAGAGTTCCTGAGTTCAATTCCCAGCAACCACATGGTGGCTCACAGTGAGCTGTAATGGGATCTGGTGCCCTCTTCTGGTGCACAAGCAGGATGAATGAATGGATGAATGAATACATGGATGGATGAATCTTAAAAAAAAAAAAAAAGCCGACCTTTGTCATCGCAACAGCCATCAGACACAGAGAATTCCTCTCTTATCAAGGTGCCAGGTTCCATCCCAGGGACCACACGGTGGCGCTCAAACCATCTGTCAAGGAATTTGGTGCCCTCTGGTGGAGCACACGTGTCACTTAATAACTAGCTTTATATATATGATGTTTTTATTTAATACTATGTATTTATTTCAATTTAATAAGAACAGACAAGGGCGTGTCTTGAGAGCAGGCTTCCCAGAGTCCTGTGGAGTCGGTACGCAGGAGGTCTCTATGCTAGATCAAAGCAAGGCCTTGGGCCACACAACCTGTGTCCATCCTCCAGTGCTCTCCCCAACCTGACAGTAAGATTCTGTTGCTGAGGACAACATCTTCACAAGTCATTGGACACAGCGAATCTCAGCTGGCACCTACCGAGAACCTTCACTGCTGTTTTCGATACTGGAATATATGCTGCATGCCACCAGAAGAGAAAGGTGCACACCAACCCAGCCATACACCCTTCACTCTCCAATAGTGACCTGCCTACAAGATTTTCTGGTGTGCTTGTGGCATAAAGATCACGGAAGTGACCAACTAATATCTAGTTGGGTTTCAGGAGGCCCACTCCCATGAGAAGGAACCTTGATTCAATACTGCTTGAGTAGCCAGGAGCCAGAGTCTACAGAGGCCAAGGACATAAGAGAAATCTAAATGCTGCAGTTGTGCTAAAGGAGTGCAGCCATACTCACGGATTGGTGCCTTGCTAGGCCATCATTGGAAATTCCTCCTGCAGGAGATGGGAATAAAAACAAAGACCCACATCCAGTCGATATGCAAACAGTGAGAAGCCTTGGACCATTACACCCTAAATGAGATGTCTGCAAGAAACCCTAAGCCCCTAAGGGCTCAAGAAACTCTGTGTGCAGAGTGTAAGTGCCAGAGTGGATGAAGGACACAAGGGTAACAAGGCCTTGTAAACACAGCAGGACCAACACACATATGAATGCACCCTGACCCACAAGCTAGCTCTTCTTTCACTTTCCCCTGTTGGGGTTGCCTCGCCAGCCAAAGAGTATGTGCTCAGTCCTGATGCCACTTGCTATGCTGGGGTGGGTGGATATGCACAGGAGAGGCAGTGTGATCCCCTTTTCTGAAGAGCCAGGTGAGGGATGATAGAGGAAACAGGGAGGGTAGGACTGGGAGGAGAAGAGGGAGGGGTCTAAGACAGGGTTGTAAAATGAATAAATAAAAATTTAAAAATTAAAATAAAAAATGTGGGGGCAGGAGAGATGGCACAGAGTTTAAGATCACAGGCTGCTCTTCCAGAGGTCCTGAGCTCAATTACCAGCACCCACATGGTGGCTCATAACAATCTATCGTGAGACCTGGCGCCCTCCTCTGGCATGCAGATAGAATGGTGTACAAATAATAAACAAATCTTCCATAATAAAGAGAACTACACCAGGAATCATAAAGTTTCCCTCCCTCCAAAAAGAACACTCATTCCCTTTTTAATAATAATAATAATTTAATAATAATAATATCTCATTCCCTTTTTAATAGTAATAATAATTTAGTAATAATAATTTAATAATATTTATTATATTATGTATTATTTAATAATAATTTAATAATAACATTTAATACTATTAATATTAATAATATTCAATCATGATATTTAATTTAATAATTTAATAATGGCTTGATAATAATTCAATAATTTAAATAATAAGTTAATAATTTAATGATAATTTAACAATAATTATTTAATAATTATCTAACAATCAATTAATATCAATTAATTTTTAATTAATTATTAATTAATTGTTAATTAATAATAGAAATATATTATAGACATATTTATTTATAATGAATAATAATAATTATTTAACAATAATCTAATAATATTTAATATAATTAATATTAATAATATTTAATTTAATGATTTAATAATAATTTAATAATAACTCATTCCCTTTTAATAATAATTTAATAATAATGATAATAATAATAATAATAGTAATTTACACTTCTTAGAAGAGGGGGAAAAGCACAGGGTTCATTAGTAAGTAAAGCTAGTCCATTGCACACACAGCCTCAGCTTAAATTTATGTATTCCCAGTTTAAATGTGTCCAGTTTTAATTCCCCTGCTCAGCCAGGGTCCAGCCAGTCCCTGCTCCCTGCAGAAGGAATCCTGGGGTCCCTGCCCCTCTTTCTTTTAGTGAGTGCCGACTCTCCCAGTCAAAACAGGGCTGGTCCCAGTAAGGCAGACTGAGATTATAAATCATTTTTAAAGACTATAACCAGAAGCCAGGTGTGGTGTCGCATGCCTGTGGCTGTCAGTGGGGCAAGCAGAGGCTCATGTGGGTTCTAGGCCATCTGGGTTTCCAAAATGAGTTCAGGACATGCAAGGCCACAAGAGAAACCCTGTCTCCAAAAGCAAGGGTTTGCACCCCTGCCAGCTCTGCACACTCACTTGTCTAGACATGTCCTAAGTCAGCTATAAGAAAGTCCTGCCAAGCACAGTGCACACACCTTTAATCCCAGCACTTGGGAGGCAGAGACAGGTAGATGTCTGTGAGTATGTCTGTGAGTTTGAGGCCAGCCTGGTATACAAAGAGGCCTGGACAGCCAGGGCTACACAGAGAAACCCTGTCTCAAAAACTGAATTTAATAATAATAATGATAATAATAATAAGATTGAAATAAAAAAATCAGAGCCAGGCCTGCTGGCACATTGCCAGGTTCCTTTCACAAGGAAGGCACACAGTAGAGTTTATGGGAAAAATAGCAGATGGAAGAAAGATTTGAAACTTCATTTTATTTCATTTTTAAAATCTCAATTACATGAATTCTTAGTGGATTTGAGAGACCAAAGACTTAAAATTCAGTGGGTATTGTTTTAAAGTTTAGAGCAGAAGCATGAATAAAGGCTAGTTAGTGGGAAACATGTCCAGCCACCTTCGGGGAAGAACTAGCCTTAATGCCCTGAGGGGACAAATTAGCCTTACTACATTCTTTCCTGCCCACTAATTATACAGTTGCTAGGAAACTGGCCCATAGGACCAGGCCAGAACTGTTTGTAGTCTTGATGCCCAGAGTAACCAATCATTTCAAACTCAGTTTCCATTACACAATCATGTAACGCCAAAGCATGTAAGTCCCTGCTTGCGGTTTTGCCCCATAAAAACCTTGCTTCCCTAGATCTCAGGGCTACATTCCAGTCCTGTGTCCACAGGAAGTTTATGTCCCATGTCTGAACATGTATACAATTTTAAAAACCTCATGTATTTACAGCAGAGTGTATCCCAGGTCTTTTGGGGTTCCCAAAATGGCATAACAGTTTCACTCTGAATAAGACCATTAGTAATTTATAAACATCTCCCAATGACAATAAACACTTGTAGCTACAGGAAACAACCCAAAACCTACCCAATCCCCCTTGAGGAAAATAGGACATCATTCTCATTGATTTATTCTAGCTGACATTTTGGACATGCAGAAATCCTTTTGGGGGCCCAAAGAAAATTGAAAAATGTTTAATTAAGCAAGCAATATTTGTGGTCCAGTCTTTGAATGTTGAGAAAATAATAAAAGTCCTGTTTAGAACAGTCTAAAATGCTGGACCAATTAAGATTTGTAGCTTTCTTCAAAGCTCTCTTCGGAGCAAGCTGTGATGAGAAACAGCAATTGAAGCTGTTGAGACAGGATCAAGGAGAATTCTGGAACATGGAAGATACTGAAACAGATGTGTCAATGTCTCAGCATGCTGGAAGGAGGATTCTGTCAGGTTTGGTCCAGCATCTCCAGTATTCACTCCTTTTGTTCTGCAAACATATAATTTCTTATAAGCATTATACAGTTCTAAAATTATAAATGTAAGAAATGTTCAGAATGAAATTAAACTGTAAACCAATGTCATCAATGCCAATTAAAAGAATGGCACAATAGATATTGAGGATATTGTAGCCAAGGATTTATTGGCCTTGTACCGCTGAAGTTCTGGCTAGAGACATTTTTTATGTCTCAGCCAGTTTTAGAGTTGTTCCCATGTGAAGGGATTATCAATTTATATTACCTGTTTTGTTTGGTCTTCTTGATTTCTCTATTCTGGTGTTTGACCAATGTTTTCAGGTGGTCTTCCTCTGTGATATCTGATTTTTATTAGTTTTGAAGGAACCCATAATTTCTCTTCTCCTGTATGAACATATGAAAAACCTCTTCCCCACTGTTTAACACATTCCCTACTGTCCATTGTGAAGTTAGGGTATCTTTGAAATATATAGGCTGAAATAATTCAGCAGTTTTTTTTTCTATAACCCAGTGTATTTGTGCAGCTGTTGTTTGTTGTTCATTAACATTTAAGAAACTTAAGGTCAATAAAGCATTATGTAATCTATTTCTGTGGTATTTTAATATCCTTCTCTGTTTGTTAAGCATGTCCCTTAAAGTACAATTCGATTTTTCAATGACTGCTTGACTGGCAGGATTGTGAGTTATACCTGTTATATGTTTTATCTTATAATATGTAAAAAAATATTTCCATTTTATTAGAGACATATGTTGTAGCATTATCAGTCTTAAATTGTGTAGGCATAACCATAACTTCCATCATTTCTAATAAATGTGTAATAACTGAATCAGCCTTCTCAGAACTTATGGCTTTTGCTCATTGGAACCCTGAATGTGTGTCTATAGTATGGTGCACATATTTCAGTTTACCAAACTCTATAAAATAAAATACGTGATTTGCCAAATTTCATTTCTTTGGTTACCATTAGGGTTACTTCCTGCAGTTAGTGGAGTTTAGTTATATAATGAACAAGTGGGACATTTTCACACAATTTCTTTGGCTTGTTGCCAAGTGATAGAAAAATCTCTTTTTAAAACTTGGCTGCTAACATTGTGTTTTTAGTGAAATTGTGAGGCCTCTAACACACTCCTGTCAATAGTTGATCAACTTCATCATTGCCTTGTGCTACAGGGCCTGGTGGACCCATATCAGATCTGATATATGTTATATACAATTGATTATTTCTATTTATAATTACTTGTTGTAATTGAAGAAACAGTGAAGTTAAGTCCAAATTATCCTGATCAGAAGTTTCTATATGTAGAACAACTCTTTCTGCATATTGAGACTCAGTGATTTTATTAAGAGATTCTTGAAAATTTGATAACACCAAGAGAATTATGTATAATTCTGGTTTTTGAACTGAATTATAAGGACATTCCACCACTTTACTCAGACTTTCTGACTTACAACCTGCCCTTTTTGATTTATTGGCATCCATATAAAATGTGGGAGCTCCAAAAATTGGAGTTCCTTTTATTATAGGAGGGGGAATCTACTTGCTTCTTTTTATAAACTGAAGTGACTTGATTTTTTGGTATCTGTTGCTGAGTTCTCCCAAAAACTCAGAAGCTCTTTGCCAGTACCCATTCTCTGCCCATAATGGTAAAATCTCAGCATTGGTAAAGGGCACCACAATTTCATCTGGATCTATTCCAGCCAAGTGATGAAGTCTCATTTTTCCTTAGGATCAGTTCAGGAACTTTTATATATAGGTTTTTAAATTTTTATTTTGTTTGTGTGCCAAAAATATCTATTCTCAGCCACAGTCCACATTCTGCATAAGAATTCCCGTGGGAGAATGAGTGGAAAGCAAGATAACCAAAACACAGGCCCTACTTGGATCAATATGGTCTATATATGCATCTTGTAATTTCCTTTCTACCAGAGCCAATTCATTTTCATCTTCAGTTGATAATGTTCTTGGACTTTTAAAGTCCTTATCATCCTGTAAGTTTTGAAATAAGTTATTTAGCTCTTGAGTAGTTAAGCCAAATGTAGGCTATAGCCAGTTAATATCTCACAGCAATTTTTGAAAATCATTGAGAGTTTTTAATTGGATTCTTCTAATTTGTACTTTTTGTAGTCAAGTTTTCTGTAGACCTATTTTGTATCATAGGTACTTAATAGACTCTCCTCTTTGTAATCTTTCGGGAGCAATCTCTAAACCCCAACAAGGCAAAGTTCTATTTATTTCATCAGAAATATTTTCTAATGTTTTTCTATCTAAATCAGCTAATAAGATATCATCTATATAGTGGTAAATTATGGATTGAGGAAACTGCTCATGAATTATCTTCAACAGCTCTTGTACAAAATATTGGCACAAAGTAGGACTGTTCAACATACCCTGTGGTAAAACCTTAGAGTGATATCTCTGTATTAGACAGCTTCTATTCAAAATGGGTCTTGAGAAAGCAAACCTTTCCCTATCATGCTCATGTAAAGGAATTGTAAAAAAAAGCAATCCTTTAAATCAATCACTATAATAGGCCATTGTTTAGGTAACAAGGAAGGCAATGGGATTCTGGATTGTAATGATCTCATTGGCTGAATAATTTTGTTAATGGCTCTAAGATCTGTTAACATCCTCCATTTGCCAGATTTCTTTTTGATGACAAATACAGGAGAATTCCAAGGGCTGTTGGACTCCGCTATATGTTGATCCTCCAGCTGTTTCACGACTAATTGTTCTAGTGCCAGTAATTTTTCTTTACTCCTAGACCATTGTTCAATCCAAATAGGTTGGTCAGCCAACTACCTTGGTAAGTTTGTGGGGGTTTTATTATCAGTGGCTTCACAACATGAAGTTGAAAAGAATACCTTTGTTGTATTTTGTTTATGGATAGCCTGGATAGCCTGTAACTGGTTTTGATGGCATTTAAAAATAATTTTAACTTGTTTATCAGGAGTATTAACTTTTTTGCCTCTGAAATTGGGGGTTGTTAACCTGGGTCTCCCATTGTTGTAACAGATCTCTTTCCCATAAGTTTATGGCTATCTCAGCCACATATGGCCTTAATTTTCCTATTTGACCTTCTGTTCCTATACATTTAAGCCATCTGACATGTTGTTTTACTTTAGATAAAGTTCCAACTCCTTGGAATTGGATATCCACCTCTTGAATTGGCTAATTTGGGGGTCAGAATTTAGGAGTGATAATCGTGACATCAGCCCCAGTATCCAACATGCCTTCAATTTCAATATTATTTAAAATTATCTTTAACGTTGGCCCATGATCATTTATAAAGGTTTGCCAATATATTTTTTTTTTTTTCTGTTCCCTTCCTGTTTTTTTTTTTTTTTAATCTATAAAATCTACCCTGGCCTCACTGTTGAAGTTTTTAATGTTTATTCCCAGAGAAGTGGTGTTTAACTTCCCTGCCCTATATTGGGGCCTGAGAAAGGCCCCTTCAGGCATTTTTTGATAAAGGATTACCCCATTTATCTGTGCTCTATATTCACTAATTTGATGTCAACCCTTGCCACATCTTCTGCATAATCTAGAAATTATAGACACTCTTTTTGAATTTTTTTTTTTTTGGTAACTTGGTTTGCCCATCAAAATTAAGACATTTCCCAATGTCTTTAGGGGTAGCTTCTCCTATCAAGGACAAATTGGGTGATTGAGGTCTGTTGTCAATTGTATTTATAACTCATTCATCTATTTGTGCACACCTTGCTTTTAATGGCTGCATTAACTCTTTGCATTCAAAATCTTTGCATTTCAAAAGCTTTTCTAGCTAGTATATCTGATATACTTGTATCCCCAGCTGAAGTCAATCTTTGCAAAACATTAATGAATGTTTCACTTGGAGCTTGTATGACCTGAGAGAATGGCTCAAACCTTTTTCCTGATTCCTCAACCTTGTCCCAGGTATTTAAGGCTGGTAGGTGACATAATTCTATGGTTTCTTCATTATATACAGCTTGTATCTCTGTGTCAGCCTATTGGCCATCACCAAGCAGCTGTTCCTTAAAAACACCAACAGCCCTGGCTCTATTTTTCTATGCTATCTCTCTAGCCTCTTCTCTTCACCATGATAGTGATTGTAAATATGGCTCAGGTTCTTTTATTGCCTTTGACATATCCTCCCAGTCATTTGGGATTACTCTACTGATTGGCCAGGAAGTCAGCATTTGTTTTACAAATGGTGGATGCATTCCAAAATTGGTGACACTTTCTTTAAATTTTCTCAGGTCTAGCACTTCTACAGGGTGCCATTCAGCCTCATGGTAATTCTGTGGGGGATCATCATCTGCTGGTCTCTGTTGTACAATGACTGGATAAGCTAATGTTTGTTTTCTAACCACCTGTGTTTGGCTTTCTTTATTATTACCTTTTGCCTCTGCCTGAGTATTTTCTTTACTTAGTATTCTCAACTCTTTTTTTAAAGTCTGTACCCATATTTCACACCTATCTCTCTGTTGTTTGTTTTGTTTAATAATCTCTTCAATCTCTTGTTTTATGCCTCCCTTCTAACTTTTAATTTTTCTTTGTAGTGTTCTAATTGTTTGTGTTTTCCAGTATCTTTTCTAAAACCTCTGTCCTATTTTCCTGTTGTTTCTTATGTTCTGTAAGTTTTTGTATCTATTATTTTATTTCCTGTTTCCAACATTCGTTATTTCTTTATATTGTTCTACTTGTTTTTTTTTTTTTTTTTGTGTTGTTCCAGTATCTTTTCTAAAACCTTTGCCTTTGAGAACACATAAAAGGCTAAATCAATTATTAAAGTTAAATTGAGAAATATGAATGTAACCAAAGTCATAATTTCTAAACTTTCCTTTATTTCTGTCTAAATACAGTAGAAGAGATTATCAGCCAAGCTCAAAGAAGTCTGTTTTAATGTTTCTCTCAGCCTGTTAGACTGTAGTGGCAACCAGTTTTGTTCAGTCTCAGGTCTGCCCACAGTAGGCTGTCTTTTGCTCTGAGGCATGTTTAAGAGTCTCTCTTAAAAAGCCAGTAATTTATCTGGGAGTTTTTAGGTTTAAAGTTTGGGTTGTATCGCTGAGAGCTTATTCCTCTCCCCTACCAAATTATATTAAAGTAGGATTTAAAGGGTGTGGATACTTAGATTACTTGGGTGCCATTTGTTGTAGATTATGAATATTTACTATTGATAAATCTTTTAGTTAAGCAGTGGTTATTCCTAAACAGTGGTATAACCAAATCACCACACAGAAACTAGGATTTATTTAATTAACCTAGAGCACAATGCTGGCCAACAGATACTCCATCCTAAACCTCTAAGCCCACAGAGTTTCCAAGCATTCAGATTCACCCATCATATGGCTTTTAGTGATATCTTAGTTCCAGTTAATTTCTACATGTGGTGCCAAGACCTCTCTTGCAGATTCTCCTCCTCTCCTCTCCTGTCTCCTTCCTCTTTCTCCCACTCTGGACCAGGATGTCTCACCCTATCCTCTCCATTACTCAGTATTGGGGCTGGTTGTTTTAATTGACAATATAGAGAACAAATGGTGGCATGTTTATGCAAACTTGAGACAGGTGATGCTTAGAAAAACCATGATGATGCAATACCTGGATTGAAACCAGACAGTGGAGGAGAGAATTCAGCATTTGAATGAACAAGGGTAAATTGTATACATTCCGAAAACAGAACATTATACCAATATAATTCCTTGTATCATATTAGAACACCATGGTCTAAAGCTAGACCTCAATAGTAACAAAAATAGTAAACAGCCTGCATATGCATGGAAACTGAACTCTACTCAATGACAGCTGGATTATGGAAGAAATAAACTAATTACACTTTCTAGAATTTAACAAAAATGAAGGCACAACTTACCCAAACTAATGAGACATAATGAAAGTAATTCTAAGAGGAAAGTTCATAGAACTAAGTGCCTTCATAAAGAAATCTGAGGCATTTCAAAGCAACATAACAACACACGTGAAAGACCTAGTCAAAAGGAAGCAGACATATACAAGAGGAGTAGATGGCTAGAAATAATCAAACTTAAGGCAGAAATCAATAAATTAGAAACAAAGAAAACAATTCAAAGAATAAACAAAAGCAAGAGCTGGTTCTTGGAGAAAATGACAAAGATAGACAAACCTTTAGCATAACTAACTAAAACACAGGGAGACTATACAAATCAGCAAAATCAGAAAATAAAAGGTGGTATAATTACAGACACTGAGGAAATTCAAAGAATGATTAAGTTTTACCTTAAAAGTCTATATGCCACAAAATTTGAAAATCTAAATGAAATGGAATATTTTCTTGCAAGATTACACTTATCAAAGTTGAATCTGGATTAGGTAACTAAATTAATAGACCTATATGCCTTTTGATGAAATATAAAAGTCTCATCAAATTCTTCCCAGAGCCTGATGGTTTCAGCACAGAATTCTACTAGACCTTCAAAGAAGAGGTAATGTCAATATTCTTCAAACTATTTCACAAAAAGAAAAAAAAGGAACATTACCAAACTCATTCTATGAAGCCACATTAACCTTGATACCTAAACCTCACAAAAGATAACTAAAAGGCAGGGATACACAAAGAAAGATAATTTCATTCCATTCTCTCTTATGAATATTGAAACAAAAATACTCAATAAAATACTCACAAAATGAATCCAAGAAAACATCAAAATATCATCTACCATGACCAAGTGGCTTCATCCTAGGCATGCAGGGGAGATACAATATACAGAAAACCATCAGTGTAATCCACCACATAAACAAACTGAAAAAAAAAAAAAACATGATCATCTCAATAGATGCTGAAAAGTATTTAATAAAACCCAAGCTCAATTAATGTTTAAAGTCTTGGAAATATCAGAGATAAAAGGCATATGCCTAAACCCAGTAAAGATAATATACAACAAGCCTATAGGAAACATCAAACTAAAAAAAAGCAATTTAAATCAATCCCACTGAAATCAGAGACAAGTCAAGTTTGTTCACTCTCCCCTTTCTCTTCAACATACTACTGGAAGTTCCAGCTAGAGCAGTAAAAAAAAAAAGGAAATCAAGGGGATACAAAGCAGAAAGGAAGAAGTCAAAGTATCACTATTCACAAATGATATGACAGTATACATGAGTGACCCTAAAAAATTCTACCAGAGAACTACTACAGCTGATAAACACCTTCAGCAAAGTGGCTGGAAACAAAGTTACTAAAAAATATCTGAAACCATCTTGTATATAAAAGACAAGAGGGCTGAGAAAGAAATTAGAAAAAAAAAAAAAAAAACAACAACAAATGCAATAGCCACAAATAAGATAAAGTGCACTGGTGTGACTAAACCAAGCAAGTGAAAAATCTGTATAAAAAAAAAAAAAAAAAAAAAAAGAAAAATCATAAATGGAATGAAAATGGATCAGTTTGAAATGAAAGAAAAGAAATGTAGAAGATATTCATCAAAAACAATTCTTTACAGACCTTGAAAGAACATTCTCAACATTACATAAAAACACAAAAAGCCAGAATAGTTAAAATAATCCAGTGGTCAGGCCGCCTCAAGGCCATTCCTGTCAGAACTGCCCTGAATCAGTAGGAATAACAGCAAAAATGTCACTCCAACGCAAAAGAAAAATTTTCATTTAATTCAATGCAATTTCCAGTCCATTTCCACTACTACAGCAAAAGCTTGGGGGTGGATTTTTTTCAGATATGGCAAACCTTGAAACAAAGAAAAATTTTCAACAAATCACATAAAAAACAAAAAAAGTGTCAAATAATAATTAAAATATCTTCTGAATAATGTACAATTAAATATACACTGAAATATATTTTGTATCTCCAATAAAATATACCAGGATCTTCTGTTAAAAACAAACTAAACAAACAAACAAACAAAAAAAACAAAACAAAACAAAAACTTCTGGAGGTATTTGGTACTGTCACAGAAAACATAAAACTGGTGGATCATACTGGGATCCCTGGAATTGAATCAAAGACCCAGAAATAAACCCACATACCTAAAACACCTGATTTTTGACAAAGAAGCCAAAACCATTCAATGGAAAAAGAACATCTTCAACCAATGGTTCTTGTCCAACTGGATGTCCACATATAGAAAGATACAAATAGATCCATACTTATCACCCTGCACAAAAGTAAAGTCTTTGTTGATCAAATACATCAACATAAAACTAACACTCTTAATCTGTTATTTTAAAAAAAAATTGAGGAAGAGCTTTGAACACATTGGCACAGGAGACAACTTCATGAACAGAACACCAGCAGCACAGGCTCTAAAATAAAAATCAATAAATGGGACCTCATGAAACTGAAAAGCATCTCTAAAACAAAGGACACTGTCAGCAGAACAAAATAATTGTTTACAGACTGGGAAAGAATCTTCACCAACTGTACATCTGACAGAAGGTTAATATCCAGAATATATAAAGAACCCAACAAATCAAAAATCCAATTTAAAATAGGGTTCAGAGCTAAACAGAAATTCTCAACAGAGGAATATTGAATGGTGTAGAAACAATTAAAAATGCTCAACGTTCCTTAAAAATCTGAGAAATGAAAATCAAAATGACTCTGAGATTTCACCTCACACCCATCAGAATGGCTAAGATAAAAAACTCAAGAGGCAACACATGCTGGAGAGGATGTGCAGAAAGGAGAATCCTCCTCCATTGCTGGTGAGAATCTAAACTTGTACAGCTTCTTCAGAAATCAGTCTGGTGCTTTCTCAGAAAACTGGGAATACTGCTACCCAAAGACTCGGCTAAACAACTCCTAGGCATATATCAGAAAGATACTCAACCATACAACAAGGGCATGTGCTTAAATATGACAATAACAGCTTTATTCATAATAGCCAGAATCTGGAATCAAACTAGATGTCCCTGAATGGGGGAATGGATACAGAAATTGTGGTACATTTACACAAGGAAATACTACTCAGGTATTAAAAACAAGAAAATCATGAAATTTGCAGACAAATGGATGGAACTAAAAAAGATCACCCTGAGTGATGTATCTCAGAAGCAGAAACACATGTATGGTATATATTCACTTATAAGTGGCCATTACCCATACAATATAGATTGGACATACTAAAATCTACAGACTTTTAAAAGCTAAAGTACAAGGAGGAACATTGGGAAGATGCTTAATTCTCATTCAGAAAAGAAAACAGGATAGACACCAGAACACATAGAAGAGAGAGAACAGGATAGGAGCCTTCCTCAGATGAACACTAAGTGACTCCACTCAACAGGTGATTGAAGCAGATGGAGAGACCCACAGAAAAAATTTTGTATAGAGCACAAAAAGTCTTATTGAAGAAGTGGGAGATAGAAGGACCTAAAGGGGACAGGAGTCACTCAATTAGACCAACAAAGCAAAAAAAAAAAAAATCTGGGTCCTGGGGCCCTGCAGAGACTGATGCATCAACCAAAGAGAATGAGAGGACTTACATCCCCTGCTCAGATGTAGCCCATGGACAGCTCAGTCTCCATATGGGATTCCTAGTAAGGGGAGAAGAGACAGTCTCTGAACTTGGTTGCCTGCTTCTTGATCACTTCTCCCTGGTGGAGACAACTAGTAAGTCCACAGATGAAGAGGATACAGGGAGTCTTAATGGAAACTGATAGGCTAGGGACTGATAGGACCTTCCCTATCAGAGGACTACAGGAGAAGGATAGGGGAGGAGGGGGGAGGAATAGTGGGATATAGAGTAGATGAGGGAGGGGGCTACAATTGAGATACAAGGTGAATATATTGTAAAAATTAATGAGAAACATGGGTGACAGAATGAAGCATAAATAAGACACAATTTACTGAGAAACACACACAAAAAATACTCACCATCTTTAATCATAGATCTAGCAAGAAAAAACAAAACCTAGGCAACCATTACCTCAAATGACAAATAATGTATGTTTAGTGTCCTTCTTGGTACTATAGTAAAAGAAAATGTGATAGGATGCACACAATATCATTGGAAATCTTTCTTCATGGACTGAACATGGAGTGACTTGTAGGAATTGAGATGTTGATTTACTTTATCCCCACAGATCAGCAGGAGTGTATCTCTTGCTGAGTTCAAGAGTACCCAAACCTTGAGAGAAACCAGTGCCTGCCCATGGCAATGACCTTCCTGTCCTTTGAGGATCATCTGGGCTTGGCGCTGGCCTGCATGGCTCTGTGCTTATCTGTTAACACTGCTGTTATTTTTGGGATCTTTCTCAAGCACCATGACTCACCCATCATTAAGTCTAATAACTGGACTATAATAAAATACCTTAGTGTCTTCAATGAAATTATTTACCCCTACTCTTAGTAAGTTTATATAAAATGTATATCTAACCATAACTAAAAGAGTTCTCCATTTAAGCAATTTTATATCGATACACTATTTCAGAATAGAAACTACTTCTGAAAACACATTTTAGCCTCTTTTGGATATATGCCTAGGAGTGGTATGGCTGGATCTTGAGGAAGCACTATTCCTAGTTGTCTGAGAAAGCACCAGATTGATTTCCAGAGTGGTTGTACAAGTTTACATTCCCACCAGCAGTGGTGAAGGCTCAAGTACACAATAAGGACATTTGCTCAACCATATTTGTAGCAGCTTTATTTGTAATAGCCAGAAGCTGGAAACAGCCCAGATGCCCATCAACTGAAGAATGGATGCAGAAATTGTGGTACATCTATACAATGGTATTACTCAGCAATGAAAAATAAGGAAATCATAAAATTTGCAGGTAAATGGTGGGACCTGGAAAGGATCATCCTGAGTGAGTTGTCCCAGAGGCAAAAAGACACACACAGTATATACACTCACTCATATAAACATACAACATAGGATAAACCCACTAAAATCTGTACATCTAAACAAACTAAGCAAAAGAGAGGACCCTAACTAAAATGCTCAATCCCTATTCTGAAAGGCAAAGAGGATGGATATCAGAAGAAGAAGAAAACAGGAAACAACCTAGGAACCTGCCACAGAGGGCCTCTGAAAGCCTCTGCCCTGCAGACTATCAAAGCAGATGCTGAGCCTGATGGCCAACTGTTGGACAGAGTGAATGGAATTTTATGTAAGAAGTGGAAAATAGTAAGAGCTGGAGAGGACAGGAACTCCACAAGGAGAGCAACAGAACAAGAAAATTTGAACACAGGGAACTTCCCAGAGACTCATACTCCAACCAAGGACTATTCATGGAGATAACCTAGAACCCCTGCACAGACATAGCCCATGGCAGTTCAGTGTCCAAGTGGGTTCCATAGTAATGGGAAGAGGGACTGCCTCTGACATAATCTGATTGGCCTGCTCTTTGATCACCTCCTCCTGAGGGGGGAGCAGCCTTACCAGGGCACAGAAGATGACAATGCAGCCACTTCCGATGCGAACTGATAGACTAAGATTAGAAAGGAGAGGAGGACCTCCCCTATCAGTGGACTTGGGGAGGGGCATGCATGCAGAAAGTGGAGGGAGGGTGGGATCTGTAGGGGAGGAGGAAGGGGCTTATGGGGGATACAAAATGAATAAAGTATAATTAATAAAATTTAAATTAAAAAATAAAAAGAAAAAAAAACATTTTAGTAAGTTATACATGTTACTTTTTAATTTGTGGGCAATATAAGTATTCAAATTTTAATTACATAATAGTAATTGTGATGAATAATACAGGTACTATATATATTTTCCCCTAGTATTTTATTTTTCTGGAGGAAACAGTAATTAGGTTGACAGTTGACATCTTTGTTGGACAGGCAAAAACCTGGATCTCTGGCAAAGGGTGCTTTCAAAATTGTACATCCACAGCAGAAATCAGTGTGTAGAATTCTCAAAATGATAAAAATAAATCTGCCATATGAACAACTTATAACTTTCCTTGACATATGCACAATGGACTCAACATATTCCTTCAAAAATATTTTCTCAACCATGCTGCATTGCTATTCTGTTCACAATAGGTACAAAATGGGAACGCCTAAATATCCTTCAGCTGATATAGATAAGTGAAATGGTATGCACATAAGTAGATAGAAATATAAATGATGATATTGATTTAGGTAAGTCAGATCTAGAAAACAGATATCATGTCCTATCTACTATGAAGCATGTAGCTCTAGATCTTCAGTTGTGAGTATTCACCCTACTGTGAAAAAAAAAAAGATTGTTGTGAAAGATTGGGGACCAACCTAGCAATTGATAGTTTCCAGAGAGGAGGGAAGGATAAGGTGGGGCAGAAATGAGTCAGACATTGTTGTCCAAAGAAACTGAGAGTCTTGACTGACTGGCAGTCAGAGTACTTCTTTATTTTATACAGAGTTCAATAATAAAAGATAGATTCACATTGTTTTAAAACATAGATTATATCCTTTTTGTCCCCAGACAGGTGTTTTAACTGTCTCTTGGTCATAAATTTAGTCATCATTGATAAAACTTATCTTTTACTAATATTTTTTTTCTTCATCATCCCATAACCTGACATTTTTGAGAATCTGGGGCATATTTGCCATAGCCTGAAAGCCCATTCTCAGGTTGGAAGAATTCTCAGATTCAATGGCAATAGATAGAAAATCTTCAAGCCAGTTTGGGCATATTGCTTTGTCCCAAGAAGTATATTATCAAATTTTAATGGACAGCCTCAAGAAAAACAATTTAGGCCAAAGCAGCAATAGTTATTATTAAATTCCTGGCATAATGCATTGTCTATACCTCATATCTTTGTAGAATTTTGTTATGTGCTAAATCTAAATATTCTTTCATTATTTTGGTCATACAACACCACAGTGATACTGTGCAAGATGATATTTCTAGGAAAAGGAGGCCCTAATATCTCACTTTTAAAAATCATTTTTATAAAACATTCTTTGTCCATCATTATAGACCCTAGTGTAATGTGAAGATGTCTCCAGCCATTGATTTACATCTTTATCTAATCATTGAGGGGCATACCATATGTAACTCCTAATCTTATATGCCAAGTAATCACCTGAGGATACAGCAGTACAAGGTATTTAATCTCAAATACTATCAACTCTCCTGGATCTAGAAACTTTGTTTGCCTTTTTAAGAGTATGTTGTTCTGATTATTTTCTTCTTGAGGAAATACAGGGGTAGATTTTGCAAGACTATCTTGGAGCTGAAGTCTCATAAGGAGTTTTCTGTCATTTTTATGTGAGTTACAACTTCCATGAGAAAGACATTCATGTAGGGCCAGATAATTGATATTTCCCCTAAAAATGAGAGTAGCAGTATGCTCAGGATTTTTCTGGGGAAGCTTAGAAGCAGTACTCAGGGTGAAGGCATAAATGATTCATTAAAAAATTTCCCATTGCTCCAATGTCCCCAGGTTGTACATGTATTGAAAACCCTCTAAACATGTAGCAAGTGGAGATCAAGACCAAGCCTGAAAGATAGCTATTGGCTATTGTAACATGCAACTGAGCTATGCTGGATCTTTGTCAAAAAGCTGTGCTGACTTCAAGACTTTAACTGTATATAAACTTTGGTGAGGTTTTAATCCATTTGGAGGTGACTTTTGAGTGAAAATAAGCATCTATTTCCATGTTTCTACATATAGGCATCTAGTTTAGTCAGCACCATTGGTGAAGATTTTATCTGTTTTTCCAATGTGTATTTCTTGATTTCCAGTGTATTTCTATTTTTGTTATAGTACTAGTGTGTTTACATAATCAAATATTACTCAGACATTTAAAAAATCAAATCATGAAACATGAAGGTAAATGCACCTTTGCAGGTAACTGAGAGTGAGAGAACCTAGACCCCAAAGACAAATAAGGTATGTATTTGCTTTTACATATATATTAGTTGCAAGATGTATGATTTGCAAGCAACTGAACATAATACACAGGGGATACATACAGATTAAGAACTGGAGGTTAGGGAGGCAGAGATTTCTCCAAAGGAAAGGGAAATAAAATACTTGGTACAAATGGAAGGTGGGCTAAAAAGATAGAATTGAAGGGGATTGGGAAAGGAAGAGGGCAATAAAAAGGTAACATGAGGAAAGACAGGTAAAATTAAGGGTCATTTGTTTGGTACAGTGGAAACCTAATGCAATAGAAACTTTTTAAAATATATATGTATAGGAAGCCAATATAAATGAAATCACCACACAAGAAGAAAGTCCCAACTGGAAATCTCTTGTCACTAAATAAAGCATCCAGTACTGGTAATGGTTTATATTTAACTGAGGTATTGGCCAAAGTAGTGTGATTGTAATGCCAAAACAATACAGGCTTTTGCCAAGACTATAGGCTGCTCTCCACAAATTGACTGCAATGCCCTTTTGCTGGAGATAACACTTACACTTACATGGAACATAAATAAATAGAGCTTGTGCCTACATAGAACCTTCACACTTACATTCTAGCAACTTTGATATGGGAAGTACTCTGCAACTACAAGAGGAGAAATATAAACACTAACCCAGCTACCAAACTTTTGAACTATGACAATGTTTCTACCTGTAAGACATATTAGTGCAAGAGTTGTAGGAGTAAATAACCAATCTATAGTTTGACTTAAGGCCCACTTCACATGATGGAATCCACACCTGACACTGGTTTATTGATCAAGAAAAAGAAATTACACAGCCCATGGTTCTGGGGGAAAAGCAAATACTACATTCTACTAAAAGTAATAAAATGAATTGACACCATTCTGCTATACTCATAGACCAGTATCTTCTTCAGCCATCATCAAAAAAAAAAAAAAAAAATGTCATCTGATGGAGACAAATTCAGAGACCCAGTAGACAGTCAGTGAGAGACCTCAGAATATGCCCTTCAGGCTCTTCAGTAATTCAGCCAGAAGAGTGTAAGAGCCAGAAAGGATAGAGAATATCAAAGAACAAAGCACTATAAATTAACAGGACTGAAGAATATATAAGCTGTGAGAGACAGAGACAGCATGCAAATGCCTTTAATGTTGTCCCTAGCCCTATCTCTAATTGATAAATGCTTGCAAATTAAAATGTAGTTTTCTCAAGGTGCACTCATTTTATCCAAGGGACTACTCTTAATTGTACTTTTAAGAGTACATTCCAAAAGGTAGATGGACAAAAATTTCCCTCACTGGCATGTTTGGATTCTCATGTCCTATAATTCTGGAATGCATTTAAAAATTTTTATCATATTTTTTATTTTAATTTGCTGAAGATTTTTTCCTATTTTTAAAGCTACATGTACCTGTGTGTATACCCTTTTTTCAAGTTTATTATTTTATGAGATTCCTGCATGTGTGAACAAGTCTACATCTTTTCCCACCTTGGGCTCTTTTTCTTTTTTTTTTTTTTTTTTCCTAATAAGATGTGTTTGTTTTTGTCTTTTTGCTATTTTATTTTCTTATTATACATTATAGCCCTCCTTGTTTTATATGATGGTGAATTTAGACAGGATAGAAGGGAAGATGGAAAAGAGTTGCCAGGATTAGAGGAAGGGAAAACTTTAATCAGAGTGAATATATGAGTAAATTGACTATTTTGAAAAGAAAAAAAAGGAGGGAGGAGAAGAGAGAGAATGAAGAGAAAGAAAAAGAGGAGGAAAGAAGAAAAGCAGGAGGAGAAGGATGAGGAAATGAAGATGAAGATGATTATGAACTAGGAGAAGAAAAACAAAAACAACTGGATAATTTCATCAAAAGAAATGTTAAATAGCCATACAAAAGATCCAGAATATCTAAAAAAAGTGCAAAAAGTAATTTATGAATAATAGAAATAGAGGAAGAAGCCAAAACTCAAAAATCCCAGAAATATTTTCAGCAAAATAATAGAATATGGGAACTTGAGAGATACAGTGGTTAAGAGCACTGTCTCTTCTTCCATTGGATCCAGGTTTAACTCCCAACACACACATGAGCTAAAAACTGTCCATAAGCATTCCAGGTGGTCTGACACCTTAACACCAATGCACATAAAATAAAATTAAATAAATTATTAAAAAAATAATAGAAGGAGGAGTTTGAGAAAGAAAAGAAGCAGGAGGAGGAAAGGATGAAAGATGAAGAAGAAAAAAAAAAAAGAAGAAGAAAAAGAAGAAAAACAATTGTGTCAAAAGAAATGTTAAATAGCCATGCACAAAAGATCCAGAAAATCTAAAAAGTGCAAAAAAAAAACTTATGAATAATAGAAATGGAAAAAGAAGACAAAACTCACATCAAAATCCTAGAAAATATTTTCAGCAAAATAATATAATGTATCCTTAACCTAATGAAGAAGGGGTAGCCTATAAAAGTACAAAAAAGTATATAAAACAACAAAGCATACCAGAAAAGAAATTGTGCTCAGCACATAAAATCAAAACCCTAAATGTAAAGAAAATTATATTAAACAAAGAAGGTATATTAAAAGTTGCAAGTTGAAAAGACTAAGTTGCATATAAATTCAGGCTCATTAGAGTAACTCCTGATCTCTCAAGAGAAATTCTAAACCTAGAATGGCTGAGACAGATTGTATATAATCTTTAAGGGATCCTTATTACTATATCCAGTAAACTTTCAATAATAAATGGTGAATAAAAATATATTGTACAATAAAACCAAAATATGAGCAGTATTTCTGTAAAACTCCTTCACTACAAAAGCCAATCAAAGCAAAACTCCTATCTAAAAATGTTAATCACATCCAATAAAAGACAAAAATGAATAATCCCAAGCATCAAATAAAAAGAGGCAAACCCCACACCATAACTACAAAATAAAGGGAAATAATAAACATTGTTCATTGAAAATTCTGAACTTGGATGTTCAATTCTCCAATAGAAAGATAGGAACTAACATAATGGACTAGACAAAAATGTCCATTCTTCTGCTGCATGTACTGAACACTCTTTACATCCAGGTTAGATAGCATCTCTGTGTAAAAGGATGGAAGGAGACAGTAGAAGAAAGTGGACCAGAAAGAAGTTTAGGGATCTTTATTTTATCCAGTTCACACACAAAAAAAATAAAATACCTAAAATTCTTAGAGTCAATTTAAAAAGAGAATATATACTGTACACTCTGAATGAGGAGTTCCACCATTATCCATATGAAAACAACAGACCACTTGGGCAGGTCCAGCACACATCTATACTCATGTTTACTGAAACACAGCTAACTGTGTGCTAAGATAGAATAGACTTGATTGTCCTGAATCACATCAGTGCAAAATATTACATTATTCAATTTCTTTATTCATGGAAAACATGTACATTTGTTTTTTGAGATTTTAATATAATCACATTTTCTCTCATTTCTTTGTCCTCCTTACAAAATCTCCCATACAGGCCTCTTTTTGTTCTTTCAATTTCAAGTCTTGTGGTGTCAGTAACTGCTATTACATGTATTATGCATTATGTATGTGTGTGTGTGTGCATGTGTGAGAGACAGAACATTTAACATTTCAAGAAAGTCAATTATTTTACTTTGAAATTGTGGATGAACTAAAAATGTATCATCAAAAATTGTGACCTTAGCTAGACACAGAAATCAAACATTGTCTGACTTCATTCCTAATTGGGCTCTAAGCAGTCAGTACCTTGAAATAAGAATTGAATGGTCAGTGTTAGAGCCTGAACATCAGGTTGTAGTGGCATGACTTGTCAAAGAACACATTTCAGTGACAAGAGGAAATAATATAAAGAAATACTTCAGGTGCATGCATAATGAGCTATTAACAATAACTTACATTGTTTACTTGAAAAATATTTTGTGTATGTTTTTAAAATCTCAATAACCAAAATGTTATAATTTACTGTGTAAGAGATATTAATTAATTTATATATTTTATTCTTCCATCAATTTTCCTTCCATTCTCACTCTCCAGAGTTTTGAGTAATCATTCTTTGCACTTTTGAAAATTCAAGCCACTTTTTTCATAAACTATTTTTACACACTTAACATATATCAAAATTTGATTTGTAAAGTATTTTATGATATTATAATACTAGGAATATATAACAAACCACTGAATTTTATCAAGGGTATTTATTGCATATAGTATTAAAGGAAAAGAAAAAATGTGTAGAGATGAAATACTATTCTTTCTAGTTGTTTTTAAGAGATAGTTGCCTAAGTCCAGCCATCTCAGGAAAAAAAAAAAAAAAAAAAAAAAAAAAAAAAAAAAAAAAACACCTCATTTTTTTTTTTTTTTGATTATTACAATTTATTCACTTTGTTTTCTGGCTGTAAGCCCTCCCTCATCTTTCACCAGTTATAACCTGCCTTCCCTCTTCTCCCCTATGCCCCTCTCCTAGTCCACTGATAGGGGAAGTCCTACTTCCCTACTATCTTAGCCTAGCCCTTCTTATCAAGTCTTACCAAGAATGGCTGCACTTTCTTCCTCTGTGACCTGGCAAGGCTGTACATTGCAGTAGTAGGTGATCAAGGAGCCTGCCACTGAGTTCATGTCAGAGACAGCCACTGTTACCCTTAATAGGGAACTCTCAGGGAAACTGAGATACTTATGAGTTACATCTGAGCAGGTGTTCTTTATGCATAGTCCTTATTTGGAACAGGACCCTCAGAGCCCATATTTTTTGGCTCAATTGTCCTCCTGTGGAGGGCCTCTCTGGTCCAGGTCTATCTACTTCCTGAATCTTCCATATTATTCCATGCTATCGGCCCAAAATTTGGCTATGAGTCTAACCATCTGCCTCAATAGTCTGCTATGTAGATTCTTTCAGAGGCCCTCTGTGGTAGTTTCCTGCCCTGTTCCCTATTTTCCCCCATTACCGATGTCTATACCATTTGCCCTTCTGAATGAGGATTAAGCATCTTCCTTAGGGTTCTTCCTGTTGTTTAGATCCTTTAGGACTATAGATTTTAGTATTTTTAATCCTATATTATATGGCTAATATCCACATATAAGTGAGTATATACCATGAGTGTCTTTCTGCTTCTGGATACCTCACTCAGAGTGATCTTTTCTAGTTGCATCCATTTGCCTGCTGGTTTCCTTGTTTTTAATTGCTGAATAGTATTGGAATGTATAAATGTGCCACAATTTCTGTGTCTATTCCTCAGTTTGAGGACATCTAAGTTATTTCCAGATTCTGGCTATTGTCAATAAACCAGTTATGAGTGTAGTTGAACAAATGTCCTTGTTGTATGGTTGATAATCTTCTGAATATATGCCCAGGGTTGGTGTAACTGAATATTCTAGTAGCACTATTCATAATATCTGAGAAAGCACCAGATTGATTTCCAAAGTGGTTGTACAAGTTTACATTCCCACCAGCAATGGAGGAGGGTTCCCTTTTCTCCACATCCAGTCCAGCTTGTGTTGCAGATGATGTGATAGTATCCATGAATAACCCTAAAAATTCAACTAGGGAATTCCTACAGCTGATAAACACCTTCAGCAAAATAGCTGGATACAGAATTAAATTTTGAAAAAATCTGAAGCCCTCCTGTATGCAGAAGACAAATGGGCTCAGAAAGAAATTAGGGAAACAAAACCCCTTTACAAAAGCCACAAATAACATAAAATACCTTGGTGTGACTCTAATCAGGCAAGTGAATAACTTGTATGAAAAAAACGAACTTCAAGGAAGATATTAGAAGATCTCCCATGCTCCAGGATTGGTATGATTAACATAGTAAAAATGGACACTCTACCAAAAGAAATCTACAGTCTCGATGCAATTCCAATCAAAATACCAGCATAACTCATTACAGACCTTGAAAGAACAATTCTCAGTTTCATATTGAAAAACAAAAACCCAGAATTGATAAAAAAAAAATGCCTGTACAATAAAAGATTTTCTGGAGGTATCATCTTCCGAGATCTCAAGTAGTACTATAGCGCAACAGTAATAAAAAATGGCATGGTACTGAAACCTGTACTTTAAATCTTAAAGGGGTGTGCATCTATTCACAAATCATTTTTATTAAATCAAATCAAGAAGCTGAGGGGAAAAAGCAAATATAGAGGAATCAACTGCTGTCTCAGTTTTAGACCCAGTTTGAGGGTGCCCAGACAGCCAATGCAACCTTGGGCTATTGTTTCAGCTCATCAACCTTAAAACATCCATGGCTTTACTATAAATAGTGTACTTTTCTTAACTTTAAATTGTTCTCTAAGATTTTTTACATCAGAGCCATTAGCAAAAACATCTTCCCTGACCTTGTTAAACAATCTATTTTTCCAAATTGTTTCTAAGTATAATGGACATTGCTAACAATCTATATCTATGTCTCCTTTCAAGGACAGTGGCTAATTCATTAATCTGCTCCAGTGAACATGTGAAAAGAGATCAAGCATTGTTAATTTTAAATGCCAGTGATATTGCCCAGTGATGAGATAGAAGCCTTCTTAGTTTTCATACAAGTCATGTTATAAGGTATGTGGACATCATAAGGGCAACAAGAAGGGATATAGTACATAAGAGCACAAAGTCCTCAGGAAAAGCAGTTCTTGGGATTATGCTTCTCCAAGACAAACTCATCATGACTATGCTAACAGGGGAGCCACATTTCATGAATTCTACAGCTGTTCTGCTGTTGCTCCTGCATGGCTTTTGACAGGACCAGGTAGCCAAAATAGTTTACCTATATATGGGTGAGGGGGGAGTGAGGTTAGCTCAGGCCATGGGAAGGAAAATTCAGGGTATTGCATGGGCTGTACTAGCCTGGAGGACTAGATAATATGGAAGGAGTTA
This sequence comes from Meriones psammophilus, assembly GCA_036365155.1. Taxonomy (NCBI): domain Eukaryota; kingdom Metazoa; phylum Chordata; class Mammalia; order Rodentia; family Muridae; genus Meriones; species Meriones psammophilus. The sequence continues at coordinate 41,983 of JAEOAE010000904.1, read as the reverse complement.
AGGATTGCTGGGAGAAAATGGCAGGTAGATTTGATTTGATATGTTAACTAGGAACCTCTGCCATTAGTTCCAGGTTTGAATACTACTTCTATGGTAACCTAAACTTCAGAGAGAAAAGCATGGTCTCCATTGGATAATGATCCAATGATAATGATAATAGTGAGCTCACAGGGAAGAAAGGTGACAAAGACAAAGATTATGTTTTTTTCTTTTCTTTCTATATATCTTCTTCTCTTTGAGGGAGGACGGTTACCCAAACTAGACACAAATTTTTGCTTTTTTTTCTTATTATATTTTATTTTATTTTATTAATTGTTTTTATTTTTCACAATTTATTCATCATATATGCTGATTGAAGGTCACTCCCTCAACTCCTACGGGTCCCACCCTCCCTCCATCTTCCCCCATCCCCTTTCCCTAGACCACTCAAAAAGGGAGTTCCTATCCTCTGCCATCCACCCATACATTATCAGAACAGTACTCAGCTATTAAAAACAGAGAAATAAAATTTCTGCTCTTATTTCTTTTCCATAGGCCATTGTACTCACCTCAGAAGATTTCATACCATGAAGGTTGCCTGCAACCTTACCATGAACTAAACACTAAGTATTACTCATTTTAAAGAGTCCTACTCAAGACACTGTTGATTGACCATCTCCCATGCAGAAACATGTGAACTTTGTAATGCTATGATGTCTGAAACATTTTATCACAGGCATTTCAGAGAATGTGATTCTCTTGCTGTCTGGATGGCTGTTTCCCACCAGCCCAGGAAGGCATAAGAGGCAGAAGATGATTAGCATAAAGCTTGGAAAGCCCGCAAGCAAAACTGTGGTCAGCCACTCTGGGAACCACCTTAGAAAGTAGGTTCAACTTTAATTCCAGAAAACAGAAAACAGAGGCTTAGATCCCTTGGGGAGTGCCTGCAATGCTCCAAGCATAGGTGTAGATAATTGTTTAATGATAGGCAATTCAAGGATGCTTGATTTGCATTAAACAGCACATTACTATTATATGAATAAGAAGGACACAGATCCAAATTATCCTATATTTGAAGGGAGGGGAGTGTTTTCAGTTATCTGTGTCAAAGGCCATCTGTCAAATTTGATTGGTGGTGTCTATGTCTAAAGATACTCTCTAGATGAAGTCAGGCAGAGAAAACTCACCCTTGACATGGTTACACATCTACTCCAGAAGCAGGTTCATACATGGAAAAGAAAGCCTCCTCCCTCATATCTCAAAATTCAGTGTGGGTTGTGATGTTTTTCAATAGTACCCCTGGAACAATAGGTATGTGTACACAAAGAAACTTCTACAGGCTACCACTGTTGTGTTACTCTCAGAGAACTTCCTGGCTGGTGTTAGTTCACCATTCCCTACATATTCATCCACTGGACTAAAAGTTTCTTTTGTAAAGTGAGGCAACTGAAAACAGTAAATGTTGAGAAACAGGATTATCAATAAGTCTTCCCTAAACACCTTATTATATAATACTGTTGCATGTAATTGATATTCACCATTCATTGTATTCTTTTTAAAAATAAGTTTATTTGCTTTAAATTCCAATCGTAGTCCCCCTCCCTTCTCTGCCCCAGCACTACCCTCCGTTCCTATTGCCCCTATCCCCTTTTCCCTTCAGAAAAGGGAAGTCATTTCCATTGAGCTAGTTTTTCAGTTCTGTTGCATCTCAGTGGACCAAAGTACACAACGGCCTTTCCACCTTGCTTATACTCACAGAATTCCTCTCCAGTAAGGATACTTTTATGTTGATGATGACTCTGGATTTGTGCAAGGCCTCACCATTTTAACACATTCATAAGTTTTTCCTCTATTATGAATCCTTTCATGATGATGAAGATTATACAAATGTGGAATGGTTTCACCATGTTAAAAACACTCACAGGCTTTCTGTCCATTAGGATTTCTTTCATGAGTGTGGAGATTATTCTGAAGTCCAAAAGTTTTTTCACATTGGTTACAGTCAGACATTTTTCCAGTATGTGTTATTTTATGTATTAGGAGATGTTATGTGCAAAGGCTTTGCCCCATAATTATATTCATATGGTTTCCCTCCAGAATGTATATTTGTCTTAGGAGATGATTGTTACATACAAAGGATTTATCACACTAATTACCCTCACAAGGCTTCAATCCACTGTGTGTCTTTTCCTGTTTTCGGGGACTACTCTGCTGTGCAAAGGCTTTATCCCGTTGGGTATATTCATAAGGTTTCTTTCCAGTATGTGTTCTTTTATGGCTTATGAGATGACTGTTTTGTGCAAAGGCTTTGCCACACTCATTACATTCATAAGGTTTCTCTCCAGTGTGTGTTCTTTTATGGCTTAAGAGAGTACTGTTTTCTGCAAATGTTTTACAACAATGGTTACATTCATAAGGTTTCTCTCCACTGTGTTTTCTTTTGTGGCTTATGAGATGACTGTTTTGTGCAAAGGCTTTACCACAGTGGTTACATTCATAAGGTTTCTCTCCAGTGTGTGTTCTTTTATGGCTTAGGAGATGACTGTTTCGTGCAAAGGCTTTACCACACTGGTTACATTCATAAGGTTTCTCTCCAGTGTGTGTTTTTTTATGGCTTAAGAGAGCACTGTTTTGTGCAAAGGCTTTACCACACTCATTACATTTATAAGGTTTCTCTCCAGTGTGTGTTCTTTTATGGCTTAAGAGTGTACTGTTTACTGCAAAGGCTTTGCCACACTCATTACATTCATAAGGTTTCTCTCCAGTGTGTGTTCTTTTATGGCTTAAGAGATTACTGTTTTTTGCAAAGGCTTTGCCACACTCATTACATTCATAAGGTTTCTCTCCAGTGTGTGTTCTTTTATGGTTTAACAGAGTACTGTTTTCTGCAAAGGCTTTACCACACTGGTTACATTCATAAGGTTTCTCTCCAGTATGTTTTCTTTTATGCCGTATGAGATGACTGCTTTTTGCAAAGGCTTTACCACATTGATTACATTTGTAAGGCTTCTCTCCAGTGTGTGTTCTTTTATGCCATATGAGAACAGTGATATAGGGGAAGGCTTTCCCACATAGAGTGCATTTAAAGGGTTTTTCTCCAGTATGACTGCTTTCATGCCTGCAAAGAAAATTGGCACATGTGAAAGATTTACCACAGTCATTTCATTACACTAATAAATATATTTATCTATATGAATTAATTTCATAATTTGATCTAATGGTAAAGAAGAATCAAATTTTAAAGTTTCATCACTTCATTTACATTCACGGTATTTCCCTTCATTATGGGTATTTTTGAAGATCCCTGTGATGGTAAGAGCATTTCTTATGTGATTTGCTTTTATAGCATCATTTTTCTATATGAGGTTTTCTCCTATATATGGAGAGTATTGTAAGAATTCAGAGTTTTACCACAGCAATCCCATTCACAAATTTTTGTACTGTATGAATGATACTTCATTTACAAAGTGATCCAAGACAAGCAGAAGTTCCAAATTCCTAGTATTCATAGGTATTTTCAGCAATATGAGTTTGCTGATGAATTCTCAGTGAAGTTGCAAAACCAATTAACAGTAACCATTTATCACATTCAGAAAATTTACTCACAGTGGGGACTACTACCACATCAATTGTTCTTGGAGAAAGACAGGGACACTGCTTCTTTCAATATCCCTGTGCTCATGTGTCTTAAAATCATTTTGACTTATGATATACCAGTTTAATTTACAAAAATAATAAAGACTCCCACATTGAGTTAACACAGTTTGTTTTTTGTTCATCATAGACATGTCATATAGGGATTAAGGTTTCTCTACAACAATATTCTTGATTCTCATAAGCTGCTCCTTTCCCTAAATACAATGTTATTGCACGAAAATGAGTAACACTGGTTCTACTATGAAAGTTTTGCTTATTAGAAGTTTTTGGACACATACTGATCACCAATTCAGTGTGTACACCTCTTACAATATCTGAGTAGATAGAATGAGACTAAACAGATTGGCAGTTCAAGTCAGTAGCTGTAATGTCCGTATGATTCAAATGGTATTTTTGTTACAATATTATTTTATTTTCTTCTATCTTAGGGGAGTGCCTTGTAAACACAAATCAGATACCTGACATTGAAGTACATGGAATTATGAGATTTTAATGATCATCAGTACACTTAAAGCAGTGCTGTTTTTACACTGTTTCTTTTCTTTAAAACTTCCAGGACACAGCCATGTGTGCTGGTACATGCCTTCAATTCCAGCACTTGTCGAGGCAGAAGCAGGCATATCTGTGTGATTTTGAGGTCAGGCTGGTCTAACAAGCAAGTCTAAGAAAGGCACAGATACCCAGAAAAAAAATCTATTTCAAAAACAGACAATAAAAAGCAGCCAACAATCAAACAAACAAACAAACAAACAAAAAACACCAGACTTCCAGGACACATTAAAATTTAAGATTTATATCTGTATCAACATGCACATAAAGTTACCTTTTATTACTTGTAGAACTTTGAAAATGTTCTTCAATATTATGGTCATCCCAATTGTAGCCTAAAATATAGTACCAGAAAATATATATTATTGGAAATATCATGTTATTATTAAGGCAAAACTGAAATCACTGTCTTCTGTGACCCTTAGAACCATGCCTGATTTATTTACCTCATTCCTCCTCATTCTCAATTGGAATTACAGAAGAGGATCAATAACAAAGTAAAAGTTGTCTCTTTATTTTAAAAGTGAAAGAAAAATTGCAGTCTTACCTATAGCAGTGAGGTTTTCACAGGTCTCTAGCATCACATCTTTGTAGAGTTGCTTCTGGGAAGGTTCCAGCAAGGCCCACTCTTCTTGGCTGAATTTCACATGCACATCAGTGAAGGTCACCGAATTCTAAAATATGCCATACATTTGTACAACAGAAACAGTGGCAACAATATAATTAATACGTCATTGTCAATATAATCATATAATTCTACTGCTTCTTCAATTTATTTTCTGACACAGAAGTGCGAATGTTATACAGTTGGGTGCTGTGCATGATGTGAAGTAGGGGAGTTGAAAAAGCCTAAAGGTTAGATTGAAAAAAAAGAAAAAAAAAACGTAGGCGTGCTTCAAAAACCTGTGTTTCATCAGTTTGTAAGACATGAATACAAACTAGCCATTAGTTGGGTTCTTGAGCAATCTATGAATCATCTTCAGTTACTTGGGTGAGTAGGTCAGGACCCTGTCATGAGACAGGTGGAAGGACAAAACACAGTCATGATATTTTATATAGCAACAAATGAGATGTGTTGATCAGGGGACACTGAACAGATGGGTAACATCAGTCCAAAGACTGATGGTACTGAATATTATGTTTTGACCAGGGCTCAGGGATGTGGCATATCAGTATGTGAAGAGGGGACTCATATATTTGTGGAAGGGAAAGTGGAGTATAGTGAATACATGGATAAAAATAATGTGAGTGGCAAGCAACAACAATCATAGCCAATAACATCATATTTCTGAGTGACCAGAAAAAAGAAAAGAAATAGAACACATTGTTTTGTATATCCTCCTTACTAAATAATATAGTCTATAGATTAAAAATAAAGATTAAAACTTTTCTATTAAAAAAGAAGTGTTGATGTTATCACTAAATCATTTTAGAAGAAAACGGAATAACAAGTTTTAACTGTATCATATCTGAACTTTTTGAAGAGGATATAGCTTTGGAATAGACATGGCAATTAATGTGGACAAAGACAAACAGAGAGAAGAGTGTGAAATAGAGAGACAGAGACATAGAGACAGAGACACAGAGAGAGAAATTAACAGATGAGCAATACTAAGTACAGATCAGAGAAATTTATTAACAGTTACTACTACAAAAATGGTGGACAAGCTGGGTGTATTCTGTCATGCCTTCAATTCCATCACTCAGGAGGCAGACGCAGGTGTATCTTATTGAACTGGATGTCAGCATTATCTATTCAAAGAGTTCTAGGACAGCCAGACCTATATAGTAAGACAGAGCCTCCTCTAAAAGTCAATCAAACAAACACAAAATATTGAAAGAACTCAGAGGTCTTTACTGAAGCTTCTACAAGGAATTATACATTCACTCCTGTTGTATATTTATTCTCCAGAAATCTGCACTGCCCCAGCTTAAACTGTAACTTCAATGATATCTTACTAAAAGGAAATGCATGTTTAAACAGCTAAAAATAGAAAGATGAAAATGTTAACAATGTAAATGCTGATCATCAATAAGCAACATAAAACAGGAGAGATGGCTCAGCAGTGAGGAGTTCTTGCTGCTCTTTCAAATAATTGGTCTCAATTGTCAGTGATTACCTGGGACCCACTACTATCAATTGCTATAAGTTCATGAGTTCTGAAGACATCTTGAGACTACTGTGAGGTTTAGGCACACAAGAGATGAATATTCATGCATACAATCAAAATACTCACATTCAGTAAAAATTAAAAAATAGATCCCAGATGGTTGGGCTGATTGCATACTGTGACTGACAAGCTGGGTAGCAGAGACTGCATGGCGTCCAATAGTTGGATCTGTGGGTCCCAACTGACTGTGTTTCAAATGTAAGAAGAAACCCAATGATGAGGGAAACAATCGGGTCCAACCTCAGAGCACCCAGCTAATCTATGGGAAAATTCCTGGGATGTTGCAGCAGGAATAAGGTTTTCAAGCAAATGGACCCAAGAAGCAAGCAGGAGTAGACATTCTAATATCTAATAAAATAGACTTTCAACCAAAATTATTTGAAAGGGATGAGGAAGTGGGAATCCAAGATGGTGGTGCCAGGAGGACATTGGGTCTGAGGAGTAGGACAGCAATGTTGGTACAGCAACTAAAAGACTGAACTCTGGGCCCTAAAACAACAAAGATCCTTTTTCCCAGGTGAGAGGAAACTCCACGGTGACAGGCCCACTCTCAGGTCACTCAGCGAGAACTTGGAGGATATCCTGGGTCGCAGGATACACCTTTGTGTCCTGATAACCTTTCCAGACTAAATTATGTTCTCCAGGGAACCAGAGACTGGGAGCCCCAGTCTAGAAAAGAAACAGGGAAGAAGAAAGCAGGACTGACCTCAGGTCACCCAGTCTATCCCTGGAAAGGTCCTGCAGACCGGTGGGTGCACAGCTGTCAGGCCTGAGTGCACCTCCAGCTGCTAGCCTTGCATGCCCTACTCTCCATCACAGAACTTTGTGCCCCAGGACACTAGAGGCTGGGTTTCCCTGTCTGGAGAAAACCCCATAGACAGGGAAACAGCAGGTCCCAGATTAGAGAACTCAGCCAACTCCCCACACACACACTATATCCACCATACACAGGAACATTCTTGGAAAAGTTCTCAGCTTCTTTACCAGTCACCAGCTTGGAGCCATCATTGGTAAGTGCCTACACATTCTACACACCATGTCAAACACCACAGACTGAGTCTTCCTATTGAAAGAAAACCCAAAGGTGGGGGAAATATCTGGCCCTACCTCAGGACACCTAGCTCCAGAAAAGTTTCTGGTTATCCTCAGGCTCCAGCCTCTAGCCTTCTGCTGTACTCATAAAAGTGATGCTCACCTGCCACTGTTTAACACCTGTGTACTGGGGCACAGAGCTCCAAACTCCGACCTACAGAAGCCTGGGTTCCCTGAGATCAACCCCTAGATACTGCTCCAAGGGACAACCAGTTATCCCTAACTAAACTGACCAAGCCACAGTACACTCAGGTTACAGCAGCAGCTCACTAAATTTACAACAAGAAACCCAGCAGCAGGTCAGCTGTCTCCAGAACTTCTCTGGGTGAGATGATAGCCCCCTTTACTAACAAAGGCAACAATTATTACTCAGGTCTGTATGCCTGAGATGAGCTGTGGCAATTCCTGAAAAACACCTGCCATTCAGTGACCATACCTAAAAAACGGAGGAGAGCTCCTTTGGAAAAATCTTCCTGCCAAGGGGATTCGACCCACCACAGGATTCCAGGAAGTACCAGAAACTAACACCCAACACCTAAGATATCCCAATGGGTAGAGGCCAGTGTCAAAGTTCAACCAACAAAACACAGAGCAATATGGCATCTCCAGAACCCAGTTCTCCAGGAGCAAGCGGCCCTGGATACCCCAGCATAAAAACAATTTCAGGCCAATCTCCCTTATGAACGTTGATGCAAAAATACTCAACAAAATATTTTGCAAACCCAATACAAGAACACATCAAAGATATCATCCACTACAACCAAGTAGGCTTCATGCCAGCTATGCAGGGGTGGTTCAATATACAGAAATCCATCGATATGATCCACCATATTAACAAATTGAAAGAAAAATAAACACATGATAATCTCCTTAGTTGCTGAAAAAGCATTTGAAAAAATCCAGCATCCATGCATTTTTAAAGTATTGGAGAGATGAGGGATACAGGGCACATACCTGAACATAGTAAAGGCGATATACAGTGAGCCTATAGCCAACATCAAGCTAAACAGAAAAAAAAAAAAAAAAACTGAAAGCAATCCCACTGAATTGACAAGGCAAGGCTGCCCACTCTCTCCATATCTCTTCAACATAGTTCTCGAAGTCCTTGCTAGAGTAATAAGACAATCAAAGAAGACCAAGGGGATAGAAATGGGAAAGGAAGAAGTCAAAGTATCACTATTTGCAGATGATATGATAGTACATCTTAGTGACCCCAAAATTTCTACCAGGGAACTCCTAAATCTGACAAACACTTTCAGCAAAGTGGCTGGATACAAAATAAACTCAAAAAATAAGTAGCCCTCCTGTATACAAAAGACAAAAGTGCTGAGAAAGAAATTAGGTAAAAAAAATACCCTTCACAATAGTCAAAAAGGACATAAAGTAGCTTGGTGTGACCCTAACCAAGCAAGTCAAAGACTTGTATGAAAAAATTTCAAGTCTCTAAAGAAAGAAATAGAGGAAGATATCAGAAGATGGAAAGATCTCTCATGCTCATGGCTAGGCAGGAATAACAGTAAAAATGGTCCTCTTACCAAACGCAATTTACAGATTTGATGTAATTCCCATCAAATTACCAACACAATTCTTTACAGACCTTGAAAGAAAAATTTCCAACTTCATATGGAATAACAAGAAACCCAGAATTGCTAAAACAATATTCCATAATAAAAGATCTTCTGGAGGTATCTCCATCCCTGATGTCAAGCTGTACTATAGAGCAACAGTAATAATAACTGCATGGTACTTGCATATACACCAACTAGTGGATCAATGGAATCGGATAGAAGTCGCAGAAATACAGCCACACACTATGGACTCCTGATTTTTGACAAAGATGCCAAAACCATACAATGGAAAAAAGATAGCATCTTCAACAAAAGGTGCTGGTCTAAATGGATGTCTACATGTAGGAAAATGCAAATAGATCCATATTTATCACTCTGCACAAAACTAAAGTTCAGGTGGATCAAAGACCTCAGTATAAAACCAGACATACTAACCTTGTTAGAAGAAAAAGTGAGGAAGAGCCTTGAACTCATTGGAACAGGAGACAACTTCCTGAACAGAACTTCAACAGTACAGGTTCTAAGAGCAACAATAAATAAATGGGACCTCATGAACCTGAAAAACTTCTATAAGTCAAAGGAAACTGTTGTCAAAACAAAACCACTGCCTGCAAGTTGGGAAAGGATCTTCAACCCTATATCTGACAGAAGGTTAATATCCAGTATTTATAAAGATTTCAAGAAGTTAAACACCAATAAATCAAGTAACCCAAATTAAAAAAAAATGGGGTACAGAGCTAAACAGAGAATTCTCAATAGAGGAATATAGAATGGCAGAGAAACACTTAAAAAATGTTCAACATTCTCAGTCATCAGGGAAATGCAAATCAAAACCACCCTGAGATTTCACCTTACACCCATCAAAATGACTAAGACAAATAACTCAAGTGACAACTCATGCTGGATAGGATTTGGAGAAAGGAGAACCCTCCTTCATTGCTGGTGGGAAGGTAAACTTATACTATCACTTTGGAAATCACCCTGGCACTTTCTCAGACAATTAGAAATAGCGCTTCCTCAAGATCCAGCTATATTACTCCTAAGCATATATCCAAAAAGCTCACAAGTATACAACAAGGACATCTGCTCAACTATGTTTGTAGTAGCTTTATTTGTAATAGCCAGAAGCTGGAAACAGCACAGATGCCCCTCAGTTGAGGAATGGATACAGAAATTGTGGTATATCTATACGATGCAATATTACTCAGCAATGAAAAACAAGGAAAACATGAAATTTGCAGGTAAATGGTGGGAAGTGGAAAAGATCATCCTGAGTGAGGTATCCCAGAAGCAGAAAGACTCACAGAGTGTATACTCACTCATAAGTGGATATTTGATATAAAATATAGGACAAAAATACTAAAATCTGTACACTTAAGGAAGTTAATCAGGAAGGAATATGCTGGCTAAGATGCTCAAACCCCATGCAGAAAGGCAAAGAGGATGGACATCAGATGAGGGAGAGAACAGGGACAGGACAGGAGCCTACCACAGAGAGCCTTTGAAAGGCACTACCCTGCAGGGTATCGAGGCAGATTCTGAGACTCATAGCCAAACTTTGGGCAAAGTGCAGGGAATCTTATGGAAGAAGTGGGAGATAGTAAGACATGGAGAGGACGGGAGCTCCACAAGGACAGATACAGTTCCAAAAATTCTGGACACAGTGGTCTTTTTGAAACTGGTGCTCCAGCCAAGGACCACTAATGGAGATGGCCTGAAATCCCTGCACAGAGGTAGACTACGGCAGTTCAGTATCCAAATGGGCTTCATAGTAATGGGGACAGGGACTGTCTCTGACAGGAACCTATTGGCATGCTCTTTGATCACCTCCCCCTGAGAGGGGAGCAGCCTTGCCATGCCACAGAAGAAGACAATGCAGCCACTCCTGATAAGAACTGATAGATTAGGATTAGAGTGAAAAGGAGGAGGACCTCCCTTATCAGGGGACTGGGAGAAGCACAGGGGTGGGGAAGATGGAGGGAAGGATTGGGAGGGGAGGAAGGAAGGAGGTACAGGGGGAATACAAAATAAATAAATTGTTATAAATAAAAATTAAAAAGAAAACAATAAAATTTTGAAAGATATTTTAAGAACTATGCTGTTACACATATTTTCAAACTTTGCAAATATTGACAGATATCAGTTATTGCTCATAAATAATAAATAAATAAGAAATGAGGAAGGATACTTCATACTAATCAAAGGAAAATTCCACCAAGATGGCATCTGTATTCTGAGCAACAATGCCCCAAATACAAGGACACCCACATTTGTAAAAGAAACATTAATAAAGCTTAAAGAACATATCAATTACCATACATTAATAGTGGGAGATGTCAACATGTCACTACCATCAAGGGACAGTGCAATGGAAAAGAACTTAAACTGAGAGATAATGACACTAATGGATATCATGAATCAAATGGACCTAACAGATATCTAGAGAATTTTTAAACCCCAAAAGAAAAGAATATATCTTCTTTTAGCACCTCACAGACCCTTCTCCAAAACTGACCATACAGTAGGTCACAAACCAGGCCTCAAAAGATACAACAAGACTGAAATAATATCTTGTATCTTATCAGACTATGATGGACTAAAGATGAACCTCAACAATAACAGAAATAATAAAAAGCCTACACACACGTGGAAACTGAACAACTCCCTACTCAATGAAATCTAGGTCAGGAAAGAAATAAAGAAAGAACTTCCTACAGTTCAATGAAAATGAATACACATCATACCTAAACTCGTGGGATGCAATGAAAGCAGTCCTAAGAGGACTTTTAATAGCACTAAAGGCCTTTATAAGCTATTGGAGACATCCCATACAAGCAACTTAATGGCACACCTGAAAGCCCTAGAAAAAAAGATGCAAACACACCCAACAGGAGTAGACCACTAGGAATAACCAAAGTCAGGGCTGAAAGCAATAAATTAGAACAAAGTGAATAATTCAAAGAATCAACGAAACCAAGAGCTAGTTCTTTGAGAAAATCAAATATATAGACAAACTCTTAGCCAAACTAAGTAAATGGCAGAAAGACACTATCCAAATCAACAAAGTTTGAAAGGAAGAGAGAGAGATAACAGACACTGAGAAAATCCAAAGAACTATTAGCTCTTATGTCAAAAGCCTATATGCCACAAAATTTGAAAAATCTAAATGAAATATAAAATTCTTTTGTTAGATTCCACTTACCAAAGTTGAATCAAAATCGGGTAAAGATATTAAATAGTCTTATACTGCCTAAAAAAAATAGAAGCAGCCATCAAAATCCTTCCAACCAAAAAAAAAAAGCCAAGTGCGAGATGATTTCAGAGCAGAATTCTACAAGACCTTTGATGAAGAGTGAAAACTGATATTCTTCAAATTATTCCACAAAATAGAAATGGACACAACATGACCAAACTCCTTTTGTAAGACAACAGTCACCTTGATAAATCCTCAAAGACCCCAAAATAGAAAGAGATCTTGAGACTAATCTCTTTTATGAACAATGATGCAAAAATACTCAATAAAATAATCACAAACCAAATCCAAGAACATACCAAAAATATCATCCAACATGACCAAGTAGGCTTCATCCAAGGCATGCAGGAATGGTTCAATATATGGAATCTTAATCCATCATATAAACAAATTTTAAAAAGTACAGGATCATTTTCTTATAAGCCAAAAAAGCATTTGATAATATCCAACAGTTATTCTTGTTTAAAGTCTTGGAGAGACTGGGGACAGAGGCACAGATCTAAAAATAGTAAAGACAATGTACAGCAATCCTATAGCTAACATCAAACTAAATGGAAAGAAAGTTAACTCAATTCCATTGAACTCAGGGACAAGACAAGGCCACACACCCTCTCCAAATCTCTTCAATACACTACTCAATGTCCTATCTAGGACAATAAGACAACTAAAGGAGATCAAGGGGATACAATTTGATAAGGAATAAGTCAAAGTATTGTTCTTCACAGATGATATGACAGGTAACAAAAGTGACCCCAAAAATTCTACTGTAGGGAACTCCTACAGTTGAAAGTGGTTGGATATAAAGTTAACTCAAAAAAAATTAGTTGCACACCTGTATGCAAAAGACAAATGGACTGAGAAAGAATTAGGAAAACAACACCCTTCACAATAGGCAGGAAAAAAAAAAAACTGACGTATCTTGGCGTTATCCTCAACAAGCCAGTGAAAAACCTATATGAAAAAAGCAAAACAAAACAAAACAACAACTTCAAGACTCTGAAGAAAGAAATTGAAAAAGATACCAGAAGATAGAAATATCTCTCATGCTCATGGAGCAGTAGGATCAACATAGTAAAAATTGCCATCTTACCAAAAAACAATCTACAGATTCAATAATATCCCCATCAAAATATCAACACAATTCCCCCTGGACCTTGAAAAAACAATTCTCAGCTTTATATGGAAAAATAAAAATTCCAGAATAGCTAAAATAATCCTGTACAATAGCAGATCTTCAGGAGGTATCCCCACCCCTGTTCTCAAGCTTTACTATAAATCAATAGTAATAAAAACTGCACGGTACTGGAATAAAAACAGACTGGTGGCTAAATGGAATTAAAGTGAAGGCTCATAAAAAAATCCACACACCTATGGACATTTGATTTTTGTCAAAGAATCCAAAACCATGCAATCGAAAAAGGACAGCATCTTCAACAAATGGTGCTGGTCTAACTGGAAGTCCACATGTGGAAAAACAAAAATAGATCCGTATTTATCACCCTGCACTAAACTAAAGTTCAGGTTGATCAAAGACTTCCAACATAAAACCAGATATGCTAAATGTGTTAGAAGAAAAAGTGGGAAAGAGCCTTGATCTCATTGGCATAGAAGATAACTTCCTAAACAGAATACCAAGAGCACTGGCTCTAAAATCAACAATTAATAAATAGGATCTCATGAAATGAAAAGATTCTATGAAGCAAAGAACTTTGTCAATAGAACAAAATGACAACCCACAGCCTGAGAAAGACATTCTCCAACCCTACAAACAACAGAAAGCTCTCTAAAGAGCTCTATAAATAACAAACAAAATATATAAAGAGCTCCATAAACTAAACTCCAACAAACCAAATAATCACTTTCAAACTGGGGTACAGAACTAAACAGAGAATTCTCCACAGAGGAATATCAAATGGTGGAAAACACTTAAATAAATGCTTAATATCCATAGTCATCATGGAAATTCAAATCAAAACTACTCTGACATTCCATCTTAAACCCATAATGGCTAAGATCAAAACCTGAAGTGAAAGCACATGCTAGTGAGAATGTGAACAGGAACACTCCTCCATTGCTGGTGGGAGTGCAAACTTATACAACCACTCTAGGAAACAATCTGATACTTTCTCAGACAATTGGAAATAGTATTACTTCAAGACCCAGCTATACCATTCCTGGGCATATAACAAAAAGATGCTCCACCATTTAACAAAGGTATTTGCTCAACTATGTTCTTAGCATCTATATCCATAATAGCCAGAATTGGGAGACAACCTACGTGTCTCTCAACTGAACAATGGTTACAGAAATTGTGGTACATTTACACAATGCAAAGCTACTCAGGTATTTAAAAATAGGAAACCATGACATTTTCAGGCAAGTGGATAGAACTACAAATGATCATCCTAAGTGAGGTAACCCAGAAGCAAAACGACATGCATGGTATATACACATTTGTAAGTGGATAATAGCCAGAATACAGGATAAACATACTACAATCCACAGACCTAAAGGAGCTACATAAAAAGGAGGACCCTATGAAGGATGCTCAATTATCATTCCAAAGGTCAAATAGAATCGAAATGACTAAAGAGAGGGAACAGAATGAGAGCTTAACATAAATGTCCCCTGAAAGATTCTACCCAGCAGGGGATCGAAGCAGATGCTAAGACTCACAGCCAAACTTTGGGTAGAGCACAGGGAATCATAGGAAAGAGTGGGGGGATAGAAAGACCCAGAGCTGGCAGGACCTCCATAAGAAGACCAACAAGGACAACAAATCTGGGCCCATGGGGACTTGGAGAGATTGATGCACCCACAAAAGACCATTCATGAAGAGGACCCAGACTGTTTCTCAAATGTAGCTGATAGGCAGCTCAGTCTCTATGTGGGATCCATAGTAAGGGGAGAGGGTGCTGGCTCTGACATGGACTCTGTTGTCTTCTATTTGATCACTTCCCCTTGGTGGAGGGGGCATTTATATGCCACAGAGGAAGAGGATGCAGGCAGTCCTAATGAGACTTGATAGGCTGGTTTCAGATGGTAGGAGAAGAGGGCTCCCTGTATCTGAGATATAGGAAGTGGGATAAGGAGGAAAGAAGAACAGAGGGTGAGACAAGGAAGAGTCAAGGGAGAAGATTACAATTGGGATGTTAAGTGGATAAATTATTTTTTAATTTAATTAATTTATTTATTACAATGTGTTCACTTTGTATCCTTGCCATAGCCCCCTCCCTCATCTCCTCCCAGTCCCACCTACCCTCCTTCTTCTGCCCCTATGCCCTTTCTCTAGTCTCCTAATTGGGGAAGAATTCCTCCCCTTCTAGCTTAACACATCTCATCAAGGATGGCTACATCATCTTCCTCTGTGTCCTTGAAAGGCTGCACCACCCAGGAGGAGGTGATCAAAGACCTGAGTTCATGATGGAGAATAAATTACAGAAGAACAATTTTAAATTAAAAATAAATTAAATGTGAATTAAATAAATACATAAAGTTAAAAAAACACAACAGGTAAGAAGAACATCACACATCTGCAATTCAGTGACTCAGAAAGCTTAGGGAGTGTTAGTGTCATGAATACATGTCATCCTAAGAAATTAAATATACTCTGCCAAATTTTAAATGTAAGATGTGGATGAAGATCAGCACAATAACCTCTGCTTACATATACAAAACAAAGCAAAACAAAACAAAATAAAAACCCAGGATCAGCAGCCAATGATGATGATGTTTATGTCAGGCATGTTGTCCTAAATTTAAACCCAACACTCGAGTGGAGCTAAACCTGGAAGTTCAAAACCTGCTTGGTCTATATACCAACTTTCAGGACAAAAAGGGCTACACAGAAACTTTTTCTTCAATGTCAAAAACAGAAACATCATCTTCTCTGGAAGCTTTTTTGATTCAAGCAAATAAGTTCTGACCAAATTCCCTACAAGCTTGTTGTCATCCCATGATGAAAATGTAGTCTAACTTCAATGATCCTAAAATTCTGTAATAGCTCATACACTGTTCAAATATTCGATGTTTCTTCTGACACACAATAAAATCTCTTGGCTGCCACATCTTGTAACATCAGAAACAAAGCACATCATTCCAACTTACATGCACAGAATGCCCCTTCCCATTCCAGTACAGAGGAATGTATACATAGTGTGGGAAGACTGGACCAAGGAAAGAAGATTAGCAAGGAAAACAACAAATTCTGTTGCTATTTTTAAAGGCTTAGATGGCCCTATCCCCACAACATCTCATACATCTCAGTTTGGTTACTTCCACTCGCTACAGGCAGCACTCTATGGGAGGTATCTCATAACTTAGGCACCTCAACATCTTGTACTGTCAAGACACAACTTAGGCTTCACCCTCACTGCTTCATGCAATGAACCTTTACAGCTGACTCTGCCAAACACAGATGGCTGTCATAATGTTGAACTGAAAACACAAAGGAAGAATCTTAAATTTTGCATCTTTCTTGTTTCCAGAATGAGCATAACATGGGTGAGCCTGTCAAGTTGGATTATAAGTTGGGATGGACAATTTGGGATGGACTGTGCCACATTTGGAACACATTTGGAGCAGGTTTTATATGAAGTTCTTTCCTGGTACTAGGAATCATTTAGCCTACTATTTCGATTAACAGAAGAATTATCAGGAGGGAGTGTTAATTTAAGGACACCATCTTAGGCTTCAAATGCAGACCTAGGACCTTCTCTTTGATGATGATGGTCTCCTTAAAAAATTCCTGTCTCTGTTTCAGCATGTGACTGCCATCTGAAACTACCTAGTGATGCTTTTCTCAACACACCAAAAACTTTACATTTATTTCTGCTCCACTTGTCTGTTTCTTTCACTGTGGTCCTGAAACTCTCACTAACAATAACCATTTAACAGATTTAGTATTCCAAGTAAGAAATGCAGCCCGTTATTTTTTAATTCTGCCTTACTCAGGGCATGGGCAGAATAAGTATGATTTTCAGTCAAAATATCACACAAATGACCTCTAGGTTAATTTTCCATGGAGTCTATTGTCCACTGAAATGTGAAACCTGGACTTACTCTGTCTGTATTAATCTCAACACTCTTATCTACTAGACCCTACCAGAACAGTTGATGAAGCTCTGTATACAGCTTTCTAAAGCCTTTGCCATCTTAAATCCTGATGTTTTCCACATTCTTTAAAAAGAGAACATTCCATGGTTCTGTCCAGTAGCGAAATCACTCTTCCCATATATTTTTGTTCTAATTTGCTACTTTGTTCTGTGACTACATTCCCTAACCAAAAGCATCTCAGGTCATGAATGTGTTTACTCATTGAGTTTGGTACTGTCATACCACAGTCCATTATTTTGGGAGCTTAGCATAGAAAGTCAAGCTTGAAGAAAATTAAGGCAAAAGCCATGGGTAAACGTTTCCTCGGTTTGGCTCTTGCTTCATCACTGTCTCATACTTAGGTAGTTGTCTTACACGGCCCTGGCCTACTTGCTTAGGGATATTGCATCTCTCAGTGGAAGAGCCTTTCCACATCAATCATCCATCAACACAATCTCTCACAGATATAGCAACAAGGTTCTCTGATGAGTGCATGCCCTTAACTGAGGCTCTCTCAAATGACTGTAGGCTTTGAAATGTTGACAACTGAAGCTAATAAGGACAAAGAGCCAATAATTTGTGAGAAAGTTTTAAAAACCCAAAACCAATGTGTTAATTCTATCAGTCACTTAAGTAACAAAAACTGAGACATTGATGATTGCAGCAACTTGAAAACACAGATGTACCAAGAAATCAGGAGAGGCAAGCCTTAAAGATCAATAAGAGTAAAGTAAAACTGTTTCTTGAAATCATGTCTCGAAATCAAGAAAAACTCAAGGAATTATAACATAATTTAATAAATTTTCAGAAGGCAAAAGTATGTGAAGGTCTATGACTTTCAAGAGAAAAAATATAGTTAGATTATAACTAATCAAATCACACAATATACATAGCACCCCTGTCAAAAGGAAACACAAAGCTAGCCCTATATATATAACACAGTCCTATAAGCAAATACAATAACATTATAGTCAAAATCAAAATCAAAGAACTCACTGGCCATCACTCAACTTGGGCATTCCTGTTCTTTACTTTGCCAACAATAAAAATGCATTGGAGGTGGAGGGATGTTCCAATTGAAGAGACTGCATTAAAGCATACAAATATTTCAACATTAGAAAAACTAATTTTGACTACTAAAATTATCCCATACTCTTATGATAAAGAAAATGATGTCTGCTTAGGATCACTTGGAAACCATATTGTTTTCTTTGGCTGATGATTGGGTATATGTATGCATCAGTGTGAGAATATATAATCTTTTAAAAGCCAAGTAGAAGAAAGCAGAATTTTAAAGAAACAGTGTGTTTGATTATAGACTTAAATACCTCCTTATGCACCAGATGCTTTAATGACCAATATCATCTTCATGTACTTTGTTTCAAGATCTTTTTCTTGTGTTTTCAGCTATGTTTGTATATTCAGGATGTGGTGCGGTATGTGGTATGAATAAATTCCATAAAGAAATCAAGGCAAAATATAATCACACAATTGGAGTTAACCATCAAATTCCTCAAATAAAGCCATGAAATAACAAAGAAACATTTGAGGGATGTGAGACTTTGCTGGATTAGGGTGAAGTCTGACATCTCTGGATGACAAGTCATTTCCACTCAGTCTATGATGGTGAACTCTGTTCTCTCAGTGAAGGGCCTAAAAATATCCGCCTCCTGATCTGTATGACCTCAGGTCATGTAAAGAGCTCACATCGCCCTCAGAATAGATTATTAGGCAAACCCTTTCCTGTTAAGGAAACTGCTCCAACAAGCATCTGGGAATTCCTATAAATGCATCACCCTGCTAAGGATCTTAAACTTCAGCAGTGACTTTCAACTGTACTTGCAGATTTTCCCCTCACATATAGGATAATTAAGTACTGTGTTCTCCTTCTTGCAATAAGACCACACTACTACATGAAAAATGAGGTATGGTACCACTATATGTAAGCCAAGTATCCTTGACCCCTAGACTCCAACAAATCAAACATTCATACTCAAAATCTTTCCTTCTGCATTAGGTTTATAAATCCATGACTTCAAATAAACATGCTGGGGATGCTTTCATGCTGGCAGGTTGTATGCCACCTGATACCATCAGCCTTCCATCATGGCCTCTGAGATTCATCATTTATCCCCCTCTGGGCCTGCTCACTGGCCCACTGGGCCTAGGCCTCACTGGGTCTGTGTCTCACCAGGCCTATGTCTTGGTTGCAAGCCAACCAGGCATGGACTTTTACTTGAACCTCTTAGGGGAAAGTCCTTAGAGCAAGGCACAGCAGCTTTAAATGCAGAAATTTAGGGAATCCTGGAAATGAAAAATTTAAAGAAGGAAATACAGAGGCAAGGTTCACAGAAAAAAACAGAAATCAAGGAGATAAATTTATGCACTGAATACAAAATAGAAGAAATGGAAGACAGGTGTGTTTACACACTCCTTTAATGCCAGAACTCAGGGAGGCATAAACAGCTGGACTATTGTGAGTTTGAGGCTAGCCTGGTCTACAAAGTGATTCCAGGACAGCAAAGCTTATAAAAAGCAATCCTGTCTGAAAATAAACAATAAAAAAAGCTGAACTAGATACATGTGTCAAAGAAAATGTTAAATCCAAAAGTTCCCTATCACAAAACATCCAGGAACTCTGAGACATTATGAAAAGAAAAAACATGTGGATAATCAGATTAGCAGAAGGATGAGATCAAGGGTCCAGAAGATATTTTTAACAAAATCATACAAGAAACATTTCTTCACCTAAAGAAGAAGATGTCTATCAAGGCACAAAAAGCATACAAAAATACCGAAGACATTGGACCAGCAAAGAAAGTCCTCTTACCAGAGAATAATAAAAACGCTAAATATACAGTACAATGAAAGAATATTAAAAGTTGTAACAAAAAAAATCAAACAGACCACACTAACCAATCAGACAAACCAAAACAAACAAAAACCAACCAAGAAATAAATAAAGGCAGATCTATTGGAATTAATCCTGTATTCTCAGTAAAGATGCTAGAGGTTGAAGGACATAGACAGTGTGCTTCTGACTGTAAAAAACTACAGAAGCCAAGAAAAATTACTAACTATGCCCAGAATCTTTCAATCAGCAAATGGAGAAAATAAGATGTTGCATGTTAAGGTCAAATTTAAACAATATGTATCTATAAATACAGCCCCACTCAAGGTGCTAAAACCACCACCACCACCAAAATAACAATTACTGTTCAATGATATCTCTTAATAACATCAACCCAAATTCACCAATAAAAAGAGACAGACTCACAAAATTGATGATAAAATAGAATCCACCCTTCTTCTAAATACAACAAACACAGCTTCACATCAAGATAGACATTATCTCAAGGTAAAGGGTTGGAAAAAGATATTCTAAATAAATGGACTAGAGTATCAAGCTTGTATAGCAATTTTAATAACTAATGAAACAGCTTTCAAAAAACTTATCAAAAAATGGCAAAGGACATGATGTATTCAAAAAATCCAGCAATATAACATTTCAATACTTAACATCTATGCCCCCAACCTAAGAGTACCCAAGTTATAAAAGAAACCCTTCTGTAGCTTGCATCACATCCTGGCCCTCATAAACTGATAGGGTAAAACTTCAATATATCACTCTCACCAATGGACAGGTCCCCCTGACCAAACTGAACAGAGAAATGCTCCAGCTAACTAACATCAAAAAACTAAATATACCCAAATGATGTTTACAGAACATCCTCCCAAACACAAAAGATTGTTCCCTCTTCTCAGCAACTCATATATTGTTCTCCAAAATTGATGATATATTTGAACAGTGGAAGTCTCAAAAGATATAAGAAACTTGCAATAACCTCCTGCATCCTATCAGACCACTAAGGTTTAAAGCAGCACATCACAAATAACAAAAACAATAGAAAATTACAAACTCAAAATTGAACAACTCTCTACTGAATAAAAAATGGATCAAAACTGAAATAAAGAAAGAAATTAAAGACTTTCTAAAAGTCAATGAAATGAATACACAACATATCAAAACTCATAGTACACAATGGAAGTGTTGACCAGAAGAAACCACTAAGTCCATTCAGAAAAAATAAATCAGAAAGATCTCTTAGTAGCAACTTAACAGCACACCTAAATACTCTAGAACAAAAAGAAGTAAACATAACTAAAAAGGAGTAGACAGTGAGAAACTACTGAACTGTGTCTTCACTGGTAAAACTGAATGTTTCCACAGGAAAAGAAAGGTGGATCCTATCAAAATTGATAATGATTAGATTTGAATAGTAGAGATCTCCTGAATAAGCAGAGGTAACTGTTCATCAGACAGTGTGGTCATTCAGTCCAAACTAACTTAATAAAGACTAAAGTTTTCTTCTTAAATAAAAAAAAGATACTTTTGTTGTTTCATATTAAAAACAGTTAAGAGGTTTAAAATGTTTTAAAAAAATTCAAAGGTATAAACTTGTTTGAGTTGGAATAATTTGGAGTGAATATAACATATTTGAGCAGTGTGGTGATAGACAGTGCCTTTAATCCCAGCAGAGACAAGCAGTTCTCTATTAATTAGTTGTTTTCTAAATTCAGGAGTTACAATGACAGGGTGTTGGTGGTTCATAGCCTTAATCCCAGCATTTGGGAGCCATGTGCCTTTACATACCACCTGGGGGAGGCAGAGGCAGGCACATAGGATTTACAGTGATTTTATTTAAAAGCTGCTTGTAAAAGGCAGGCTGAAAATCAAAGTGAATGCCCTTTATTACCTAGAAATAAATACACTTTAAGGTATATTTGTAAACTTTCAAAGATTTTTTTAACTTTAATTGAGATATTATACTTTTTCTATTTCAAAAAAAAAAAAAAACCATTTTGCCCTATAAAAATATAACATGCCTAAAAAGGTACAATCCTCACCCCTGAATTAGGGATGGGGCAGGGTTTTGATTTAATCTTTTCAGGAGAATAAAATCATACAACTAAAGAATATGGAGACCACTGGACACATGAAACTTCTGAAGAAAATGACAGATCACCAAAAGAAAATGTCAAAAGAAAAGGAGTAAACTGGCCAACTGGTATCACTCACCTTCATGTTGTCTCTTCTGCCTTCTACAGACATAAGTGCAAATTGTCTTTATGTGATTGCTAAAGAACAATCCAAAATCTCTATCTCATATCAGAAAAGCCACCTGGTAAGAAACAGAGGAAAACAGAAAAATAAGGGATGATTCTATTGTCATGAAATCTCATAATCTTCTGGCATGATGTGACTTCTGTACTTACCACAAACTTCAATAATCAAGAATGTGTACAGTGTTTGTGAAAGAATGAGGGGTGAGAGAAAAAGCCAAAAACATAAGCCTAAAATATAGTCAAGTTTACATGAAAAGACATAAGGAAACTCTAACATGAAAAATGTGCACTGGACCAGAGATACCTTTGATTTTCTAAATTAATACAAATTAAATAAACACAGATTCCACAACTGTTACAAGACAAACATAAAATGACACCTAAACTGTTATATTTCTGACCCTCCAGCTACTACTAACCTCCTTTACAGAGAGTCCTTTTTGCTCTGGAAGTCTCTTGGAAAATGGAGGTGATCATAAAGCAGGGCTATGGCTTGCAGTCCCTCATGTCCCCTTGTGGGTTTAGGCACAGCCCAGCCCTTGCCAACACTCACACACAAAAAATGTTGGAGAATAATTTAGTATCTGTTTCCTGCTGCATGGATTATGTCACAAGATGTGTAATCTTCCCTATCCACTTACCTAAAACCAGGCACACCTGACACTGACAAAATTTTGCATCTCAGAAAATCCTTTTGAACCCAGGAATTGAATTTCCCTGAATCACATCATTGTGCCCGGTGGTAGTTGAAAGGTAAAAAATAAATTAAAAAAAAAAAAATAAGCAAGTATTGCTTAATGATGACCAAAACCACCACTTTTTTTTTACAGTTTCAAAACTATTTATAAAATTTGTTACACAAAACCATGTGTGGAATATAACATGAGGCATTTCTAGAAATGAGACTTTTCAGTTTTCAATCTATCTAATCAATGCACAGCAAAAGCAATGCCTGGGTGTGCACACTAGATAGTGATACTATAAGCACCACAACTTTCTACTGCCCAAGCCACAGGGTCCCATCCTCCTTGGACAGTCAACACTCAAGAAGGGTCAGAGGACAAGGATCTCTGCTGAGGTCACCACATGGAAAACAACAAAACCAGAGTCTGAACCACAGCCCATCTCGGTCAAAGCAGATCAGGCTGTGATAGCTCAGCAGACCTGCTCTGCCTGGCCTGGGAACAATGGCCCCCACACTCACCATGGCATGGGCTCTGGTCTCATTCACAGTTCCCTTACAGCTACATCAGAGGACAATCCCAGAACAAACCCAAAAGCTACCTCCCACTGTTGTTCCTGACTCCTAGTCCCATGCAGACTCCCTCATTAGCTTGGACAATACAGCTGAGTCTCAGGACAGTAGTAGCTCTTCTACCAGTTGATCAAAGATCAAATGATGCAGATAGCAGAGGTATTCTAGCTTTGCCCCAACCCCTAGGGGCTCACAGAACCCTAGTGTTGTTATAAAAAAATGAAAATCCCAATTGTTTGAGTTTTCAATACAGACCCAGGAGCTAGGTACTGGGAGAAAAACCTGCTAGTTCAGAAAGTCAGATAAAGCACACATCTGACCCTGCTACTCACCTCACATCTAAGAGGAAAAAGCTCCAAAAGCTCACCAGTTCAGATGACAGCTCAGGGGAGATAGGCCAAAAGAACCCAAGGCCAAAGGCTTTCTAGCTCAAAGCTCAAAAAGCCCAAAAGCTACCAATCTAAAACTCCTTCTACTTTTACACTCTGTCTTAAATACATTTCAGCTGAAACTTCCACTTACTCTTTAATCCCTGTCAGCTGGTTTCTTGCTTTGCCTCTTGACCTAGGGTTAACATTATTAAATCATGTGCACAGAGAGCTTTTGTATTAAAGGTATATTCTAGGGCTGACAGGAACTACACCATAATCACCTGTTTACAATAAACAGAAAGTTCTTGGAATTAAGGTTTGTGTTAGGGCTCAACCAGACCAAACAAAGCATAGCATTTACAGTTCACAATCTAAGGGATCACACTGGGATCAAATATCCTGCAACACCCTCATCTTGGAAATTTTTTAAAATACAATCTTCCACTCTCCCAGGGCACCTGTTTATCTTCCAAGATACAGGTCATTTATGTTGCACATTCCATTACATACTCAGTGTGCAGTGCATTCATCTCTACCTCATAGATGGGAAGTCCTTTAGCCAAACTTCAGTCAAAGCCAAACAGTAACAACTATTAAAGAAATAAGTAGCCATTAACTTGAAAGCAAGGAGTAGTTATTGAGAGCTCAATGAAAATGAAAAATAAAAGAAAAAGAATGTGGCTATTGCTAGGTATGTTGGAGTAGAAAGTTTATTATAGGTAGAAGAGAGAACATAGTCAGACACAGGGAAATCTGGAACAGTCTAGAGTTGACATGAACCTGAGCCATGTGAGAAGAGAGAAGAGAGGGAAGTGGAGAGCCAGAACAAAGGGCCAGGAGGATAAATGATAAATGAAAAACACCAGGTAATCAAAACAGTTGGAATACATAAGGAAGAGCAGCTTGGAGGAGGGCAGCTCAACTCCTGGGCTAGAGATCTGGGTATGATACCCATACCTTGTAATAGGCAAGGACTGAGAGGTGCTGGGGAACCTGACAGCCACATCTGCTTTGATTGTTAAGTAGGCATCTCAACCATTCACCCCAGCATTTGACACCTAAGAGTAGAGAGGGATGAGTAAGTTGAAATTATTTCATTATAATCTCAAAAATTATTTTTAAAAGTTGAAAATGGCTTTATGGTCCAATATTCTTCATGGATTTCAGGTATGTATTAGTGCACATTAATTATTACTCACACCTTTTCTCTCAGGTTGTGCATTTTCAAATAGGGGTTAAAACATTCCTGTTAGGCACTACCACACTGGTTTCTCCAGATCTTCTGTGTTTTTTTTTAACTAGTTCAACTATAGACATTTGCTTTCCAGAAACAAGCTCAGCTCTAATCCATATTCTTGATTCCATTGTGCATGAATCCCCCAAATGTCCAGTTTTCACTTTTACTGACTGTCCAGAATTGATTACCTGACTCATTGCCATTTCCCTCCTCCAACTCCCTTTTTGTGTTGTAACTAAACCAGCTTCAAAGTAGGTCAGTGAACTCAATAATTACACAGGTCCCTCTTTATTTGTAATCACTCACCTCCAAAAAAATCCCAAACAAACAACAACAAAAAAAAAACAACAAAAAAAAAAAAAAAAAAACAGTGAGGTCATTGGACACTCATTCACAGGTCTCTTTTACTTCACAGTCACCAGTCAGGGCACACCTGAAAAGAGTTGCAGGACTATGTTCTAGGCACTGGGCAGTAGAGGCAGCATTCAGTGTTTAAATAAAGTATAAACTACATAACATGTGAATGACTGATGTAAAGGAGACATTGCTTTAAACAAAAAAAAATCAAAGCACTAGAGAAAAGGAATGAAATTCTTAATGACTGGGGATTATCAGAGAATATTAACTAATAAGAGACTAGAGCACTGATGCATCAACAAAATAAAATTTAATAATACCAACAACTGACTTATTTATTTATTTATTTATTTATTTATTTATTTATTTATTCATTCATTCATTATGTATACAGTGTTCTGTATGCATGTACACTTGCACGCCAGAAGAGAGCACCAGATCTCATTATAGATGTTGTGAGCCACCATGTGGTTGGTGGGAATTGAACTCCTGACCTCTGGAAGAGCATCCAGTGCTCTTAACCTCAGAGTTGAAAAAAAAAAAAAAAAAAAAACACATTGGCATACTGACTTGGAAAAACACAGGCCATTCTCTTGTAGAGGGAAAGCTATTAATAAGATACTGTTTGATATTGTCCCTGTGTACACTATTAGCTGCTGAGACCTGTAACCTGACAAAGCTTTAGCCAATAGCCTGTATCTCAATTTGAACTGACAGAACTGTATCAATGAGGATTGTACATATGGACATAGGACAGTCTCTTAATTCAAAATTCAATATTCACTAGATAAAGTTACCTCACCTAAACTGTACACCCACCAATCTGGTCTGTTTTCACTCTCATTCATAAATTAATAAATACATGTTGGGAAGTTACAAATTAAAAAAAAAAAACTCACCCTGCCACATTTCTAGATAATCCTGGTGAGCAAACATGTATGTTCCAGGATCCTAATCTCTAACAGGCCTGATTAGCATATTACTTATATGTGGAGTGTTTTACAGGCAGTCTTCCCTCAGCTAAATTCTAATTGATGCCACTAGTTTTTCAGCAATGGTAAATCCTTTACATCATCAGTTCTACTCTTCTATATCACAGTTTAATACTGGAGTGCTCTCTGACACAGGACATACCATTTACAACCCCCACAAAATCAAAATGGATCATTTAAAATTGAGAGAACAGATCTGACAACAAAAAGGTCACCAAGAACTATGCCTAAAAAAGGTCACCTAAAGGTCACCAGACTAGTGACTCTACCCCAAGGTCACCAGGAACTAGGCCATGGGTCAGCAATTCCAGAAACAAGGTCATTAGATTTCCTACCCAAGGAACAGCCTGAGTATAACCACAAGAATGGGAAGGTATCTTATCTCAGGGTGGGGCATTTGTTCTGAGGAGCCCACTAACCTTGTAGCAGAACCATTCCATAGCACAGAAATTACCCAACATTCCTGAGACCTATAGATAGCTCACCCAATGTTAGTTATGTTAGCTAGCCAATCACTTTGTAAAAAGCTTACCCTTGCTGAATGTCACCCAATCCTGTAACTATTAAATTGGAACTTCCTTGTCTTTTCTCAAACCCAAATCAAAAACCTGACATGAGGCTGCTGTGTGTACACAGTCTCTTACACCACAGTCATCATATTTGGGTCTCTAACAAAGTAATGAAATACAATAAATACAGTAAATAGTACTAATAATGTTAATGACTAAAATAAAAGTAACAGAGTGCATTTTACAATGATCTCAGATGCTCTTTTCAGACAGGACATTTTATGATGAAAATGTTTTCATGAGGCATAACATGCCTGTTAAGCTTAAGCCTTGTTTACAACATTCTCTTGAAAACAAGGTTCAAGATGCATCGTGAAATCATAACATCAAATGATGTACAGAGAGGACATAATCACCTTTGCAGATATGGTCTCCTAGGGTTAAGTATGGTAGGATGCAAAGCCCCGGACACTTTCTGAGAATATGACATCTCATAAAACCTATTGAAAATATAGATTCTTCCCAGAAAATGAACATGTACATAAAACCAAACACATATAAAGCAGGTACAGAGTAAATGTCAGAGAGGGACCAGGTTAAAAACTAACACCAAATAAGTGGCACTGTTGCTGTATCTGAAATTTCTATCTTGTTTGGAAGGCAGAGACAGGAAGACTGTTAACCCCTGTATTTAAGGCAGTGTATCTGCATAAAGAAAAGCAATGCTTTACTTCTCCTGTTCCTTTTTTTCTCCTCTCCTTCCTCCTCCTTCCTTACTTCCTATATGTGAAGCAAATGTTCTACCTCTGAGCTGTATTCCTGGCTTTTGTACAAAACAGGCAGAAACAGATAGTCTTTAGATATAATAAAGCCAGATGCTAAAACTCACTAAAGCTTAAAGGAAGTATTTTGTTATGGGATAAATGAAAGAGAACACAGAGAAGGCAACAGGCATAGAGGAGGCTGTCCTAGTAACAGCAGTAACAGAACAAGATAAAAAGAAATTTTTTACAGAAATCACAATGGCTGGCATTAACAAATAAAATGCCATATGCTCCCATCCTTTAGGTGGGAATTCTGTATTACTATCAGATTATAAAGACTTTATTAAAGGAATTTACTGTTTAAAAGGTTATTTGTCCTTCCACAGATAGTTATTGTGAATTAGATACCCAATACTGTGCTAAATCCTGAACACACAGAAAATGATTCACGAAAACACCATTCTTTCTCTATAAACTTACAGCCTTGTGGAGTAATCCACCATAAACAAACCTATAGACCATGAATAGAAATGTATACATCACTATAAATTCTACTATGAAACCTAACGGAAAGCAAGAGGTACCTAACACCTCAGAAAAGATAAAGAACTTACATATTCAAAGGCTGAAAGATGAGAATATTTTAGTTCAGTAGGGGAAATGAAAGAAGGTGAATTTGTTTGCAGTATACTAGGGAAGAAGAAAGGAATGATATAATAATAATAATGATAATAATAATAATAATAATAATAATAAAATATTAAAGAGGGATGGTAGCCATCCCTCTCTGCTGCTGCTGTTCTTTTCATCCTTGCACCCTCTCATGTGCCTCTATGCCCTCTAGTGGTGACGGGAGGCAACTTCTCCATCATTTCTCTCTGGAACTGTTGATGGTTTAATCAGCAGAGCTTGCAGGGCTGGTGGTCCCCAGGGAGAGCCCAGGATGGGAGGCTCTGGCAGGGTGACTCCAGGAAGTGACCATGCTTCCTCAGCCCGGTTCCAGATGGAACTCAGAACCCCGGTTGCCAGGTAACGGGAAGCCAGCAGCAGCAACAGCAGCCTGGACAGACCAGCCTGTCCAGAGGAGCTGGAGAGATGAGTCTGTTCTGCTTCCAGACCTCCACGGGCTCAGGTCTCAGAGAAGACAGCGGTGGTCGCCTGTGCCGCTGCTGGAGACATGTGGTGCACTCGCTGACACATTTCTGGCCTGTTCCCCACTGGGAGACCAAGGTAACCAGGGCTGTCCTGCAGCAGGGAAGCTTTCTGGTCCACCCCATCCCCACATCCACCATGGTTGTAGCCTGGGAGAGTGTTCCTGTTGGGACACTGAGGAATGCTTTTCATGCCTGCTTCCCGCTTAGGTGTAGGGAAAGGGGTCATTGGTGCCCCTCGGGGTTTGCACACTTAAAGCCTCCCTCCTGCCTGGTCCTTCCTCATAGCGAAAGGTAGTGAGCCTTTCTTCATGGCATCCTCATGCTCAGCAATGATCGCATGGACTATGTGAAGCAGATGATTCCCTATTTGCCCACCTTCTGGCCCTTTATCCAAAGATTGCCACCATCTGGTTGGTTCTGGACCTGATGCTGAAAAGGCAGGAGAGTGGTTCCACCAGGGATCTAGCCAGCTCTCAGATCTTCTCCTGCTGTTTCCCAGGGCCAGTGCCCTGTGCCCTCACAGAACCAGACGTGTGAGTCCCAGCAGCCTGAGTCCCAGGCCAGACCCCTTAAAGTGACATGGCCAAACATGGGCGATTGTGGCAGGGGTGGGGCTCTAACAGGTGCCATTCACCTTTCCCAGGGAATGTCACACACCACCCTTTCTCATGCCCTGAGCGACCTTTCCCCGTTTGTGTAAAGGATTCTGGACCCCATTTGCGGTGTTTGTTATGGATGGAGGCCCTAGCACCCCCAAACCCATCCCTGGGAAGATTCTAATAGTTCCTTCTAGATGTCTGGGTGGCTTGGTGACACGGAGCCTTAGGGGTAACACCCCCGTGGACTATCACACGAATAGATCCTTCAGGCGGAAAAACAGACAAAGACATGAGTAGGCTTGGGGTGGATGGGGAGGTGAGCAGGAAGGGGCGTTTAGGGCCAGGGTGGAGGGCCAATTTTGGCCAGGAGCCTCACCTTTGGGGTTCTCTCCCTAGGGACTGTCCTCGCGACCTCACCTGCTGGTAGAGGACAGAGGTTTTCCACTGGGCTCCAGGGTTTTGAGCAGCAGAGGGAGAGACAAAAAAGGAAAGGCCCTGGGGGATACCAATGCCCCCCCACAGTTCCAAAGAGAGGCCAGGCTCCTGACACCGTGTCCCTCTGCCCTGCTCTCACCCACAGTGCCATCTTCTCGATCTTGTCCCAGTGGCTGCAGAAATTACCCCAGGATTTCTCTGGGGCCCCGGACCTGGCCGTTGTGAGGCGGCTGCTGGACTATGCCAGGATCCATGTGCCCACTGCAGAGATTGGACTGCCAATCTGGGGAGATCCTCCGGGCAATGGATAAGCCCGGGATAAGCTGAAGCCCGAGAAGGAGGAGGAGATTAGGAGGAGGATGAGGACCCGAGGGAGGCGCCTGGTGAGGCAGCAGCTGATTCCAACCCCGTGTCCCACAGGGGAAGTGTCCTGAAGCTCTGGCCAAGGAAGCAGAGGAGGAAGACTGTCAAATCGACTGTCCTGTGGGTAGGAGAGGGGACTGTGCCTTCCCTGGCATGGAGACGCCATCTTGGGTAAGCTCACCCCATTCTGCGTGCCTTCAGGCTGCTCCCTTATCCCAGATGATGGCTCACCCCTTTCTTTGCTCAGATCCGGGGCTACTTGGGGCCTCAACTGCAGAGCTGTCCATGCAAGACACCTTGGTGGCACAGGAGAAACGGAGCCTGGTTTTGGGGACAGATCCTAAGCCCGAAGAGGATGCTGAGCTCCTGGATCCCATGGCTGCAGGATCCCCAGTCTTGCCAGAAGCTGGACCAGTGCAACCTCCGGCTTTAGCATCAGAGGACGCAAAGGCCCTTGTGGACCTGACGGATGAGCTACTGTTTCTCTCCACTGTGGTGCACTTGGGGGCACCCGATCCCCTGTCCTCACTGCCTGAGGTAGACATATAGTTGGTACAATTGCCGGCTGGGATGCACCCAGCGCCTGCTCCCCTTAGAGAAAAGAATCCCTTTATTTTGTATATTTTTAAATTGCTCTTTTTCACTGTTGCATTATTGTTGTTGGTTTCATATTATTATTAAAAATGTGTTGCTTACTCAACTTAAGTGATGTATTCGGAGATGGGGCCTCCCCATCTGCCCACAGTGGGTGGAGCCATTCCTGGACTGTGTTCCTGACTGAGCTAAGAGGTATGGAGCCTGTTTTGTCGAGAGTTTCCTGCGAGTTGGGCATATGCATCCATCTATAGAAGATGCTGCCAAGTGTGTAGTTGGTGCCCAGGTCTACTGGGATAGATTGAGTCCCAGAGAGAAAACCCAACAGGGCCAGCACTTAACAGTGGACTTTTGGGGCCACAGCTGAGCCTAGGGCTAGGCTCTGAGGTCAAGCACAAGGAACAGTATCAGGATCCAGCTCTATGGACACTATCCCTGGGGGGGGGACCTATAATTTGAGATATAGAGTACATTTTGGGGGATCATTTAAATACATGATATTTCTACATAGCCATGCATCTTTTAGAACTCAATCTTTGGAGCTGGGCATGGTGGCACACACCTGTAATCCCAGCATTCATGGAGGAAGAGGCCTGAATTTGAGACCAGCCAGGTCTACAAAGTGAGTCTAGGACAGAAAAACTTACACACAAAAAAATTCTGTCTAAACAAACAAACAAAAATAGAAACAAATGAACAAACCCAAAAGAGAAGTCACTCTGTGGACCAAGCTGACCACAATCTCAGAAAGATTAGGGTGCCATGGACTCCCAGGTCTTGGATGACATGGA
This sequence comes from Meriones psammophilus, assembly GCA_036365155.1. NCBI lineage: Eukaryota > Metazoa > Chordata > Mammalia > Rodentia > Muridae > Meriones > Meriones psammophilus. The sequence continues at coordinate 10,072 of JAEOAE010000904.1, read as the reverse complement.
TGCACCTCTGAGACAAGCTAAGATATTTTTAATGACTTATTTTTGAATCAAGGAATGAAAGGATAAAATAAGATGTACAAAGTTAACATTTTTTCTTTTAATGAACAGTAATAAGTCTTCAAATTCTACATTTATTTACAATTGCAAAATCATTTCTGATGTTGTCAGTAAGTGGGTTTTCTCCTTTGCTTTAATTTCATCCATTGAAAAATGTTTGAGTATGTATGTGCCAGGAGAGGACAACTTATTGCTGTTTACTATCTGTTTACATCCCATATATGAGTTTTCGACATGAAACCCAAAGAGTCTTTTGACCAGTGAAAAAACTGGCCCTTATTTAGGTTTAAAAATGATTTATGTATGTGCTTGTGTGTGAATTTGTACATACAAAGGCCCAAGTATAGAAATATTAGAAAAATTCTATAGGAGTAATATTGGCTACCTAGAAATTGAGCTCAAATCATCAGATTTAGAAACAACCAACTATGCCCACTGAGACAATTCTCTGGCATTCACTTGTAGATCTGAGACAGTGTTATGAACAAGTCTTTACTCCTAAGAATGAACTAACATATTAAAAAAAAGACAGCACTATATCATTTTAATTTGGAAATAGTATGTATTATTCAAATTATTTCATGTTCTTCCATCCTTATATGACAATAGGTTTATAATCTGGATAGAAGACAATATTTTACTGATGTAATATTTCAATAAAGTTTATTTGAGTATCAATGAACTCAGTGGGAAATGTCTGTGGTAAGCAAAACTGGCAACATGACATTGAACATCATATAAAAATGACCAAAATGAACCCCACAAAGTTGTCACCAAGTCTTCACACATCTGTCATGGCCTAAGAACCCATAGTAACATTACACACACACAACATGCTTTTTGAAATAAATATCATTGTTGTTACATTATTCAGCACCTCTTGATAATTCTCTCAGAAGGCAGTACTTCAGCATTATGTGTCATGTAGTAAATAATGGAACCATGAAGAATGGAACATCAAACAATACATACATACATATGGATATAGATATACCTACATACAGTAACATACCTACATACACACTATTAAGCATTTTAACAATAATGTTGGTAAAAATAGAACACAATGGGGGAATGTGTACTCAGATGGCCGACACATGATAATCAAGATTTCAAATGCAGTTTTGCCTAATTACTGACAACCAAATCAGGCTTGAAAAAAATATCTTAAAAGAATTTGTGAAAATGAAAAACAAAATCACCACACTTTCTCAGAGACCCTTCATTGAAAAGCATGATCACACTCTACCTGATATAAATAATCAATGGATCATATAGCTGATGGGAATCCCATTCTATACTTTGCAGCAGAAAAATACCTATCACCAAGTAGAAATGCATTAGATCAACAACAGCCACAGAAGGAATATCAGAAAGACCTAATAAGCTTCTGTGATTGGATTTGATAAACATACAGGAAACTTCAATACCTACACCAATGTTTCAAAATATAGCACACAAACCACAATTGGTGACCTCCTCAATTACATTATAAGTGAACATGGTAAATAATTTAATTCCTCGGAAGCTATGATGAAGAATAGATAAAAAAAAATGTTTCTTTTCATGATTAAATTCTTAGGGTGTACAGATTTTAGTATGTTTATCCTGTATTACATGTCTAATACCCACTTATGAGTGAATATATACCCTGTGTTTCTTTATGCTCCTGGGATAACTCACTCAGGATGATCTTTTATAGATCCCACCATTTGCCTGCCAATTTCATGACTTCCTTATTTTTAAATGCTGAGTAGTATTCCCTTGTGTAAATGTACCATAATTTCTGTAACTATTCCTCAACTGAGGGGCATCTGGGTTGTTTCCAGCTTCTAGCTATTACAAATAAATCAGTTACAAACATGGTTGAACAAATGTCCTTGTTGTATACTTGAGCATATTTTGGACATGTGCTGGATCTTGAGGTAGTACTATTCCTAATTTTCTGAGAAAGTGCCAGATTGATTTCCAAAGTGGTTGTACAATTTAACATTCCCACCAGCAGTGGAGTAGGGTTCCCCTTTCTGCACGTCCTCTCCAGCATGTGTTGTCACTTGAGTTTTTTATCTTATTCATTCTGATGGGTGTAATGTGAAATCTTGGGGTCATTTTGATTTGCATTTTCTTCTGATAACTAAGAAAGACTTTTGAGGGGACAGGAGTTCCACAAGGAAAGCAACAGATGAAAAACTACTGGGCACAGGGGTCTTTTCTGAGCCTGATACTCCAACTGATGAACATGAATGGAAATAACCTAGAACCCCTAGAATCCCTGCCCAGATGTAGTCCATGGCATCTCAGTCTCCAACTGAGATCCCTAGTAATGTGAGCAGGAACTGTCTCTAACAGGAACTCAGTGTCTGGCTCTTTGATCACCTCCCCCTCAGGGGGGTGCAGCCTTATGGCCACAGAGTAAGATAATGCAGCCAGTCCTGATGAGGCCTGATAAGCTATGGTCAAATGAAAGGGAAGGACAACCTCCCTATCAGTGGACTTGTGGGTGGGAATGGGAGGAAGTTTGGAAGGATGGTAAAAGAGAGGAAGAAGGATGGGGCTACAGTGTGGATACAATGTGAATAAGCTGTAATTTATAAAACCATTAATAATTTTTTTTTTTTATTATTAGACTTTTTTTTTTTGTTTGTTTGTTTGTTTGTTTAATCCCAGATTTTTTTTTTTTTTTTTTTTTTTTTATTCTCTGTATGGCCTTGACTGACTTGTCGTGTTTTCTAGACCAGGCAGGCCTTGAACTAACACAGATCCATCTCCCTCTGCCAGTCATAGTGCTGGTATTAGAGGAATTCGCCAACAGTCCAGGCTTTGATTTTTTCTTTTAATTTAATATTTAATTTAATTTAATGTGTTTTAATTTTGAGGCATGGTGTCTCAGTGCATCGTTGCCAGTCCAGGACTCTCTTTGTAAACCAAGATGACTTTGAACTCACATAGACCCACCTTCATCTGCCTCCAAAGTGCTGGGACTAAGGATGTGTGCCACCATGCCTGGCAAGACTTTCTTATAGCATAGGCACACTATGTGATTTCAGACATATCTAGTCATGCAGGTGTGAAGGAGCCAGTTTTTTAGACAAGATTTCTCTCTGTAGCTGTGCATGTTCTGGAATTGTTTTGTGGACTAGGGTGATATTGAACTCACACAGCAGCATGCTTGTGTCTCCTGGAGAGATGGGATTAGAGACATGTGCCACCATGCCTGGCTCAGATTTTTTGTTTTAATCTTATTTTTGTTTTGTTTTTTAAGACCGAGTTTCATTGTGTAGGCCTGTCTATCCTGGACTCTCTTTGTCAACCAGACAGACATTGAACTCACAGAGATTGGTCTGTGTCTGCCTCTCATGTGCCTGGATTAAAGGTTTGTGCAAGCACACCTGGCAGGACCTTAGACATTTAAGGATTTGTTTAAGAGAGGGATTCATATATCCTAATCTCTTATAAAGTTTCTGAGTATTATTATCAGTGTGTGTGTGTGTGTGTGTGTGTGTGTGTCTGTGGATGCATAGATGTTAAATCAGTCATTGCTGCCTTCCTCACAGTCCTTCTCAGAGCAGAGCTTTTATTCTCATGACTAAAAAATTTTATTTTATATTTTTAGAAAAAGTATCTCTTAGCCTTCCTGTTTGTGTGAGGGTGTGATATACCCTGGATCTGGATTCACAGATAGTGGTAGGTGTTAGGGATTGAACCTAGGTTCACCTCGAAGAGTAGACATTGCTTTATCCACTGTTCACTATGTAATTTTAAAAATATAGTATAATCACTGTCAAACAAAATTGTACAATTCATCAGATAGTGAAATTTTTGCAGTGAATAAAATTCAGAGATGCTCCCCCCACTGCCTGTAGGAATGCTGGGACGACAGGTGTGTGGCGCCTCATCCATCTTTTTTTTTTTTTAATATTTGAAAGAGAATTATTATCTGTGTCTGACTCCCAATGACGTAATTAAAGGAGACCCAAGGACTCCTTCTCCAGCTACCAGGGCCTGGGCCTTTATTACTGTATGTAGTAGCTGGAGCAGCAGAAGCAGAAACAGCAGCTAAACAGCAGTTAACTTCCGGGACAGGGGGCGGGGTGCTGACATCACGAGCTTCTGACCAATTATGATGCCAGGGTCAGTACAGCGTGGCAGGGAGATTTACATACACCCTGACCAGGGGAAAGGCTGTGTGGGCTCTGAGGACGACTTTGTGCCACAGTGGCCAGCAGCATGGTGAAGGGGCTTACTAGGCCTACTGCGAGGAACGCCAACATTTAATGGTGGGTACAGCACGCGAGGTATTCTGGGATTTTGTAGGCGGTACCTTGGTGTCTGCAGTGTATGCCGGAGAAGGGGAGAGAAGCCTCTGCTTGACTGCAAGCAATCCCAGGGGGCATCGCGCGGACTGGATGCCATTTTGGTAGTTCTCAGATGCAATCCTAGAAGACCTTGCTCCGAAGACATGTTTGTAGTTCTCAGGCAGGTGGGTCTCTGTCGCGATGCATCTTGGGACTGACCAGCGAGCGCTCCCAAGTGGGAAACCAATGATAATGGTCGATCTGTGACTAGAAGCTTTGTATTTACAAACCCGTGTCCGAGGCCAGGGAGATGGCAGGAAGTGGAAAGGGGGTGGGGGAGGGGACTCAGAGCCGTCAAGCCCTGAAGTCTCTGCTCTCTGCAGGGCAGATTCGGAATCAAAGCCGGAAGGGGCGGGACTTCCGCAATAGGTGCGCCAGTACCTTTGCGGGTTTTCCCAGGTCAGCGTCCTTCCTATTCAAGCTCTTCACCATAACATCCGCGGGGAGGCCATGGGGTTCTCCGTCCACCATCCGCCTGCCTGCCCCCAGTGGCTTGTGCGTGGGGCCTACCACAGGCAGGGGATGGCGGGAAGAGAGAGGCACAAGCCTCCTCTCCCACTCAGCCTGCCTGCATCCTGGGGAGATGGGTTTACCCTCCTGGGTGTGAGGTTGTGCACGACCATGTACAGGGTGTTCTGGCGCCCTCTGCTGGCTTGCAGGTGCATGAGCAGGCAGGACACTATAAATAATGTTTAGGTGCTGGGGGCTGAGTAGTTAAGGTGCTCTGTGCTTAGTGACTAGGGTGCTGGGGACTAAGTACACAAGGATCTGGCCATCATCTGCTGGCCTGAACCATACACATTTGGGCAAAGAGAAAAAGTAAAGAGGTGGAGGAGAAGGAAGAAGATGAAAGGAAGGAAAGAAAGACAAATGTCTGTGTTTTTTTTACAGAAAAACCCTCAGCTAATTAAAATGTGGGTACTATTTGGTGTTGATTTGCTGAACTTAAACCAACATACACAGGAAAATGTACAGGTATTCTATAGTGATATTAATAATTGATGTTTTTCCTCATGGCAAATGACATATTTTCAACTAGAAGGAAGTTGTTGAACATGGCAAAGCAGCACATTATATTTAGAGTCTGTATCAAATTAGAATGATTTGATGAACTTTCAGAGGAAGCTTCTCATATTCAAAGACAAGAACCATCCCTTGCTTAAAGCATTTTCTCAAGGCACCTAGACTTACCCATTACCCAGGAGATTCTTACTTCCATAAATCCTGGATTGACAATTTTGATTGCTCGCATCCAGCTTTGCTTTGTAGAAACTGTAAGCCATACCTAGAACATATTTCTATGAAGATTAATCTAGAAGAAATGGCTGTAATGATCAATTCTGAGCCCATCCATTCTATATGGAATGTAGTGTATGCAGTGGCCTATACTGTCCATGAAATGCTTTTGAGGAAATTAAAAAAAAAATGGGATCTAAATAAGACAAAAAAAGGGTGGGCTTCTACATGGCAGGTAAGCCTCACTCAGAAGCAAGGGAAGAACCAGGATCTTACATTATTGGTAAGTTATTTACTGTGGTCAAGCCAAGAAAACATTTTCATCTTACAATTAAAAGTATAAGTTAAAATGGAAAAGGGAACTATCACAATGCATGCATATATGTCTATAATTATCTTACATGATTTTGAGACTGAAAGCACCAATTTGAAGACATTAAATTTGAATATATTTCAACAAGTGTTTTCCCAATGTGAGATAAAATTCTGTAAGTTGTAAGTGTAATCATTGCAAAAATATAGCAAGTTCAGTAACAAATTTATTTTTATAATTCATGGAATATGTCCAGCACCATAAGATATAAACAATGGGATCATATCCAAAGTAGCCATTTCACCAAAATTACAATCTATATTTATGAAACAAGACCATAAGAAGATCCCTTTGTGGATAATAAATACCCTGTCCTAGAGTCAACAGTAACTGAAAAGTCATTTTTCAAATTTTAATTTAGTATTTAGTATTATTTAGTATTAGTAAAGTAAGATGAAGGTGAAACCAAAACTGCTTCCATTATGAAATTTTAGAATACAGACAGTGCTCTTGAGCCTGGAACATGTCTCAATGTATTGGTGATAAATGTAATGTGAGGGTTTTAAACAAACAATATATAAACTTAGAACTCATTTACAGTTAACAAGACTTGGAGATCACCTTCAAATAGGGTATCATCAAGAACATTGTTGAGCAAATCTTCATTCAGCCAATGATAGGTAAATACAAGATGAACTATGAATCTTTAGTGTACTATGTAAGTTGGTGTTATGGGAATAAGTAATATTTAACATAGATATTAACATAGTCTATAATCATGGCTTCTAGTCATAATATGTCCGGTAAGTTAGTATGTCTCTTGTTCAGATAACTGTATACCTATATAGAAGTTCTTTAATAACATGAGTTATTAATTAGTTATCACAGTATTAGGTTGAGTTATTAATTTTCAGGAGTTGACTTTTTGTTATCAAGATAATACTGGTGTCTTAACAAAATATAGAAGTGTTTCTTCCTTTTCCCTTCTGTGGAATACCTTAAGGAGTATTGCAGTGAGTTCTTTGAGAATTTTGTAGAATTCATGCTAAATCTAAACCTATGCTTGCTTTCTTTTATTTATTATTATTTTTTTTTATGGAACTGTAGGCATCTTGCCTTGTTCCTGTTTTGTTTTTTTTTTTTTTTTTGTCTCTACTTTTTTGTTTTTTGTTTTTGATTTTTTTTATTTTAATTTTTCTTTTTAGTTACATTTTGTTAATTCTGTGTCCCAGCTGTATCCCGATCCTTCATTCCCTCCCCAACCCCACACTCCCTCCCTGGTCTCCTCCCTGCCCCTTTTAATTGAAAGATTTAAATTACTTTTCTATTTTGGTTGTTATGTTTCTGTTTAAATAATCTACTTCATCTTGATTTAATCTTGTTAGATTTTATACATGTAGAAGTCTACCGGTTTATATTTTATATTTATATTTGAATGTTTAGTTGAATGAAGAGTTAAAATATGAACCTATGATTCTCTGCTTTCCTCAGTGCATGCTGTATTGTCTGTTACATCAAAATTGATGAAGTTGACATGGAATTAATAGAGAGAAGACAGGCATTTCCAGAAGCAGGATTTTTCTCACAGTCAGAACACTGATGTGCTAGTCTTTTGAGGGAAGAAGTGGAGAATCTGTGGTGTAGTACTGTAGTACTAGGGGCTGGAGCTTTTAAGTGGCTTGATATGCTGGAAGACATATTGTGGGGTTTCAGTGTATAAATTTCTGGAATTAGTTCTGCCTCTGAGGTTTCATTCAGGAATCGTGAGTGCTGGCCGTTATTCTTGAGCGTGGGGTAGTTTTTAAGCAAGCATTTTCCAGCCTGATATTTTTTCTTTGTTATTGTTTCTAATGCTATGCTCAAAAACTCTGTGTGTTTGTTTGTTTGTGTGTGTGTGTGTAATGACAATGAAAAAAGACACCACAATTTTTTGAAAGAGCAATGAGGAGTGTATGAGAGTGTTTCAAAGGAGGAATGAGGGGGGTAATGATGAAATTACATTATGCTTGAAATAACATTGTAATTGAAAAAATAAAAAATAATACAAACAACAAATAAAATCACTGTTATTGATGTATTGAAATTTTTTGAATGCAGCATAATTTCTAATTGTTTTGTCTAAATGTTTTGTCTAACAATCTTTGCCACTTTGTTGTAGCAAAGATTGGGTCTCTTACTACTGAGGTTTTACTGAAAGATGTTTATAAATTCCCATTATTTTGTTCATTGTGGTGTTTCCTTAGTTTTTTAAAATTGATTATTATTGGTTACTTTCATTCCTATATTTAACTATAAATTAAATACAATCACTTAGAACATTCAGTTTTCTTATATAAAGAAATGTTGTTCATCCTTGAAAACATACATATAATTAGCATTGTAAAAAACAAGCAGTTTATATTTCAAAATACATGTATACATCACACATGAAGTAACAATGAAGAAAGAAGCCTTTGATTTGAAGGTGAGTATGTGTGTGGGGGGGTGGTATGTGGGAAGGCCTGGAGGGAGAAAAAAGGAAGGAAGTAATTTTGAAACTATAGACTCAAAATAATTGATATTTTTTAATATCCAGAAGTGAATACTGAGGGTGAAAAGACTGTGGCACATGAATTCACGGTCAGAGACTGATATTTGTATCTTTCTGTATACCTAAACTTAGTTTGAGCATCTTGATGAGGAAGTCAAAAGTAGTTTTATTTAGGTATTAACCCCCAGTCTCCTTACTTGGAGCTTGGTGCTTTACCATTTGAGCCACTTAAGGCTTTTTGGTCTCCCTCCCACCAAAATTACTCTTTCTCTAATGTTGTTATTGCTTAACAACAGATGGTCTTAATTAGATTGACAAAGTGCTTCAGGCTTGTTTACTCAGACACTTTCTTCAGGCCACTATGGGCTCACTGGCCATCCTCTGTCCTCTCTCTGAGGAAGGCTCCCAGGGCTGGCAGAGGTTTAGGTTCCCATTGCCCTCTGTGAATGAATGAGAAATGGAGAGAAAAGAAAGAGGTCTCAGGCATACACACTCACTGAAACAAGAAAATTTTCAAACAAATTCCCACAAGCTTACATATGATGATGATGATGTTGGTTTTAGCTAGCATTTCCTCTGCATAAACTGCAGCAAATTCAGGCTGCCTTTGGGAGAACATCTTCCTGGTCCACCGGTTATGGCTGGTTCCCACATACAATCACATATACAAGTGATCAGATATATAAATCTGTACATATTTATACACATATTCCATGGATGATGCAAAAGGAGCACCTTACAGGCAGCAATTGACATACACTCATGTAACGTGTACAAAAACAGACATATTTCATGCAAACACATCAATGCACATATTTACATATTTACAACTCATGGATGAAGCAACTTTCAGGGGGCTTCAGTCCTGCTTATGGCCTGGTCTTAGCTTTTTTATTTCTGAGACAAAGGAGTAAATTCATAGTCAAAAAGGTAATTGATTACAGATAAAGAGGAATTAAAAAATTAACAGGTTACATGTATTTTCATTAAAACTAAATATTTTGTATTTGTGTATCCATTATAGAATTTCATGGCATGTTCAGAATGACAAAGGTTGACAGGGGTTAAAGGTTAACAGGGTCCAAGAGATTACAAGAAGATATATGTCTGCCCAGTTAGGACTGACCTGGCTACACATTCTCCAGCTATCTCTTAGTTTGTAGTGAGTTCAGGACCAAAATTTTATCTGACTTTCATTCCAAGATACAAAGTGAATTTAGACTGACAGTATTTTATGCCATAAGCTGACAAGGCATAAGGAATTACAGTGAAACAATTTGTATATATTGATGTCAAGTTTTGTATTTAATTTAGTCATTTCTTGGTTGCCCCATTATAATTTGCAGTTTTGGAAGAGTAAATTTGCCTATATTTTAGCTGTATACAAGAGTGAATGGAGCTATCCCTAGACCGAGATTATCTGAAGCCACAATCTATCTCAAGCCCTTCTCTTAGTGAGGCTTATGGAGAACCACAAAAGTATTTATTGCAGCCATAAAACTGTAAAATTGTTTTAGAAGTTCTAAGCAAGTTAATTTCTAAAATTGTTTGAATCAAATCAGGAATTATATAATCAGGAAT
>JAEOAE010002107.1:0-19746 GCA_036365155.1 Meriones psammophilus | reverse complement strand
CCAAAGTAAGCACCTGTCTTTTTGGAGAAACAGGGGACTTTTTATTGTTAAGGGCAGTCTACCCAAATATCCAAGTCTAGGCTTGGAGAAAACTCCTTCCTCCAACCTTAATCTGTTCATGTTTGGGGAAAGGCAGTGGGTAACAGAACCTTCATGGTCCAGCAACAAAGCCCTTCAGGTTCCTTTCTGTTTTGCCAAGGTGTTGGTGATGAGAGGAGGGTCTATGGTCTGTGACTTCCAAAAATCTGATATCTGATTACAGAACTGGCAAGTTGCGCTTTGGTGCCCGTTGCTGAACGGTACCTGTGTCTCCCTTTCATTGTGTGATGGTTTAGTTAACTAGACTTGCTATCCAGTGCTCAAGTGAGTGATGCACGTTCTCTGAAGAGTGAACATCCTTGTTGACCTCCTGTAAACTTCCACCCAGTTTCTGTGGCGTATGTCCCGCAGCTTGGGTGGGTGCTGTGAGGTCCACTTAATGTGAAAAACTGATGACTTTTGGTGGGAGGTGACAGCAGCCTAGCTTCAGGAGCATGGAAATGGCTGATCAGCCCTCCACCCTCAAGCGTTGTTGTCACAAGCACTTGTGGCTAGGCCCCGCGTGTAACAGCAACCTTGAACTTTTGAAGCAGTTGGGAACCTAGGTCATGCAGAAAACAAAAGCAGTCCTTCCTCATCTTCTCTTTGCTATTGCTTTTGTATTTGGTGAGGCAGGGTCTCCTGTAGCACAGGCTGGCCTCAGCATCCCTGTGTGGCCAAAGAGGACTTGAACTGATCCTCCTGCCTCCACTTTTCTAGCTTTGCCAACTGCCAAGTGTTTATCCTTTATGAGACTTTCCTGACTTTCACCGCAACCTCTTGTCTAAGGTCCATCAGCTGACCCTTGAAGGACTCAGTCAGGGCACAGCTAGTTGTATCATGTCTAGATGTAGAGTGAGTGTGTGTGTGTGTGTGTGTGTGTGTGTGTGTGTGTGTGTGTGTCCTCCTTAAGGTTTGGGTGTCAAGAGTCCCACAAAGAATCAAGTGTTTGAACAATGTTCCAACCAGGTGGCACCACGTGGGGCAAACTGTGGACCTTGGGCAGTGGGCCTAGCAGGAAGAGGTGGGTCTCTGGGCATCACTGTGGACAGACACTGGAGTGTAACCAGCTTCCTCAGGCCCCTACTGCCCCACTGCCCTAGACCAGCTTTCCTGTCCCTGAGGACAGAATGTGAGGGAACCAGGGGGATGTGCCTAGTGATCACTGGTCCATTCCTTGCTCTGACACCACAAGGAGCCATTGTGACACCTATCCACTTAAGGCTCTGGCTGAGCCTGCTTCCTGTCTTACAGAGCAGAAGCTCTTGGTTGGAGAGCAACTGGACTTCTGTGCCCGTGACAGACTAAACTATACTCGCATTTTAGAAGCTGTTTTGACCACCATATAGTAAGTGCCTTCTGTTCTCTAACCTACAACATTTTATTATGTTTGTTTAATAAACATAAACTCTCCTTCTATTCCCTCCCTCACACACTCACACCATTCTCCACTCCTCTTGTCTTACAGAGCAGAAGTTCTTGTTAGAGTGTAACTGGACTTCTGCACCCGTGACAAGACATTCCTAGACTTTTGAAGATTTCAGACCACCGTAGAGTAAGTTTCATAAACATAAACTGTCCTCCTATTCCCTCCCTCACACGCCCACACTGTTCCCCACTCCCATTCTCCTCAGAGAAAGGGAGTTCCCCCATGGGCACCAGCTCACCCTGGCACATCAAGTTGGATGCATGCATCCTCTCCCACTGACACCAGACAAGGCAGAGCAGCTAGGGCAAAGGGATCCAAAGGCAGGCAACAGAGGAAGAGACAGCCCTTGTTAGGGCACCCGTTGTTAGGGCACCAACATGAAGGACAATCTGCACCTCTGCTACATATGTGTAGGGGGGCCAAGGTCCAGTCCAGGCATGCCCCTTTGGTTGGTGATTCAGTCTCTGTGAGCCCCCATGGACCCGGTTTAGTTGACTCTGTGGGTCTTCTCGTGGTATCCTTGACCCCTCCAGCTCCCTCACTCCTTCCTCCCACTCTTCCACAAGATTCCCAAACTCCATCTAGTGTTTGGCTGTGGGTCTCTGCATTTGTTTCCATTCACTGCTGGATGAAGCCTCTCAGAAGACAGTTATGCTAGGCTCCCATCTGCAAGCAGAGTACAGTATTATTAGTAGAGAGTAAAGGTTGCCTCTCTCTCCCCTAGGGTCGGTCTCAAGTTGGGTCGGTCATTGGTTGCCAGTTCCCTCCATCTGGGCTCCCTGTTTAATCCTGCATTTCCTGTAGGCGGGGCACACTTTGGGTTGAAGGCTTTGTGGGTGGGTGAGTTCCCTCCACTGGCCCCCTTGACTGGAAGTCGTGCATGGCTGCAGGAGGGGGCCACATCAGGCTCCATATCCCCTGCTGCTAGGAGTCTCAGGTAGGGTCACCCCATAGACTCCTGAGAGCCACCCTCTCAGTTAATTCCTCTCAGTTAATACTCATTTTGACAACAGTGATTAGCCACCGCAGCATCCTAACCTCAGCCCGAGGCCACTCTCCATTTCTCGTTCACCTGAGTCGAATGAGAAAGGAACTGATGTCCTTGATGAGTGTGTATGTGCTGAGCTTTGTATGCAGAGAGCCGCTAGAGTGCCAGGGAGCAGGGGAAAAGGGAAGCATGCTACCTGTGCCCTAAAGGATGGGCATCAGTGTCCACAGCGCACCGGAGGACAACCCTCTGGAGCCTGCTGCTTGAGACGGCAAATGTACCACAAAGAGTCACGTGTTTGAACACTGGGCCCCGGCATGTGGCACTGTGTGGGGAAGTGGGGTCTTACAGGAGGAAGAGGGTCACTGGCACCAAGGGAAAACTGGACAGAACTGGCTGGCTGGCTCAGGTCCCTACTCCTTCAGCTACCTGCCTTTCCTGCTACCATGCCTTCCCTGTCCTTGCGGGCAGAAACTGGGGGAATCGGTGTGGTTGGTGCCCAGGCATGGCTAGGTCCTTCCTTGCTCTGACATCACAAAGAGTCCTTGTGAGGAATGGTGGAACCTGGCCACATACAGAACTCACTGGGACTGGGTTTGGTCCCATCAAGTGTGGCAGCCATTGGTTGCTAGATTGAATGGTTTGAGAGTTGGTGAATCACAGCATTGGCCAGCTCCCCCTAGGACAACCAGACCTGTTGTCCCTCGGCAGATTGAGTTTCCCTCTAACACTGTCGGTTTTGTGGCAATCGCCTCTATTTATTCATTCGTTGGTTTCAGGCATGATTATGCTGACCGTTATATTCTTCATCTATCTCACGCTCACTTTGATTGTATCTCGCTATCACAGTATTTGTATCAACTACACAACACGAGTGATCGATCGCCCAGTGACACTTCCGTACATGTACATGGAGAACTTTGAATACATTCCCCTGATGACACTGCCTACTGCCCACCCCTTCCAAGCCCCTCACTCTTTCCCTTTGCTGTTCAGCACCTTGCTTCCCAAGTACAAGTACAGGCCAAGTGCCGTGGACTCCTGTCTGGAGGACTGATGGATATACGGGGTGGTCTCTTAAGGAAGGACACCAATGTGTCTCTGGGCTCTAGCACAGAGGCTCCTCCAAGCTGGTTATCTCAGGATCTACCTGGCAGGTCAAGAGGCATGAGTCCAACAAAGGGGCTAGAGACAAGCGTCAGCTCAGATCTTGTGATGGTGATTGTGGAACAGGGCAGCTGAAAAGGAATTCAGGGATAGAATAAGTGTAAGTCTAAAAGGAGCTTGTTCTTTGAGGAAGGATGGGACTTTCCTTGGTGAGACTTGCCATGCCCTGTCCCTCCAGCCTACTTCTGTCCTTCTCTCTGCCTGCAGCTGTACGTTCATGGGTTATCTTCTGTCTTAAGGAGGGCGATTATGGCACCAAGCTAGGGTGTTATCAGGCACCGGAGGGGAGGGCAATAATGATTTTGAAGCAAAGGGTCGAGCCTGTGCTCTTGAGTTCTGCTGGTCCTACAGCTCAAAGAACATATTCAGGAACAAAAACCGCCTAGTGCTGGAATTATCTGCCCAGGACTGCACAGACCCCAAGCCCCAAAATAAGCACCTGTCTTTTTGGAGAAACAGGGGACTTTTTATTGTCAAGGGCAGTCTACCCAAATTTCCAAGTCTAGGCTTGGAGAAAACTCCTTCCTCAAACTTAATCTGTTCATGTTTGGGGAAAGGCAGTGGGTAACAGAACCTTCATGGTCCAGCAACAAAGCCCTTCAGGTTCCTTTCTGTTTTGCCAAGGTGTTGGTGATGAGAGGAGGGTCTATGGTCTGTGACTTCCAAAAATCTGATATCTGATTACAGAACTGGCAAGTTGCGCTTTGGTGCCCGTTGCTGAACGGTACCTGTGTCTCCCTTTCATTGTGTGATGGTTTAGTTAACTAGACTTGCTATCCAGTGATCAAGTGAGTGATGCACGTTCTCTGAAGAGTGAACATCCTTGTTGACCTCCTGTAAACTTCCACCCAGTTTCTGTGGCGTATGTCCCAGCTTGGGTGGGTGCTGTGAGGTCCACTTAATGTGAAAAACTGATGACTTTTGGTGGGAGGTGACAGCAGCCTAGCTTCAGGAGCATGGAAATGGCTGATCAGCCCTCCACCCTCAAGCGTTGTTGTCACAAGCACTTGTGGCTAGGCCCCGCATGTAACAGCAACCTTGAACTTTTGAAGCAGTTGGGAACCTAGGTCATGCAGAAAACAAAAGCAGTCCTTCCTCATCTTCTCTTTGCTATTGCTTTTGTATTTGGTGAGGCAGGGTCTCCTGTAGCACAGGCTGGCCTCAGCATCCCTGTGTGGCCAAAGAGGACTTGAACTGATCCTCCTGCCTCCACTTTTCTAGCTTTGCCAACTGCCAAGTGTTTATCCTTTATGAGACTTTCCTGACTTTCACCCCAACCTCTTGTCTAAGGTCCATCAGCTGACCCTTGAAGGACTCTCAGTCAGGGCACAGCTAGTTGTATCATGTCTAGATGTAGAGTGAGTGAGTATTTGTGTTTTTGTGTGTGTGTGTCTCCTCCTTAAGGTATGGGTGTCAAGAGTCCCACAAAGAATCAAGTGTTTGAATAATGTTCTAACCAGGTGGCACCACGTGGGGTAACCTGTGGACCTTGGGCAGTCTGCCTAGCAGGAAGAGGTGGGTCTCTGGGCATCACTGTGGACAGACACTGGAGTGTAACCAGCTTCCTCAGGCCCCTACTGCCCCACTGCCCTAGACCAGCTTTCCTGTCCCTGAGGACAGAATGTGAGGGAACCAGGGGGATGTGCCTAGTGATCACTGGTCCATTCTTTGCTCTGACACCACAAGGAGCCATTGTGACACCTATCCACTTAAGGCTCTGGCTGAGCCTGCTTCCTGTCTTACAGAGCAGAAGCTCTTGGTTGGAGAGCAACTGGACTTCTGTGCCCGTGACAGACTAAACTATACTTGCATTTTAGAAGCTGTTTTGACCACCATATAGTAAGTGCCTTCTGTTCTCTAACCTACAACATTTTATTATGTTTGTTTAATAAACATAAACTCTCCTTCTATTCCCTCCCTCACACACTCACACCATTCTCCACTCCTCTTGTCTTACAGAGCAGAAGTTCTTGTTAGAGAGTAATTGGACTTCTGCACCCGTGACAGGACATTCCTGGATTTGTGAAGATTTTGAACCATCATAGTAAGTTCATTCTGTTTTCTATCTGAGAACATTTTATTATGTTTATTTTATACACAGAAAGTCTCCTCCAATTCATGAAAGGGACCCTCTTTGTTTTAAAGTAAAAATTTTCGCAGATGGGGTAATCTGGAGAGCTGGCCCATCATTTCAAGAGCATGTACTCTTGGAACTAGGTTTGCTGTGCAGCTCTTCTGTGGGAGATCATAACTACCTGTAGCATTATATAGATAGACATTATCACCATGTAATTGATGTGTAGTAGCAGAGAGTGCACTTGCGTGTGGGCATGTGAACATGTGTATGGATGCCCTCAGAGGCCTGTGGTGTAGGATCTCCTAGAGCTGGGTTTGGAGTAATTGTGAGCCACCTGACCTGGATCCTAAGAACCAAATTTCGGCAGGTCCTTTGCAGAGCTAGTTGTACCTGGACTCAGGGGCTGGCTGCCCAGCACGGACACCGCTGGGCTTGGGAGGTGTCTGTTGTTCTATATACTTCTCTCGCATCTAATTTTATTCATGCCTGCTCTCTCCCAGTACAGGTGAGCTCAGGGTTAGGGGATGACCGTCCTTTCTTATCAGTGGCTCTTAGTTTCTAGAATCCTTTGGTTGGTTCTTCCAGTTTGCAGTTGATTCCTGTCAAAACAATCTGTCATAGTTTGCTCTACACTGCTTTGGAACATACTTCATTCTTGTCTATCTAAGCATTTAAGTACCCAGTTAGGTGGTCTGAAATGTGTCTGACCTCTTCCTTCCTTCCTTTCCTAGTCTTTTGGATGTAGGAATTCATAGCTCTAAATACTCTCCTAGGCCTGATTTTAAGTCTGTCAACTTTCTCATTGAACTTTTTGGCTCTAGCCATATGAAGGAGGAGGGCCTGACTCTGAAGCAGGACATGGAGGCCTGCTCCTCTGTGGAGGACCCCTTCAACACCAACTATAGAATGATGAGGACTCTGGGACACGGACATTTTTCTGAAGTGAAACTCGCCTTCCATGTTCCCACTGTGACCTGTGTGGCTGTAAAACTCCTTAGACATAAGAAGAAGTACAACTCGATTTTTAACAGTGAAATAAGCGTTATGAAATCCATGAACCACCCCAATATTATCAAACTTTTTCACGTGATCGAGACGGAAGAGATCACCTACCTGGTGATGGAGCATGCCTCAGAGGGAGAGCTGCTGCGGCGGATCCTGGAACGGGGGTCTCTACCGGAGTGCGAGGCTGAAAGGATATTTACTCAGGTGGTGCATGCAGTGAATTACTGTCATAACAATCAAGTGGTCCATAGAGATATAAAAGCCACCAACATCCTTATGGACTGCAGGGGGGAATGCCAAGCTGATTGATTTTAGCCTCGCTGTGAAAGTAACTCCTGGGCAGAAGCTGCGGGGTTTTTGTGGCACTCTGCCCTATTGTGCCCCAGAACTCTTTGCACGGGGGGAATACGATGCTTACCCCATCGACATGTGGTGTTTAGGGATTCTGCTCTTTCTCATGGTGGCTGGGCACTTCCCTTTCCAAGCCAAATCTGTGGCAGGCATGAGGAACGAGGTCACCTCAGGCAACTTCACCATTCCTAAGCATGTTTCTATCGACATTTTCAATGTCATCCTGGAATTACTGATAATCAATCCCGGCAGAAGGCCCACCATCAAGGACATCATGAGGCGCCCCATGATCAGGGCCAGTGAGGCACGTTCACCACCTACCTCCACCCCTAGCCTCCCAGGCACCCCGAGTCCTAGCATTGTCGGGACCATGAGAGTCATGGGCTATAAGCCTGAAGTAATCATTGAATCCCTGAGAGACCAAAAATACGACGAGGTGATGGCAACTTACCTTATGTTGCAACACCAGTCACCTGCGGGAGACTGTGGCCACAACCAGGTGAATCCTGAGAAACCCAGGCAGCCAGGCACTGTCCTCCGCCTGACAGAGCCTTACACTTATCCTGGATCCCTAAGGAGAGCTGAAGCTGTTCCCTATACCTTTACCTTGCCATCTAAGGGCCAGGAAAAAGAGGAGGAGCATTATTCCAGGAAACTTGCCAGATACCATAGCATGCCTGCCACCCTATGCTGCCATCCAGACACACACCATCTCCACCAGGGCTGTCCTATTGCTAAGTCCATCAAGGGCAGCATCCTGGAAATGAATGTTTATTTTTCACAGGTTGGATCACGTGACAGCCACACTGATAGTGACCATCCATCTCTGGGTCTGGAGGAAGAGGACAGCTCAAGCTCCTCTGCTGAGGATTTATCAGAGATGACGACAGTCATAGAGATAGAGTCGACTATAGTCGCAGAGGAAAAGACCCTAACACAGGAAGACATCGATGCTCAAGAAGCAATCATTGCCCTGAGAGTAAACATCATTAAGGAGGACACCATGCCTGAAGTGAGGGAGGAGGAAGAGACCGAGGAGGGAGAGACCCAGGAGGACAACATCACAGCTGGCCAGCCTCAGGACGCTGGCATAGCTTCCCCACAGGAAGAGACCAAGGACGACAACATCACACCTGGCCAGCCTCAGGACGCTGGCACAGGTCTCCCGCAGCAAGAGACCAAGGACAACATCACACGTGGCCAGCCTCAGGACGCTGGCACAGGTCTCCCTCAGCAAGAGACTGAGGATGACATCACACCTGGCCAGCCTCAGGAAGCTGGCACAGGTCTCCCTCAGCAAGAGACCAAGGACGACATCACACCTGGCCAGCCTCAGGACACTGGCACAGGTCTCCCTCAGGAAGAGAACGAGGACGACATCACACCTGGCCAGCCTCAGGATGCTGGCACAGGTCTCCCTCAGGAAGAGACCAAGGACAACACCATACCTGGCCAGCCTCAGGACGCTGGCACACCTTCCCCCCACAACCGGCGTCAACGCTGGAAGCGGGTGAAGAAGACAATCATGAACGGCCTCAGACATCTGTGCTGCTGCTGCCTGCCACCTGCTAAGACAAAGGCTGCCTCATGTAAGAACATGACTCCAATGAAAAGGGACCTTGGAGCCACCCTCAGCACCAGGTGAGTGCATTACTTCATTTTATTCACTTTTCCTTCTGTCCTTTGTAACTAATGATAATTTGCCCACTGTGGCACACCTGTGAACCTAACAACCTCTGTCACTTCAGAAAGACCAATACCATAGAAATCCCGGAAATGTGAACTCAGGCTTGTTGAGCAAGAAGTAGATTGTATACATATGCTGATAAAGCAGGAAGAGGAGCAGGTGGGGCATGGCAAAGTCAGCAGAGATTGCTGAGAGACCAGTAGGGCACTTTGGTGCTGCAGGGCAAGCACAGAAAGTTCTGTGTGCTTCAAAGTCAGTAAGAGTCACTTACCTGTGTCTTTTTGCTTTGAAGTCCTAAAGACGACAGGCCCCATCTCCATGGCTTGTGGGCCAAGGGTTGGGGATCAGCCTGGATGAGATGTGGAAAGCCTCTCAGGGAAGCCAGGCCAGATGTCCAGAAGCCAGTGTGGTCACAGGAGCATTCTGCACAGGACCTATCCCAGTGCAGATCTGTCCAGGTAAAATCCCAGGCAGGAGGGGCTGGCTTTCCACTGGGTCTTCCTCAGAGGGGAAGGGCTGAGGTGCAGAGGTGCCCTAAAGCTTTATGTGGCACACTGATCCCTTGCTCTCTCCCCCAGCCTGAATAAACATCACAGACTGCCCTCTGGGTAGTGATTGTCCTTTACTCCCCGTTTCTTGGCAGGAAATATGATCTTTTCCACATAGTAAAACTTCTCCCCATAGTGATATAGTTTCCAATCTCCCTGTCCCACCTGCCCCAATAAACCATCCTACCACACACCATCACACTAAAATTGACCAAGGAGGACACCGTCATACCAGACACCATCATACCGAACACCATCATACCAGACACCATCATACGAGACACCATCACGACAAAAGAGATCAAGGAGGACACCATGACTGAAGAGACCAAGGAGGAAGAGAATGAGGGAAACACCATCATACCAGACACCATCATACGAGATACCATCACAACAACAGAGATCAAGGAGGATACCAGCATAACTGAAGAGACCAAGGAGGAAGAGAACGAGGGTGACAACATCAGGCCTGGCCAGCCTGAGGATGCTGGCACAGGTCTCCCTCAGGAAGAGACCGAGGACAACATCACACCTGGCCAGCCTCAGGACGCTGGCACACCTTCCCCCCGCAACCGGCGTCAACACTGGAAGCGGGTGAAGAAGACAATCATGAACGGCCTCAGACATCTGTGCTGCTGCTGCCTGCCACCTGCTAAGACAAAGGCCGCCTCATGTAAGAACATGACTCCAATGAAAAGGAGCCACCTTGAAGCCACCCTCAGCACCAGGTGAGTGCATTACTTCACTTCATTTTATTCACTTTTCCTTCTGTTCTTTGTAACTAGTCTCTCCCTAGTGCTATAGTTTCCAGTCTGCCTGTCCTACCTGCCCCAAGATGGGTTCCCAGGTTGAGAATTGAGGCCTACAAGCAGCCTGATGGGAATTCTTTTTTTTTTTTTTTTTTTTTTGCAGTTTATTCAGGAACCTTGAACAATCATCTGACCCTGGGGAAAGCCAGCCCACTTTAAATAGCCTCTGGGTAGCCAACCTCAGCATGCCACGTGGGGAATGCGGATAGGTCCACATACATGGAAGCAAGCCAGATCCTCAGCCTTAGCCAAATGTGGAGTTGTTTGTGGCAGAGAGCACTCACCATCGGGAAGGTGGAAGGCGGAAACCAGCTCCATCTTTCAGGCACGGCATTACGCAGCTCTCTACAGTTCCCCCTTTTTGTTTTGGATGCATCAGGCAAGAGTAGAGGTCTGATGGGAATTCTTTAGAAGGAGCCTCCTGCCATCCTTTTGCAAGAGCCCCGCACTCACACACATGCCAAACCCATCACAGGTTACATTGCTTGAGTCCTCAGACCCAACTCAGAACAAAGCCTAGAAAACTCAGTCTTGGAGTGACTGCAGTGGTAGCTGTGCCCTCTCTTGACACCAATTCTGCCCTAGTTACTCACCTCTTGCATATCTATTCTTGTTCCTTCAAGGCGACCATTCACATTGGATCCCACACTCACCACCACATGCCACACTGTGATGGTGTGATAGGTGTCCTGACAAGTCTAACTAGAGACTCTTGGAGGAGCAACCCACTGTGTCCCTGTGTCATGGCAGCCTCAAGCCCCTAACTCGTGTATGTACCAGCTGGACAGATCTTAAGGCTGCTTCCATTTCTTCAAGTCTCTGCCCTTTGTATATTCTTGCACAGTTAATCAGCCTTGCACAGCCTTAGGGAGAGTTCTGGGAAGCCTTATCTTTCTATCCTAGTATCACAGTGGTAAGACTTCATCTCTTGTGTTTTTTCTCCCTAGACTGTGGCAACAAGTATCACATCGTGAGACAGACAGATGTCTGTGTGATTGACCATGTATGGTCCATCCATCCTGGCGCTTCCCTGAACTTGAATGTAGGACAAAGGTCCTTGAAGATAGCCTCTATCTTCAACAGCATGTCCCCATAATGTACTTCCACAACCGAAACACTCTTGAGCAACTCTAAGCCCATAGGATGGACATTTAATATGGCAGATGGATGTGTTTCATTCTGCACAATTTGGAAAGCAAACGTATGTACACCGTACCATAGGTGTATACCCAGGGTTTCAACGGGCAACTGCTTTAAGTGCTGAAAAGGCTGATTGTGTAATTACACAGTTATTGGAAATATTGAAAATTTAGGGGATACCTTCAAAAATTAAGACTGATAATGAAACTACATATATATCTAGTAAGAGGAAGCAATTCTTTGCCTATTATACTATAAATCTTTATACTATAAATGATTTTATAAAACTTTATAATATAAATGATTTATAAAATCTTTATGCTATAAATGATTTATAAAACTTTATACTACAAATGATTTATAAAATCTTTATACTATAGTATAAAATGATCTTTATATAACTTATACTATTATAAAGATTTATAAATCATTTACACTATAGTATAAAGATCATTTAAATGATCTCTATATAATTTATACTATAAAGATTCATAAATCATTTATACTATAGTATACAATAAATGATAGTATAGTATAAATTATAGTATAGTATAAGTAATTTATAAATCATTTATACTTTAGTATACTCTAAAGGATAGTATAGTATAAATGGTAGTATAGTATAAATGATACTATATATAGTATAAATGGTATAATTTATTCTATACTATCATTTATACTATACTATCATTTAAATGATAGTGTAGTAGAAATGATACTATATAGTATAAATGATAGTATAGTATAAATGTTACTATATATAGTATACATGGTATAATTTATACTATACTATCCTTTATATTATACTATCATTTAAATGATAGTATAGTACAAATGATACTATATATAGTATGAATGATAGTATAGTATAAATGATGCTATATATAGTATAAATGATATAATTTATACTTATACTATCCTTTATAATATACTATAGTATAAATGATTTATAAATCACTTATACTATACTATAATTTATACTATACTATCATTTAGAGTATACTATAGTATAAATTAATTATAAATCTTTATAGTATAAATTATATAGAGATCATTTAAATGATCTTTATACTATAGTGTAAATGATTTATAAATCTTTATAATAGTATAAGTTATATAAAGATCATTTTATAATATAGTATAAAGATTTTATAAATCATTTATAGTATAAAGTTTTATAAATCATTTATAGCATAAAGATTTTATAAACCATTTATTGTATGAATTTTTATAAATCATTTATAGTATAAAGATTTATAGTATAATAGGCAAAGAATTGCTTCATCTTACTAGATATATATGTAGGTTCATTATCAGTCTTAATTTGTGAAGGTATCCCCAAAATTTCCACTATTTCCAATAACTGTGTAATTACACAGTCAGCCTTTTCAGCACTTAAAGCAGTTGCCTGTTGAAACCCTGGGTATACACCTATGGTACGGTGTACATACCTTTGTTTTCCAAATTCTGCAGAATGAAACACATCCATCTGCCATATTTCACTTTTTTGGTATCCCTAGGCTTATTTCCAGCATGCAGTCGAGTGTGGTTATACAGAGGACATGTGGGACATTTTTTATTATTTCTTTGCTTGTTGCCCAAGTTATAGAAAAAATTTTAACTTTTACTTTTAACATCGTGTCTTTCATGAAATGTTGAGGTGTTGTAATTGATCAGTTTCCTCATTTGCTTGTACCAATGGACCTGGAAAGCCTGTAGGAGACAGAATCCGCGCGATATATAATGGAGGGTTTCTACTTTTGTTAAGCCTTTTGCAGTTGCATAAATAATAAAGTTAATTCTAAAACATCAGGAATAAAGTCAGCAGTTTTTATATGCCAAACAACTCATTCTACATATTGAGAGCCAGCAATTATATTAAGATTCAGGGAAATCTACTAATACCATAAAGATTACATACAATTCTGATTTTTGAACCAATTTTTGAACTGAATTATATGGTCTTTTGTTCACCTGGCCTTTTTTTTTTTTTTTTTTTTTTTTTGTGTGTGTGTGTGTGTGTGTGTGTGTGTGTGGTGTAAGTCTTTAATTTCTCACTTGGGAGACAGAGAAAGGTGGCTGTCTGAGTTTGAGATCAGCCTGGTATACAGAGTAAACGACAGAACAGCCAGGGCTACACAGAGAAAGCCTGTCTTGAAAAACAAAAAACAAAAAAAAAACCATCAAAAAAAAAGCACAGTTTTCCATCTGTAAAATGGGGACACAGTCATTGTAGGATTCTTAGCAAGAATGCAATCCTTAAGGCTCCAACAGCAACCATGGTGGTCAGCACCCTGGAGGGTTGCAAAGCCATTGCAAAGGCTTTGGGATCCATTTTCTCTCATCAGGAAAACCAAAGGAGTTCAATAGTCTTAGCCTATTGCTCCACAGCCACCACCCTCTGCCTTCGGCTGAACCAGTTTAATCCTGGGAGGTTTTCCCAACTAGTCTTAGGGCTGTGTTCACAAATCCCACATCCAACAGTGTTCGGTCGGACTTAGCAGAGCATCCGGGTTTTCCTGCCCCTACCCTGAACTCCACAAACCCCAGAGCAAAATGACACTGGCAGTAGCTGAGTATGTGTTTTCCTCCCTGATTCTGCTGAGACTGTGTTATTAGGATTTCACTGCTTATTCTAAAGAACAAGTTAATTTTCCCTTTTTGCATCAAATATGGAAAGGAATTACCCACTCACTGAGCTTCATATATTTCGCACATAAATGTCTCCTTACCCTCTCTACCACCAACTCCGTAGCCATCAACTTGATTACTTCCATCCTTCTCCATCTATAACCTACACTATCTCCATCCCTCCACCAATTCCATCATCCCCGCCACTTCTGATACTGCCATTGACCTCTCTGTTTTCAGCTCCCACATCTTCATGGCCTCCATCACCTTGACTACCTCCACCATCTGCATCAAGCCCATCACCCATACTGTCTCCATCACCTCAATAAAACCCACCAATTCTACCATATATATACCCTCTCCATCATCCTAGCCAACTTTACCACCCACCATTTTGTCATCCCCACCATCTCTGTCCCTGACTACCATGTGGTCAGTCCCTACCACTGGTATCAAAACTTGACCAAATACCTCCATCTCCATCTGGAAAACTACAGCCATCTCTATCCGGTATACATCTCCATCATTACCACTTTCCATCACCTTGACCATTTCGCGCCTCAATTCTGCCACCTCCACCACCTTTATTGCCTGCTCTACCTCTACTGCTTCACCACCACAGGCCCCTTCATCTCTTTTTTTATATGTTGCCTACCCCCTCCTCACTTATTCTGCCACCCACACTGAGGACAAGTCACCCATCCTCACCACGACTTCTACAACTGTTCCTACCACCTGTGGCACTGCCACCACCGCCATGGTCTCTTCTTCTGTCTCACTGCTATGTCTTCATTCCCTTCTGGTATCATTTCTACCACCTCCATCTCCTCCACCATCGCCTCCATCACCAGCTGACCACTAGGCTTGGCTCCGTCAAGCCTACCCAGAACTCTTAGTAACAAAATCCAGCCAGACATTTTCTTTGTTTTCTTTTTTCAAATCAATCATGTGTTGATTGTTAGTGTGTGTGGGAGGGAAGGCATACAAACGAGCTATGGTGCACTTGTGGAGGCTGGAAGACAAACTTGTGGAATCCGCCTTATCCTCCTGCCTCTAGGTGGATTTCAGGGATGGAACTCAGATTACCAGGGTTACACAGAAAGCTCTTTCCTCGTCTGGCTGTCCCCAGCCATAAAAAAATTTCTATTCCAGACTCACAAGTATTTCTCCACAAAGGGCTGGAGGTTTAGGAGTTTGATGGTGGCTCCGAGATGGAAAGGTTGTTTGAAAGATTCAAATTCAGTTCTTAACTGTGCAGTAGGGAAACCCCAGGCCCACTCTAGGCCAAGCCTACACTCTCACTGGTCCTCCAACAAGTCAGGCCTGTTCATGCCTCCAAGCCTACTCAGGTTATCTCCTTCACCTCTTGGTTGGTTGACCCCTCTCCCTGGCGGCAGGACTGAGTGTGTAGGTAGACAGAGCTCCCTGAGAGAAAAGCCATCTGTGTGGCCATCAACAGGCAGTACTGGGGAAATACTGGGCCCAGAACAGTGTGAGTCAAGCCTCCTCAGCGACCGGATGTCCCTTTCCAGCCACCTCCAAGAGGTGACGGCTGATTAGACAACCATCCATACTCTGCACCGGTGGTTCTGACTTTGGCTTTCCCAGAAGTGTTGGCAGTTGCTCTGGCTCTGTAAGTCTGATGAGGACCTGGAAATGCGCATTTCTCACACTCTCCTTGAGTTCTGGTGGTGGAGAGCCTCCGTTGGTCTTCCTCATAGCCAGGGTGCTTTGCTATGGTGTCTGTTTAATTTGTCTTCTGTCCGCAACGACCTCCTCATCTGAGCTTTCTGACACACACTGTCCAAGAAATTCAAGACAACATAAAAAGACAAAACCTAAGAATAATAGGAATCTAGGAAAAAGAAGATTCCCTTCTCAAAGGCCCAGAAAATATTTTCAACAAAATCACTGAAGCAATTTCCCCAACTTAAAGGAGAGGCCAATAAGAATACAAGAGGCATACAGAAAAACTAATAAATTAGACCAGAAAAAAATGTCCTCCCGCCACATAACAATCAAAACAGTATGTATACCGAAGAAAGAAAAAATATTAAAAGCTGTAAGGGGAAAATGCCAAGTAACATATAATGGCAAACCCATCAGAATCACACCTGACATCTCAAATGAGACTATGAAAGCCAGAAGGGCCTGGACAGATATCATGCAGGACCTAAAAGAACACAGATGTCAGCCCAGGCTACTATAACCAGCAATACTCTCAATCCTCATAGACAGAGAAAACAAGATATTCAATGACAAATACAACTTTCAACAATACCTACACACAAATCCAGCATTACAGAAGACACTAGAAGGAAAAATACAATTCAAGAAACCTACCTATTTTCAAGAAAACACAGGAAATAATTAACCTCACTACAGTAAAACAAAAAGCAACCAAGCACACAAACATATGACCACAGCCAACATCAAAATCACAGGATCTAACAGGCACTGGTCATTAATTTCAACATCAATGGACTCAATTCTTCAATAATGAGACACAAACTATCAGAATGGATGCGCTAACAAGACTCAGCAACCTGTTGCATACAAGAAAGACACCCAAGTAACAAAGATAGACATTACCTGAGGGTAAAGGGCTGGAAGACTGCTTTCCAAATAAATGGACCCAAGAAGCAAGCAGGAGTAGCCATTCTAATATCTGATAAAATATACTTTCTTCCAAAATTAATCAAAAAAGATGGGGAAGGACACTTCATACTCATCAAGGGAAAATTCCACCAGGAAGACATCACAATCCTGAATATCATCCTGAGTGAGTTGTCCCAGAATCAAAAAGACACACATGGTATATACTCACTCATATAGACATACAACATAGGACAAACCCACTAAAACCTGTGCATCTAAAGAAACTAAGCAATAGAGAGGACCCTAACTAAAATGTCCAATCCCCATCTGGAAAGGCAAAGAGGATGGACATCAGAAGAAGAAGAAAACAGGAAACAACCTAGGAACCTACCACAGAGGGCCTCTGAAAGCCTCTGCCCTTCAGACTATCAAAGCAGATGCTGAGCCTGATGGGCAACTGTTGGGCAGAGTGAATGGAATTTTAGGTAAGAACTGGGAAATAGTAAGAGCTGGAGAGGACAGGGTCTCCACAAGGAGAGCAACAGAACAAGAAAATTTGAACACAGGGAACTCCCCAGAGACTCATACTCCAACCAAGGACTATTCATGGAGATAACCCAGAACCCCTGCACAGATGTAGCCCAGGGCAGTTCAGAGTCCAATTGGGTTACATAGTAATGTGAAGAGGGACTGCCTCTGACATAATCTGATTGGCCTGCTCTTTGATCACCTCCCCCCTCTGGGGGAGCAGCCTTACCAGGCCATAGTAGAGGACAATACAGCCACTTTTGATGTGAACTGACAGACTAAGATCAGAAAGGAGAGGAGAACCTCCCTATTAGTGGACTTGGGGAGTGGCATGCAAGCAGAGGGAGGAGGGAGGGTGGGATTGGGAGGGGAGGAGGGAGGGGCTTATGGGGATACAAAATGAATAAAGTGTAATTGATGAAAATTTTCAAAAAAAAGGGAAAAAAATAATTTAAGAACCTTAAATGACTTCCAAAAGTGGAGGAAAACATGGAGTTAGTCAATTGGCATGGAGCACGTCTCGCCCCTGGGGGCAATGGTCTCCTGAACCTACTCAGACCTCGGACACCACCACTGCTAGTTCTAGAACTGACGAGGATGTTCCAACGAGGGTTAAGGCTTCTCATAATATTTCCTATAAGCCCACAACTGTTTGTCTATATCCCCCATTTTTTTTTTTCATTATTAGCCAGATAGAGCCAAGTAATTGTGGTAATGATACTTGCTTTTTTGCCCAATGCTGGAATGCTAGTGAATTTAGGTATGCCCTGGTTACTCGCATGCCTCACTGGGTGCCTGTGCCCGTTGATGCCCCTCACGCTATGACTCTCTTCAGACAGAAAAGGGATCTTGGAACTACAGCCACCATTTTTACTACCATCTCATTGGCGGCTGTTGGAGCTACCACCGGGCATTAGCCATGAGTCATACTGGGCAGACTGCTCAGACCCTGAATAATCATTTAGCCAATGTAGCTCATGCCTTAGTTGTACATAAAGGAATTAATGCTCAACTAAAAGGAAGCTTGATGGTGTTCAATCAGAGGATTGACCTCGTGCAGAAAAAATTGATACCCTATGGCAAAACACTCAACTTGGCTGTCAATGAAAATATGCTGGACTTTGAGTCACTAGCATATAACATGAGAATTTTTCCTGTGCTGCAAATCTGTCTAAACAATTGTCGAGCTATATTTTAGGTAACTGGACTGGAGAATTTGATACTACGATGGAGCAGCTGAGAGTGGCCATTGTCACAGTAAATTCTACCAGAGTGGATGCAGGACTAGCCACAGGATTATCAACATGGATTGCTGCAGCCATGAATCATCTGAAGGAATGGGCGGGCATGGGAGCGTTAGCAGGCCTTCTGGTGTTGGTCTCCTTGGTTTGCCTGTGGTATATATGCAAGATTAGAGTCTCACAACAGTGTGATGCAGCCATGATCATTCAGGCCTTTACAGCCATTGAAGCAGGACATTCTCCCCAAGCATGGTTGAATACCATAAAAAGCCAAAATGTTACGCTCAGGATGCGAGGCGAAGCACTGCACTCAGGGTCAGCCGCTTTGGACCCAGAGAAGAGCATGTCTGATTGCATGCGGGTTGATGCCCCAGGTCCCGCCTCTGAGAAAAAGGTATCGGACGGGTCTGATGCTCTTTGGGTGGATGACACTTAAATGAACATCGGTACAAAGTCCCAATTTATTTCTAACATCAGAGATCAGACCTCTACTCTTACCTGATGCGTCAAAAACAAAAAGGGGGAACTGTAGAGAGCTGCGGAATGCTATGCCTTAAATATGGAGCTGGTTTCCGCCTTCCACCTTCCCGATGGTGAGTGCTCTCTGTCACGAACAATTCCACATTTGGCTAAGGCTGAGGATCTGGCTTGCTTCCATATATGTGGACCTATCTGCATTGCCCACGTAGCACGCCTGGGCTGGCTATCCAGAGGCTATTTAAGCTGTGGGCTGGCTTTCCCCAGGGTCAGATGATTGTTCAAGGTTCCTGAATAAACTGCATTGAAAAAAAAAAAAAAAGTGTAACACACAAAACAAAATAACCTAAAAAATTTAAATTGAGATTTTCTAAAATGGAATGGCAAAGAGTCATTAGGAAAGGTGAAACTTCTACAAAATTAATATGCTGAGTTCTGTGTACCAGCAGAGTTTTAAATACATTTTACTGAGTGATTCCCATTGCATTACCATGCTCTTTATATAATAGTCCGTTTGATTACCCAATGTCAATTTCAACAGAAGTCAGAAACAAAACAGAATAGGCAAGAAGAGGAGGGTAAAAAGGAGAAGCAAACTTTCAGGAGTTTTGGGAAATATCCTAAGAGGAAAACTCTTCTTGTTGCCCATGCAGAACACAGTCCCCTGTGCTCTCAGGCTTTTCACTTTTGTTCCTCTCAAGCTCTTGGGGTTTGGATCCTGGCTCTGTAGGCAACAGCAGGGGAAACTGCCATCTATCCACTGTGTATAAGATATCTAGCATTCCAGCGCCTCCTCAAGGATGTCCTCTCAGAGCACGTGTTTTACTGTGTAGTGCACCACGAGCCAAGAGCATTTGCGTGAAATTCCTGAAACTGAGTCAGGCGAAGATCTCTACTAGATATTGATATTTAAGGAGATTTCCTTCCAAACACACTGGAATTACTTTTAATTACTCAAAATGCAGAGTGACTTACATCATAAATAGTTTTGT
>JAEOAE010002349.1:0-26576 GCA_036365155.1 Meriones psammophilus | reverse complement strand
TTACAGATGGAACTGTGGCACGGACAGGTCCTTTAGGATCACCCTCTCCACTCAGTATGACACTTGCTTGCTCAGCTTGTCATTTGTACAACTAGTTTAATTTTTATTCCTGAGGTCATGTTCATGGTAAGGACGGGCCACGGCTTGCTGAAGCACAATTGGTTTGTTTTCCAGCTCTTGGCTATCATTATAAAACTGCTATAAACACATTGGGAAGGATTTTTATAGGGTTAGAAGCTCCTGTTTTGCTGGGATCCAGTGCTCAGTAGCACAGGCATCAGGCTGAATGGGAGCTACATGGTTAACTTTAAAGAAATTGTCTCACTGCTTTCCAGAGTGGCACTACTGTTTTGTATCCCAACTAGAAGCATTTGAGGGCACCATTTTCCAAATCCTTACTGGTATTTGGCATCATCCTGCAAAGTTTTTGAACACTGTAATAGGTGTGTGGTGATGCTCTACTGTTACATACTGCAACAGAGGCAGGGAGAAAGAAGTACTGATCTTGGGAAAGTTGGCACTATTTCAAAAGGATCATCTGAAAGGAATTGCAAAAATAACAGGAAGGACTGTAAGAGATGAAGCAGACAGGTTAGGGATTGGTGGGAATTTATAGGAAAAATAAAGAGTTGTACTTGACTTTGTAATGTCCCCAATTCCTGTGTTCAGAGTGGTGTAAACACTTGCTGTCATTAAAGATGGAAATGTAACAGTATTGGGAGAATTAGGAGCATTAATGTGAGTGTGGGTCTTATGGGAGAGTTCAATGCCTTTGACCAAGTTATAATTGCATAAAAAGGGCAGCTTGTGAGTCCAGAAACAACTAGAGAAGCGTATGAGCAGAGAAGTAACTACAGCAGCTGTGCAAGTTAAAGAGTAGCTAGAGCTGGGAAAGGATGGGAAAGATAGAGAAACAACTTTCTTTTATCATGACATGCACTTGATAAAAATTTAAATTCTGTTGTCATATCTTAACTAAGAGAATTTAAAAGTATATGTAAAAAGAATAGCCTGCCAAACCTGGTGGTTTATGTTTGATCCCCAGTGCCCACATGGTGGATAGAGAAAACTGTCTCCTGCAAGTTGTCCTCTGACCTCCACAAATATGACACAGCATTCCTGCACACATCCATAAACACCCATCCACCCCATACACACACAAAAAAAAAAAAAAAAGTAATTAAGAATAAAGAAGAGACTCTCAGACTTAATAATTAACTTCTTACAAGAAACAAATGTATTTCAGATGTCACTGAGAGGGTGGGGAGCGTGGCAGAGAAAAGACACAGGAAATGGAAACACACAGAGAGCACTGTTTACTATCAAGTGGAAACTGAGGCAGTGGCATGAACTAAGACAGAGCGGCTTGTTCCAGGATCAAAGATTAAAAAATCTTCCCTTATACCCAGTCGTTTGAACATTGGTTTCAAATGTCCTGCACAGCACACATATAACTTATTAGTCACCAGTGAGACTATTAAGATTACCCCAAAAGGACATGATAGTGCATGATTTAAAACTCTTTTTGTATTTTAAAAATTTTTCACATAATATATTTTAATCATGTTCTTTCTCACACCTCAACTCTTCCTTGATCCTTTCCTGTGCCTTACCCATAAACTTCCTTTTTTTTCTTCTCTTAAAAAAATCCCTAAAACACAAAAGCTCCCCAGAAACATGAAGTTTGTTTGGCTCCTGAGCATAAGGCTTGCCTGGAGTATCCCCAGTGCCACCCCATTGGAGAAAATGAATATTTCTCCGAGCAGCTCTCACTTTCCAATAGCTTCTCAGTTAGGGGTGGGACTTGGTGCCGACTTTCCTGTCTCTGGGCTGGATTTTGTCTGTCTTGAACTGGTGCAGATCCTGTGTATGCTACCACAGTCTTTGGACATACACCTGCCCTGCTGTGTCTGAAAACTGTTGTTCCCTTGGAGTTGTCTATTGTTTAACTAGCTTAAAAAATCTTACTGCCTCAATTCTGCGCAGATCTCTGAGCCTCAAGGGGAGGGCTAGGAGGAAAACATCCCGTGCAATTCTGAGTGCTCTGGAGTCTCTCACTTCTTGGCACATTGTCCTAGTGTAGGTTTCTGTGCTAATTACCATCTACTTTAACATTTATTTTTCTCATGAGTTTTAAGTAATGCATTGACTTAGGGTATGACACTATGTTTTAAGAGGAATGTTATCACGTGTTCAGTTATCAGACTAATAACTCCTGCCATTGTGCCACGGTGAGTATAGCTTGAGGGCAAATTGTTATGGTAGGTTCATAGTTCATGGGTGGTTCATACTTGGGGGAGATTGAAGGTTACGTTTCCTTTTCCAGTAGCATGTACAGTACCTTCCAGCACTGTGAATGCTAGCCAGTAGGGGTGAAACGTCTAGTTGAGCATTAGCTCAAATTTCTCCATGTCTTATGACCTAAGTATGTGGTGTCTTTAGCGACAGAGTCTAACGTCAGATATGGAGGGTGACCAATACTGTTGGCAGTAGCTTCTAATGTTTAGTAGGTGGTCCCCTTTCACCAGTGTGACTTAACAAGGTGTAACCCATTGCTGGTACTGGAGAGGATCTCCTTAATAACACTATATCTTATTTCTCCTCCTTAGAGGATTCCCGTCCCCACTCTCAATCCTTTAGGAGCTACCTAACCTCTGTGGGCATTCTAAATAAAACACACACGTCTAAAACTAACAGCCACATGTAAAAGAAAATGTAATCTTTGTCTTTCTGGTCTGGGTTACCTCACTCACGATGATTGTCTCTAGATCCATCCATTCACCTGCAGATTTCATAATCCAAATTTTATTAACTGTTGAATAATGTTCCATTATGTAAATATACTAGGTTCTCATTATCCATTTCTCAGTTGAAGGGATTCTAGGCTCTTTCCAGTTTCTGACTGTTATAAACAGAGCAGCAGTGATCATGAATGACAAAGTATCTCTGTAGTAGGATGGAGAGTCCTTCAGTGTATGCCCAAGAATGGTATAACTGAATCTTAGAGTAGATCTACGTTCAGCTTTTTAAGATACCTTCACCCTGATTTTCACCGTGGCGGTTCCAGTTTACATTCCCATCAGCAGAGAGTAACTGTTCCCTCTCCCCCTCACCGCAGACAGAATCTTCTGTCATTTGTTTCATGAATCTTGGCCATTCTGACTGGAGTTGGATAAAATCTTGAAGTAGTTTTAATTTGCATTTTCCTGATGACTAAGGATATGGAACATTTTAAAGTGTTTCTCAGCCATTTCTATTTTATTTTTGAGACTCTGGTTAGTGCTGTATTCCATTGTGAATTGGGTTATTTGTTTCCTTGATTTTTGGTTTACTGAATTCTTTCTAAATTCTGGATATTAACACTGTGAGGTATACTTGGCAACAACTTACCCTATTCTGTAGGCCGCCTCTGACGTGATGGTGTCCTTTGCTTAGAGAAACTTTTCAGGGTCATGAATACCCTTATTTGTTGGTGATAGGATTTTATATAGAAAAGACTCTGAAGACTCAATCAGAAAACTTCTACAGCTGATAAATACATTCAGCAATTCAGGATAAAAATAAAACATGAAAATCTGCAGTCTTCCTATATACAAACACACTAAGAAAGAAATTAGGCAAACATTTGTCAAAAGAGCCTTAAAAATAAAAAGTATCTTAGAATAATCTAATCAAGCAAGTGTAAGACTCGTATAGTAAAAACTTTAAGAGATTGAAGAAAGAAATTGAAAGATAAGAGAAGATGGAAAGATTTCCAGTGCTCATGGGTCAGTAGGATTGGTGCTGTGAAAATGGCCATCCCACCAAAAGCAGTCTACAGAGTCAATGAAATTCCTACCAAAATTACAACACAATTCTTCACACAAGTTGCAAAAAAAAAAAATCTTAAGCTTCATACGGAAACACAAAAAGGTCACAATAACTAGGACAATCCAGGACAAAAGAAGAACTTCCGGAGGCATCACAACCGCAAATTTCCAAGTTGTATCATAGAACTACAGTAATACAATTGACAGGCCATTGGCATAAACATATTAATCAATGGAATAGACTTGAAGACACAGGCGTAATTCTGCACACCCACGGACACATGAGTTGTGACAAAGAAGCCACAAGCACACACTGGAGAGAAGACAGCTTCTTTAACAAGTGATGCTAACCAAATTGGATAGCTGCATTGTAGAAGAATGAAAACGGATCCACATTTATTACCCTGCACAAAACTCAGCTCTGAATGGAACAAGGACCTCAGCATTAGGACCAGATAGCCTGAATGTGAGAGAAGAGAAAGAGAGGATTGGGCTTGAACTCATTGCTACAGGAAAAGATCTTCTGAAAAAGATCCCAATAGTTCAGGCATTAACAAAAATCTTAATAAAATAAAAACAAGTAAATCGAGGAAAAGCTAATCCAGTAATAAAACTAAGAAAAGGAGTAGAGCTCAGGGGATGGCTCAGTGGGAAAAGTGTGTGCTACACAACCACAAGGTTCAGAGATATAGAGAGGGAAGAAAAGAACTGAACATTAAACTTTCTTATCTATAGAATAAGGAAACGGGCTGGAGAGATGGCTCAGTCATGAAGAGTACTTTCTGCTCTTGCAGAGGACCCAGGTTCGAATCCCAGCCCCCCAATCCAGTAGCTCTCAACTGCACAGGATAACTCCAGCACTGGGAGATGTGATAGGTTCTTCTCCCCTCTGAGAGCACTTGACATATGTGATGCACACAGACAGGCAAGTGCACAAACATGTGCACATTATTAGAAATGCAATTTCAGAAATGAGAAACAGCTTTTCTCATTTCTAAATGAGAAATGTGCCAAAGGTCAAATTTGACTAGTAAGTAGAGCTTGGATTCCAAAATCTAGTGCATTTGGCTTTGGAGTGTGGTTCGCATCCTTTACATCTCTCCTTGCCAAGAAAGCATTCAAACTCAATGACACAGAATCTTGTGCACCATGATTTATTATGAAGGGACATATTACGTTCAACAAACAGGCATGACTATTATCTCTCAGTTGGGCAAGCGTCAAGAAAATTAGCATAATCCTATTTTAGCCCAAAGCAAGCATCAGTTTCATAGTCAAAATGGCATGATCCCTGATCTTTCATAATAAAAGTTATAATTTAAAACATAATTTAAAATAAATTTTAAATAAGGGGGGATTCCAAGATGGCGGCGAGCAGAGCACACCGTTTTGGAGAGGAAGAAGACAAGAATCTCCTGAATTGGTGGGAGGAAAGTCAATCAAAGCTAGAATTTGGACTTTTGGGCTTTCTAAAGGAGAGAGGCCACCACAGAAGCGTGGAGTGCTTGTAGATTTAGATCGGGCGCTGACTTCTTCGGGAAGGAAATAGGGCGCTTCCCTTGTCCGGGCCTCCCTGGGGGAAACCCACACACAGCACCAGGCAGTGGAGCGCAAAGCTCACATCCGGGAGATCAAGGCAGCAGAGACAGTGCTCCGGGCCCCTTAAGGCAGTGGTCTGCTGTAACCACCCGTTGATCGCCCGCCCCTCCTCCTCGGACACATGTCCCGGCTAAGGGCCCTCCGGACCCACGGAGTGTCTCTTCCCCCATCCCGCTGACGCGATCTCGAGCTAGACCACAGCAGGAAGGGCAGCGGAGCTCACGCCCTAAGTGGCCAGAGCGCAATAACCTCAGAAATCTCCTCACAGGAGGAGCACAGGCCCAATCCCAAAGATCCAACCACTGAGGCTAACCACAGAGACTCAGATCCACAATACAATTCTTCCTGGATACCAAAGCCACAAAGTTCAGTGTCTGGGACCCAAGATGGGCAGAGGCAGGGAGGCAGGGCCCCAGACCCCGCTGCCTCAGCGGAGAGCAGTAATGACATGCTGAACGCCACCACTCAGAGAACACACCCGACCTAGGGCCTCTCGCGGAGCTCTTGACCCGCGGAACACACCCCCCCACTACCACCACCACCTGGCTCTGCAGGAGTGCACGCACAGCCATACTCCACCCCGCCAGAGCGCACGCCCAATGCAGTGCCAGCCACAGAGACTCAGACGGTTCCCAGATCTCAAGTCTGCAAGTGGTAGCACAGACTACACAGGGCTGCCCAGCCAGTGAGTGTATGGGCCATCCAACCCCTCAGTGGCAGAAAACCAGCTGAATAGACACCAAAGACCAGCAGACCTGTAAAATCAATACGTGAGCACATTATTCAACAGCGCTTGTGATCCCTTAGCGCCTGCAACAACTTCAGTGCCTGCAGGGCACCCCTCTCACACACTGAAGGCCTCTTCATTCACCAACACCCTGTCCCTTAGGACACACCCACAAGCACACGCTCAAACATATGCTACCCCACATTTGTCCTTCTGTGCCTGCGATCTTTCCTTCTACAGGTATAGCTAAATAACCAACACACACACTGAAACCACTAGACCTCACCCATTTTCATGAAGAATTCTTCAGATACCAGAGAAAAACCAGTCTGACCTGCAGAATCCAGGAAAAGACAGTGAACACTACTGTGGCCCGTTTCCTTATTCTATAGATAAGAAAGTTTAAAGTTTAATGGCCAGAGGTCAGCGAAAGAGCATAACCAACGCAAATCAAGATATCATGACTTCACCAGCAACCTCCAAAATTATTGGACACTCCAACTCAGCAGAAACACAAGAAAATGATTTTAAAGCTATGATTATCCAGTTATTTGAGGCACATAAAAAGGAAACCAACAAATCTCTCAGAGAAATAGTCATAGAGATTCAAACAGTTAAAGAGGATACAAAAAAAAAAAAATCCCTTAAAGATTTGGCCTCCCAAATAGAAACAAAGAAAAACGAAGTGAATGAAGAAGCTCTTAAAGAAACACATGCAAATATATCCAAACAATTGAAGGCAGAAGCATAGGCACTAAGAGAAGAAACAAACAAAAAAATAGAGACCATCTTGGAGACACAGGAATCCAGACTTAAACAGATGAAGGAAATGTTTCAAGACATGAAAACAGAATTAGAATCAATAAAGAAAACACAAACCGGGCATCTCCAAGATGCCTCAGAGGTTAAGAACACTGATTGTTCTTCCAAAGGTCCTGAGTTCAATTCCCAGCAACCAAATGGTGTCTCATAACTATCTATGATGAGATCTGGTGCTCTCTTCTGGCATGTAGGCATACATGCAGACAGAATACTGTACAAATAATAAATCTAAAAAGAAAGGGGGAAAAAAAAGAAAACACAAACCAAGAAAATCCTGGAACTGAAGAACTTAGAGAAAAGAGAAGGAATCACAAAGGTAAGCATGACTAATATAATACAAGAGATGGAAGAGAGAATCTTGGGGGCTGAAGATACACTCACAGAAATTGATACTTCTCTCAAAGCAAAAGTAAAATCAGAAAAATCCCAAACACAAACCATCCAAGAAATCAAGGACGCCATGAAAAGGCAAAATATAAGAATAATAGGAATTGAAGAAGAAGAAGACTCCAGGCTACAAGGTCCAGAAAATATTTTCAAGAAAATCATAGAAGAAAAATTTCCCAACTAAAGAAAGAGATGTCCACAAATATACAAGAGGCCTACAGAACACTAAATAGACTAGACCAGAGAAGAAACTCCTCACGCCACATCATAGTCAAAACACTTAATCTACAGAACAAAGAAAAGATACTAAAAGCAGCAAGGGAAAAAGACCAATTAACATATAAAGGCAAACCTATCAGAATCACACCTGACTTCTCATCAGAAACTATGAAAGCCAGAAGGGCCTGGGGAGATATCATGGAGGCCCTAATGGACCACAGATGCCAACCTAGACTACTTTACCCAGCAAAGCTTTTAATCAACATATATGGAGAAAATAAAATATTCCACGACAAAACTAAATTTAAGCAATATTTGAACAGCAACCCAGCCCTACAGAAGATACTAGTAGAAGGAAAATTCCAATCCAATGAAAACAAATACACCCAAAGAAAACATAGGTTAAAGATAACTTCCAACAAAAATCAAAAGCAAACAAGCAATGATTAACAGTAACATCGCCAACTCCACAATAATAGGAAATAACATTCAATGGTCATTATTATCTATCAACAATAATGGACTCAACTCTGCAATAAAAAGACACAGACTAACAGAATGGGTGTGGAAACAGGAACCAACATTCTGCTGCATCCAAAAAACACACCTATGCAACAAAGATAAACATTACCTCAGAGTAAAAGGCTGAAAAACAGTTTTTCAAGCAAATGGACCCCAAAAAACAAGCAGGAGGGGCTATCCTAATATCTAATAAAAAAATAGATTTTGAACCAAAACTAACCAAAAAAGACATAGAGGGGCACTACATTTTCAACAAAGGAAAAATTCACCAAGAAGACATCACAATTCTAAACATCTATGCCCCAAATACAAGACCACCTACATTCATAAATGAAACATTATTAAAGCTTAAACCACACATTGACTGCAATACCCTAGTAGTGGGTGACTTCAACACCCCACTCTCACCAAGGGACAGATCAACTAAACAGAAACCAAATAGGGAAATAAAAGCACTTAAAGAGTCCCTAAATCAAATGGACCTAATAGACGTCTACAGATCTTTCCACCCAAACTCAAAAGAGTATACCTTCTTTTCAGCACCTCATGGAACCTTCTCCAAAACAGACCATATAGTTGGTCACAAAACAAGCCTCAACAGATATAAAAAGATTGAGATAATCCCTTGTATTCTATCAGACCACCATGGACATCAACAACAATGGAAATAACCAAAAACGTACACACACATGGAAACTGAACAACTTGTTACTCAATGACAGCTGGGTTAAGGAAGAAATAAGGAAAGAAATTAAAGACTTCCTAAAACTCAATGAAAGTGAAGACACAACATACCCAAATTTATGGGACACATTGAAAGCAGTGCTCAGAGGAAAATTTATAGCACTAAGTGCCTTCAAGAAGAAATTTGTAACATCACATACAAGTAACTTAATGGCCCAATTGAAAACCCTAGAAAAAAAGCAGATACACCCAAGAGGAGCAGAAGGCTGGAAATAATCAAACTCAGGGCTGAAATCAATCAATTAGAAACATATAAAACTATTCAAAGAATCAATGAAACCAAGAGCTGGTTCTTTGAGAAAATCAACAAGATAGACAAACCCTTAGCTGACTAAAAAGCAGAGAGAATCTATCCAAATCAGCAAAATCAGAAATGAAAAGGGGACATAACCACAGGCACTGAGGAAATCCAAACAATCATTCGGTCATACTATAAAAAGCCTATACGCCACAAAATTTGAAAATCTAAACAAAATGGACAATTTTCTTGATAGATTCCATCTACCAACATTAAGTCAAGATCAGGTAGAAAGACTGAATAACCCTATATCACCCAAGGAAATTGAAGCAGTCATTAACAGTCTCCCCTCGAAAAAAGCCCTGGGCCAGATGGTTTCAGCACAGAATTCTACCAGACCTTCAAAGAAGTGCTAATACCAATTCTCCTCAAACTATTCCACAAAATAGAAACAGAAGGAACACTACCAAAATCATTCTATGAAGCGACAGTCACCCTGATACCCAAACCACACAAAGACCCAACCAAAAAGAGAACTTCAGAACTATCTCTCTTATGAATATTGACGCGAAAATACTCAATAAAATACTTGCAAACCGAATCCAAGAACACATCAAAGATATCATCCATCATGACCAAGTAGGCTTCATCTCAGGCATGCAAGGGTGGTTCAACATACGGAAATCCATCAATGTAATCCACCACATAAACAAACTGAAGGAGAAAAATCACATGATCATCTCCTTGGACGCTGAAAAAGCATTTGACAAAGTCCAACACCCATTCATGTTCAAAGTATTGGAGAGATCAGAATACAAGGCACATATCTAAACATAGTAAAGGCAATATACAGCAAGCCTATAGCCAACATCAAACTCAATGGAGAGAAATTTAAATCAATCCCACTGAAATCAGGGACAAGACAAGGCTGCCCACTCTCTCCATAGCTCTTCAACATAGTAATTGAAGTCCTAGCCAGAGCAATAAGACAACTAAAGGAGATCAAGGGGATACAAATTGAAAAGGAAGAGGTCAAAGGGTCACTATTCGCAGATGATATGATAGTATACATGAGCGACCCCAAAAAACTCAACCAGAGAACTCCTTCAGCTGATAAACACCTTCAGCAAAGTGGCAGGATACAAAATCAACTCAAAAAAATCAGAAGCCCTCCTGTACACAAAAGACAAAAGGGCTGAGAAAGAAATTAGGAAACAACACCCTTCACAATAGCTACTAATAACATAAAGTACCTTGGGGTGACATTAACCAACCAAGTGAAAGACCTGTTTGAGAAAAAAACTTCAAGTCTCTGAAGAAAATAATTGAAGAAGATATCAGAAGATGGAAAGATCTCCCATGCTCATGGATTGGTAGGATTAACATTGTGAAAATGGCCAACATCCCAAAAGCAATTTACAGATTCAACACAATTCCCATCAAAATACCAACTCAATTTTTTTTCAGACCTTGAAAAAAAGATTCTCAGCTTCATATGGAGAAACAAAAAACCCAGAATCTACAAAACAACTCTGTACAACAGTAGATCATCTGGAGGTATCTGCATCCCTGATCTCAAGTTGTGCTACAGAGCAATAGTAATAAAAACTGCATGGTATTGGCATAGAAAAAGAAAGGAGGATCAATGGAACTGCATAGAAGACCCGAAATAAACCCATGTACCTA
The DNA here is from genome assembly GCA_036365155.1 of Meriones psammophilus. NCBI lineage: Eukaryota > Metazoa > Chordata > Mammalia > Rodentia > Muridae > Meriones > Meriones psammophilus. The sequence continues at coordinate 15,823 of JAEOAE010002349.1, read as the reverse complement.
TGAATACTCGATTTTTGACAAAGCAGCCAAAACAATTCAATGGAAAAAGATAGCATCTTCAACAGATGGTGCTGGTCTAATTGGATGTCTACATGTAGAAAAATAAAAATAGATCCACATTTATCACCCTGCACAAAACTAAAGTCTAAGTGGATCAAAGACCTCAACATAAAACCACATACTCTAAATCTGTTAGAAGAAAAAGTGGGGAAGAGCCTAGAACTCATTGGCAAAGGAGACAACTTCCTGAACAGAACACCAACAGCACAGGCTCTAAGAACCATAAATAAATGGTACTTCATGAAACTGAAAAGCTTCTGTAAAGCAAAGGACACCGTAATCAAAACAAAATGACTGCCTACAGATTGGAAGCAGGTTTTTATGTGCTCTGGAGTAATTTTGTTGGAAGGGTTTTTTTCTGTGCTCTGGAGTCATTTTGTTGGAAGCAGGTTTTTTGTGGTCTGGGGTCATTTCGTTGGAAGCGGGTTATTATGTGCTTCTCACTCTTTTCGTTGCAAGCAGGTTTTTCTGTGCTCTGGAGTCATTTCATTGGAAGAGGGTTTTTATGTGCTCTATAGTCATTTTGTTGGAAGCAGGTATTTTGTGGTATGGGGTCATTTTGTTGGAAGCGGATTTATATGTGCTTTATAGTAATTTCGTTAGAAGCAGGTTTTTATGTGCTCTATAGTCATTTCATTAGAAGCAGGTTTTTATATGCTTCTCAGTCTTTTTGTTGGAAGCATGTTTTTATGTGCTGTAGAATCATTTCATTGGAAGCAGGTTTTACAGTGTTATGGAATTGTTTCATTGGAAGCAGGCTTTCATGTGCTCTGGAGTCATTTCGTTGGAAGCAGGTTTTTAAGTGCTCTGGAGTCATTTCGTTGGAAGCAGGTTATTAAGTGCTCTGGAGTCAATGCATTAGAAGCGGGTTTTTAAGTACTTCTCAGTCATTTCGTGGAAACTGGTTTTTAAGTGCTCTGCAGTCATTTAGTTGGAAGCTGGTTTTTATGTACTTCTCAGTCATTTCATTGGAAGCAGGTTTTAAGGGCTCTGGAGTCATTTCGTTGGAACCAGGTTTTTATATGCTCTGGAGTCATTTCGTTGAAAGCGGATTTTTTTTTTTTTTTTTGAGATTGCATATTTATTTATTTATTTTCATCAATTACACTTTATTCATTCTGCATCCCCCCCATAAGCCCCTCCCTCCTCCCCTCCCAATCCCACCCGCTCTCCTCCCTCTGCATGCATGCCACTCCCCAAGTCCACTGATAGGGGAGGTTCTCCTCTCCTTTCTGATCTTAGTCTATCAGTTCACATCAAAAGTGGCTGCATTGTCCTCTACTATGGCCTGGTAAGGCTGCTCCCCCAGGGGAGGTGATCAAAGAGCAGGGCAATTAGATTATGTCAGAGGCAGTCCCTCTTCACATTACTATGTAACCCAATTGGACTCTGAACTGCCCTGAGCTACATCTGTGCAGGGGTTCTGGGTTATCTCTATGAATAGTCCTTGGTTGGAGTATGAGTCTCTGGGAAGTTCCTGTGTTCAAATTTTCTTGTTCTGTTGCTCTCCTTGTGCAGACCCTGTCCTCTCCAGCTCTTACTATTTCACAGTTCTTACATAAAATTCCCTTCACTCTGCCCAACAGTTGCCCATCAGGCTCAGCATCTGCATTGATAGCCTGTAGGGCAGAGGCTTTCAGAGGCCCTCTGTGGTAGGTTCCTAGGTTGTTTCCTGCAACAATCAATAAATGGGACCTCATGAAACTGAAGAGCTTCTGCAAAGCAAAGGACACCGTCATCAAAACAAAGCCACCACCTACAGATTGGGAAAGAATCTTCACCAACCCTTTATCTGATAGAGGACTCATATCCAGTATATATAAAGAACTAAAGAAGCTGAAAAGCAGCAAACCAAGTAATCCACTTAAAAAATGGGAAACAGAGCTAAACAGAGAACTCTCTGTAGAGGAACATCAAATGGCAGAGAAGCATTTAAAGAAATGCTCAACCTCACTAGCCATTAGGGAAATGCAAATCAAAACAACCCTGAGATTTCACCTTACACCATTGAGAATGGCCAAGATCAAAAACTCAAGTAACAACACATGCTGGAGAGGTTGTGGAGAAAGGGGAACCCTTCTCCACTGCTGGTGGGAATGTAAACTCATATAACCACTCTGGAAATCAATCTGGCACTTTCTCAGACAACTAGGAATAGCGCTTCCTCAAGATCCAGCCATACCACTCCTGGGCATATATCCAAAAGAGGCTCAAGTACACAAAAAGGACATTTGCTCAACCATGTTTGTAGCAGCTTTATTTGTAATAGCCAGAAGCAGGAAACAACCCAGATGCCCCTCAAATGAAGAATGGATGCAGAAATTGTGGGAAATCTACACAATGCAATATTACTCAGCAATGAAAAATAAGGAAATCATGAAATTTGCAGGTAAATGGTTCGATCTGGAAAGGATCATCCTGAGTGAGTTGTCCCAGAAGCAAAAAGACACACATGGTATATACTCACTCATATAAACATACAACATAGGACAAACTCACAACAACCTGTGCATCTAAAGAAACTAAGCAAGAGAGAGGACACTAACTAAAATGTCCAATCCCCATCTGGAAAGGCAAAGAGGATGGACATCAGAAAGCTGGTTTTTAAGTGCTCTGGAGTCATTTCATAGGAAGCCTTTTTTTAAGTACTCTGGACCCACTTCCTTGGAAGCGAATTTTTATGTACATCTCAGTCATTTCATTGAAAGCGGATTTTTAATTGCTTTGGAGTCATTTGGTTGGAAGCAGATTTTTAAGTGCTAAGGAGTCCTTTCGTTGCAAGCAGGTTTTTATATGCTTTGGAGCATTTGGTTGGAAGCAGGTTTTCAGTTTTCTGGAGTCTTTTTGTTGGAAGCGGGTTTTTAAGTGCGATGGAGTCATTTTCTTGGAAGCAGATTTTTAAATGCTCTGGAGTCATTTCCTTGAAAGTGGGTTTTTAAGTGCTCTGGAGGTATTTCGTTGGAAGCAGGTTTTTATATGCTCTGGAGTCATTTCGTTGGAAGCGGGTTTTTAGGTGCTCTGGAGTCATTTCATTGGAAGCGGGTTTTAAAGTGCTTTGGAGTCATTTCCTGGGAGGCGGGTTTTTAAGTGCTCCTGAGTCATTTCGTTGGAAGCGTGTTTTTCTGTGATGTGAGGTCATTTTGTTGGAAGCACGTTTTTAAGTACTCTGGAGTCCTTTCATTGGAAGCGGGTTTTATATGCTCTGGAGTCATTTCGTTTGGGCGGGTTTTTAAGTGCTATGGAGTCATTTCCTTGGAAGCAGGCTTTTAAGTGCTCTGGAGTTATTTCATTGTAAATGGATATTTAAGTGCTCTGGAGTCATTTTGTTGAAAGCGGGTATATAATTGCTCTGGAGTCATTTCGTTCGATGTGGCTATTTAAGTGCTCTGGAGTCATTTCATTGGAAGTGGGTTTTTAAGTGCACTGGAGTGATTTTTCTTGAAGCGGGTTTTTTTTTGTTTTTTTTTTTTTTTTTTTTCAATGCAGTTTATTTAGGAACCTTGAACAATCATCTGACCCTGGGGAAAGCCAGCCCACTTTAAATCTTTAAATAGCCTCTGGGCAGCCAACCTCAGTATGCCACGTGGGCAATGCAGATAGGTCCACATCCATGGAAGCAAGCCAGATCCTCAGCCTTAGCCAAATGTGGAGTTGTTTGTGACAGAGAGCACTCACCATCGGGAAGGTGGAAGGCGGAAACCAGCTCCATCTTTCAGGAGCGGCATTACGCAGCTCTCTACAGTCCCCCCTTTTTGTTTTGGACGCATCAGGCAAGAGTAGAGGTCTGATCTCTGATATTAGAAATAAATTGGGACTTTGTACTGATGTTCATTTAGGTGTCATCCACCCAAAGAGCATCAGACCCGTCCGATACCTTTTTCTCAGAGGCGGGACCTGGGGCATCAACCCGCATGCAATCAGACATGCTCTTCTCTGGGTCCAAGGCGGCTGACCCTGAGTGCAGTGCTTCGCCTCGCATCCTGAGCGTAATATTTTGGCTTTTTATGGTAGCCAACCATGCTTGGGGAGACTGTCCTGCTTCAATGGCTGTAAAGGCCTGAATGGTCATGGCTGCATTACGCTGTTGTGAGATTTGTGTCACTAGCATACAACATGAGAACTTTCCCTGTGCTGCAAATCTGTCTAAACAATTGTCAAGCTATATTTTAGGTAATTGGACTGGAGAATTCGATACTACGATGGACCAGCTGAGAGTGGCCATTGCAATGGTAAATTCTACCAGAGTGGATGCAGGACTAGCCACAGGAGTATCATCATGGATTGCTGCAGCCATGAATCATCTGAAGGAATGGGCGGGCATGGGAGTGCTAGCAGGCCTTCTGGTGTTGGTCACCTTGGTTTGCCTGTGGTATATATGCAAGGAAGCGGGTTTTTAAGTGCTCTGGAATAATTGCATTGGAAGTGTGTTTTTCTGTGCTCTGAGGTCATTTCATTGGAAGCACATTTTTAAGTGCTCTGGAGTCCTATTGTTGGAAGCGGGTTTTAAGTGCTCTGGAGTTATTTCCTTGGAAGCGGGTTTTTAAGTGCTGTGGAGTCATTTCTTTAGAAGCCAGTTATTAAGTGCTCTGGATTCATTAAGTTGTAAGCAGGTTTTTAAGTGCTCTGGAGTCATTTCGTTGCAAGAGGGTTTTTATGTTTATGTGCTCTTAGAATTTTTCGTTGCAAGAGGTTTCTTATGTTCTCTGGAGTCTTTTATTTTGAAGCAGGATTTTATGTGCTCTGGAGTCACTTCGTTGGAAGCATGTTTTTTTTTGTGCTCCTGAGTCATTTCGTTGGAAGCGGGTTTTTATGTGCTCTGGATTCATTTTGTTGGAAGCAGGTTTTTATGTGCTCTGTTGTAATTTATTTGGAAGGGGGTTTTTATATGCTCTGAAGGCTTTTCGTTTGTAGCGGATTTTTATGTTCCTTGTGGACATTTCGTTGGAAGCGGGTTTTTAAGTGCTCCTGAAATCAATTCATTGGAAGCGGACTTTTATGTGTTCCTGAGTCATTTCGTTGGAAGTGGGTTTTTATTTGCTGTGTAGACATTCCATTGGAATCAGGTTTTAATGTGCTGTGTAGTCATTTTGTTGGAAGCAGGTTTCTATGTGATCCTTAGTCATTTCGTTGGAAGCAGGTTTATAAATGCTCTGGAGTCATTTTTTGGAAGCAGGTTTTTAAGTGCTCTGGAGTCATTTCCTTGGAAGCGGGTTTTTACATACTTCTCAGACATTTCATTGGAAGCGGGTTTTTTAAGTGCTCTGAAGTCATTTCGTTGGAAGAGGGTTTTTAAGTGCTCTGGAGTCATTTTGTTGCACGCAGGTATTTACATACTTCTCAGACATTTCACTGGAAGCAGGTTTTTAAGTGCTCTGCAATCATTTCGTTAGAAGCGGGTTATAAAGTGAACTGGAGTCATTTCTTTGGAAGCGGGTTTTTAAGTGCTCTGGAGTAATTTCAATGGAAGCGGATATTTCTGTGCTCTGAGGTCATTTCCTTTAAAGCGAGTTACTATATACTGTATAGATATTTCATTGGATGCGGGTTCTTAAGTGCTCTGGAGTCATTTCGTTCCAAGCAGTTTTTACATACTTCTCAGAATTTCACTGGAAGCGTGTTTTTAAGTGCTCTGCAAACATTTCGTTGGAAGCGGATTATAAAGTGAACTGGAGTCATTTCGTTGGAAGCTGGTTTTTAAGTTCTCTGGAGTCATGATGTTGGAAGCGGGTTTTTAAGTACTCTGGAGTCATTTCGTTGGAAGCAGGTCCTAAGTGTTCTGAAGTTGCTTGTTGCAAGTGGGTTTTTAAGTGCTCTGGAGTCAATTCCTTGGAAGCGGGTTTTGAAGTGCTCTGGAGTCATTTCCTTGGAACCGGGTTTTTTAGTGCTCTGGACTCATTTCCTTGGAACCGGGTTTTTAAGTGCTCTGGAGTCATTTCATTGCCAGGGCGTTTTTAAGTACTCTGGAGTCTTTTCGTTGGAAGCAGGTTATTAAATTAACTGGAGTCATTTCGTCGAAGCGGTTTATTAAGTGCTCTGGAGTCATTTCATTGGAAGCAGGTTTTTAATTGCTCTGGAGTAATTTCTTTAGAAGCTGGTTTTCAAGTGCTCTGGAGTCCTTTTGTTGCAAATGTTTTTTATGTGCTCTGCTGTCATTTTGTTGGAAGCAGATCATAAGTGTTCTGGAGTTGTTCGTTGGAATCGGGTTTTTAAGTGCTCTGGACTCATTTCATTGCAAGTGGGTTTCTAAATACTTCTCAGACATTTCACTGGAAGCGGGTTTTTAAGTGCTCTGGACTCATTTCGTTGGAAGTGGGTTTTTAAGTGCTCTGGAGTCTTTTCATTGCCAGGGCGTTTTTAAGTACTCTGGAGACTTTTCGTTGGAAGCAGGTTATTAAATTAACTGGAGTCATTTCGTCGAAGGGGTTTATTAAGTGCTCTGGAGTCATTTCATTGGAAGCAGGTTTTTAATTGCTCTGGAATCATTTCTTTAGAAGCTGGTTTTCAAGTGCTCTGGAGTCATTTTGTTGCAAATGGTTTTTATGTGCTCTGCTGTCCTTTTGTTAGAAGCAGATCATAAGTGTTCTGGAGTTGTTCGTTGGAATCGGGTTTTTAAGTGCTCTGGACTCATTTCGTTGCAAGTGGGTTTTTAAATACTTCTCAGACATTTCACTGGAAGGGGGTTTTTAAGTGCTCTGGAGTCACTTCGTTGGAAGCGGGTTTTTAAGTGCTCTGGAGTCATTTCGTTGCAATCGGGTTTTTACATAATTCTCAGACATTTCACTGGCAGCGGGTTTTTTAAGTGCTCTGGAGTCATTTCGTTGGAAGCGGGTTTTTAAGTGCTCTGGAATCATTTCCTTTGAAGGGGTTTTTAGTTGCTCTGGAGACATTTATTCTGAAGCGGGCTTTTTAGTGCTCTGGAGTCATTTCTTTGGAAGCAGGTTTTTAAGTGTCTGGAGTCATTTCGTTGCAAGCGGGGTTTTCCATACTTTTCAGACATTTCACTGGAAGTGGGTTTTTTAAGTGCTATGGAGTCATTTTGTTGCAAGCGGGTTTTTAAGTGGTCTGGAGTCTTTTCGTTGTTAGCGGGTCATAAGTGTTCTGGAGTTCCTTCTTCAAGTGGGTTTTAAGTGCTCTGGAGTCAATTCCTTGGAAGCGGGTTTTTTAAGTGCTCTGGAGTCACATCGTTGGAAGCGGGTTTTTAATTGCTCTGGAATCATTTCCTTGCAAGTGGGTTTTGAAGTGCTCTGGAGTCATTTCCTTGGAACCGGGTTTTTTAGTGCTCTGGACTCATTTCGTTGGAAGCGGGTTTTTAAGTGCTCTGGAGTCATTTCATTGCCAGGGCGTTTTTAAGTACTCTGGAGACTTTTCGTTGGAAGCAGGTTATTAAATGAACTGCAGTCATTTCGTCAAAGCGGGTTATTAAGTGCTCTGGAGTCATTTCATTGGAAGCAGTTTTTTAATTGCTCTGGAGTCATTTCTTTAGAAGCTGGTTTTCAAGTGCTCTGGAGTCATTTTGTTGCAAATGTTTTTTATGTGCTCTGCTGTCATTTTGTTGGAAGCAGATCATAAGTGTTCTGGAGTTGTTCGTTGGAATCGGGTTTTTAAGTGCTCTGGACTCATTTCATTGCAAGTGGGTTTCTAAATACTTCTCAGACATTTCACTGGAAGCGGGTTTTTAAGTGCTCTGGTGTCATTTCGTTGGAAGTGGGTTTTTAAGCTCTGGAGTCATTTTAAGTTTCTGTTTGGTTTTACATACTTTTCAGACATTTCACTGGAAGTGGGTTTTTTAAGTGCTCTGGAGTCTTTTCGTTGTTAGCGGGTCATAAGTGTTCTGGAGTTGCTTCTTCAAGTGGGTTTTTAAGTGCTCTGGAGTCAATTCCTTGGAAGCGGGATTTTTAAGTGCTCTGGAGTCACTTCGTTGGAAGCGGGTTTTTAATTGCTCTGGAGTCATTTCCTGGCAAGCGGGTTTTGAAGTGCTCTGGAGTCATTTCCTTGGAACCAGGTTTTTTAGTGCTCTGGACTCATTTCGTTGGAAGCGGGTTATTAAGTGCTCTGGAGTCATTTCATTGGAAGCAGGTTTTTAATTGCTCTGGAGTCATTTCTTTAGAAGCTGGTTTTCAAGTGCTCTGGAGTCATTTTGTTGCAAATGTTTTTTTATGTGCTCTGCTGTCATTTTGTTGGAAGCAGATCATAAGTGTTCTGGAGTTGTTCATTGGAATCGGCTTTTTAAGTGCTCTGGACTCATTTCGTTGCAAGTGGGTTTCTAAATACTTCTCAGACATTTCACTGGAAGCAGGTTTTTAAGTGCTCTGGAGTCATTTCGTTGGAAGCTTGTTTTTAAGTGCTCTGGAGTCATTTCATTGCAAGCGGGTTTTTACATACTTCTCAGACATTTCTCTGGCAGCGGGTTTTTTAAGTGCTCTGGAGTCATTTCTTTGGAAGCAGGTTTTTAAGTGCTCTGGAGTCATTTCTTGGAAGGGGTTTTTAAGTGCATTTTTTCTTTGGGGGTTTTAAGACATTTATTCTGGTTTTTTAAGTGCTCTGGAGTCATTTCTTTTTGAAGCAGGTTTTTAAGTGTCTGGAGTCATTTCTCTGGAATCATTTCACTGGGAGTCATTGAAGGGGAGTTTTTGTTGTTTTTAAGTGCTCTGGAGTCATTTCATGGAAGCAGGTTTTAAGTGCTCTGGAGTCATTTCTTTGGAAGCAGGTTTTTAAGTGCTCTGGAGTCATTTCACTTTGGAAGCAGGTTTTTAAGTGCTCATTTCCTTGGAAGTCATTTTGAAGCAGGTTTTTAAGTGCTCTGGAGTCATTTTTTGGTTTTTTAAGTGTCTGGAGTCATTTCACTGGAAGTGGGTTTTTAAGTGCTCTGGAGACATTTCACTGGAAGTGGTTTTTAAGTGCTCTGGAGTCATTTTGTTGCAAGCGGGTTTTAAGTGCTCTGGAGTCATTTCATTGGAAGCAGGTTTTTAAGTGCTCTGGAGTCATTTCTTTTGGAAGCAGGTTTTTAAGTGCTCTGGAGTCATTTCTTTGGAAGCAGGTTTTTAAGTGCTCTGGAATCATTTCCTTGGAAGGGGTTTTTAGTTGCTCTGGAGTCATTTATTCTGAAGCGGGTTTTTAAGTGCTCTGGAGTCATTTTTTGGAAGCAGGTTTTTAAGTGTCTGGAGTCATTTTTTAATTCTGCAATTTTTGTTTTCCATACTTTTCAGACATTTCACTGGAAGTGGGTTTTTTAAGTGCTCTGGAGTCATTTTGTTGCAAGCGGGTTTTTATGTGCTCTGGAGTCTTTTCGTTGGAAGCGGGTCATAAGTGTTCTGGAGTTGCTTCTTCAAGTGGGTTTTTAAGTGCTCTAGAGTCAATTCCTTGGAAGCGGGTTTTTAATTGCTCTGGAGTCATTTTCTTGCAAGCGGGTTTTGAAGTGCTCTGGAGTCATTTCCTGGAACCGGGTTTTTTAGTGCTCCGGAGTCATTTCTTTGGAAGTGGGTTTTTAAGTGCTCTGGAGTCATTTCATTGCCTGGTTATTTTTAAGTGCTCTGGAGTCTTTTTGTTGGAAGCAGGTTATTAAGTGAACTGGAGTCATTTCATTTCGAGCGGGTTATTAAGTGCTCTGGAGTCATTTCATTGGAAGCAGGTTTTAATTGCTCTGGAGTCATTTCTTTAGAAGCTGGTTTTCAAGTGCTCTGGAGTCATTTTGTTGCAAATGTTTTTTATGTGCTCTGCTGTCATTTTGTTGGAAGCAGATCATAAGTGTTCTGGAGTTGTTCGTTGGAATCGGGTTTTTAAGTGCTCTGGACTCATTTCATTGCAAGTGGGTTTCTAAATACTTCTCAGACATTTCACTGGAAGCGGGTTTTTTAAGTGCTCTGGAGTCATTTCTTTGGAAGCAGGTTTTTAAGTGCTCTGGAGTCATTTCGTTGGAAGCGGGTTTTTAAGTGCTCTGGAATCATTTCCTTTGAAGGGGTTTTTAGTTGCTCTGGAGACATTTATTCTGAAGCGGGCTTTTTAGTGCTCTGGAGTCATTTCTTTGGAAGCAGGTTTTTAAGTGTCTGGAGTCATTTCGTTGCAAGCGGGGTTTTACATACTTTTAAGACATTTCACTGGAAGTGGGTTTTTTAAGTGCTCTGGAGTCATTTTGTTGCAAGCGGGTTTTTAAGTGCTCTGGAGTCATTTCGCTGGAAGCAGGTTTTTAAGTGCTCTGGAGTCATTTCGTTGGAAGCAGGTTTTTTTAAGTGCTCTGGAGTCATTTCTTTGGAAGCAGGTTTTTAAGTGCTCTGGAATCATTTCCTTGGAAGGGGTTTTTAGTTGCTCTGGAGTCATTTATTCTGAAGCGGGTTTTTAAGTGCTCTGGAGTCATTTTTTGGAAGCAGGTTTTTAAGTGTCTGGAGTCATTTCGTTGCAAGCGGGGTTTTCCATACTTTTCAGACATTTCACTGGAAGTGGGTTTTTTAAGTGCTCTGGAGTCATTTTGTTGTAAGCGGGTTTTTATGTGCTCTGGAGTCTTTTCGTTGGAAGCGGGTCATAAGTGTTCTGGAGTTGCTTCTTCAAGTGGGTTTTTAAGTGCTCTAGAGTCAATTCCTTGGAAGCGGGTTTTTAATTGCTCTGGAGTCATTTTCTTGCAAGCGGGTTTTGAAGTGCTCTGGAGTCATTTCCTGGAACCGGGTTTTTTAGTGCTCCGGAGTCATTTCTTTGGAAGTGGGTTTTTAAGTGCTCTGAAGTCATTTCATTGCCTGGTTATTTTTAAGTGCTCTGGAGTCTTTTTGTTGGAAGCAGGTTATTAAGTGAACTGGAGTCATTTCGTCGAAGCGGGTTATTAAGTGCTCTGGAGTCATTTCATTGGAAGCAGGTTTTTAATTGCTCTGGAGTCATTTCTTTAGAAGCTGGTTTTCAAGTGCTCTGGAGTCATTTTGTTGCAAATGTTTTTTATGTGCTCTGCTGTCATTTTGTTGGAAGCAGATCATAAGTGTTCTGGAGTTGTTCGTTGGAATCGGGTTTTTAAGTGCTCTGGACTCATTTCATTGCAAGTGGGTTTCTAAATACTTCTCAGACATTTCACTGGAAGCGGGTTTTTTAAGTGCTCTGGAGTCATTTCTTTGGAAGCAGGTTTTTAAGTGCTCTGGAGTCATTTCGTTTTAGGCGGTTTTTATATTCTTCTCAGACATTTCATTGGAAGCGGGTTTTTTAAGTGCTCCGGAGTCATTGTGTTGCAAGAGGGTTTTTAAGTGCTCTGGAGCCATTTCATTGGAAGCAGGTTATTAAGTGAACTGGAGCCATTTCTTTGGAAGTGGGTTTTAAGTGCTCTGGAGTCATTTCATTGGAAGGGAATTTTGGTGTGCTCCGAGGTCATTTCCTTTAAACCGAGTTATTATATACTGTGTAGACATTTCGTTGGATGCAGGTTTTTAAGTGCTCTGGAGTCATTTCCTTCCAAGCTGGTTTTTAAGTGCTTTGGCGTCATTTTGTTGCAAGTGGCTTTTTAAGTGCTCTGCAGATTTTCTTTGGAATCGGGTTATTAAGTGAACTGGAGTCATGTCTTTGGAAGCTGGTTTTTAAGTGCTCTGGAGTTATTTTGTTGCATGCGGGTTTTTACGTGCTCTGGAGTCTTTTCTTTGTAATCGGGTTATTAAGTGCTCTGGAGTCATTTCGTTCCAAGCGGTTTTTACATACAGCTCAGAATTTCACTGGAAGCAGGTTTTAAGTTCCCTGAAGTCATTTCATTGGAAGTGGGTTATAAAGTTAATTGGAGTCATTTCTTTGGAAGTGGGTTTTTAAGTGCTCTGGAGTCATTTCAATGAAAGCAGATTTTTGTGGGCTCTGAGGTCATTTCGTTTAAAGCGAGTTATTATATTGTACAGATATTTCATTGGATGCAGGTTTTAAGTGCTCTGAAGTCATTTCCTTGGAAGTTGGATTTTAATTTCTCTGGAGTCATTTATTTGGAATCGGGTTTTAGTGCTCTGGAGTCATTTCGTTTGAAGCGGGTTTTGAGTGCTCGGGAGTCTTTTTGTTCAAGCGTTTTATTAAGTGAACTGGAGTCATTTCGTTGGAAGTGGGTTTTTGAGTGCTCTGGAGTCATTTCATTGGAAGCAGATTTTTGTGTGCTCTGAGGTCATTTCGTTTAAAGTGAGTTATTATGTACTGTGTAGTCATTTCGTTGGATGCGGGTATTTAAGAGGTCTGGAGTCATTTCTTTGAAGTGGGTTTTTATTTGCTCTGGAGTCATTTATTCAGAAGCGGGTTAATAAGTGCTCTGGGGTCATTTTTTTGCAAGCGGGTTTTTAAGTGCTCTGGAGTCTTTTTGTTGGAAGTGGGTTATTAAGTGAACTGGAGTAATTTTTTGAAAGTGGGTTTTTAAGTGCTCTGGAGTCCTTTTGTTGGAAGCGGGTCATAAGTGTTGTGGATTTGTTCGTTAGAATCGGGTTTTTAAGTGCTCTCGAGTAATTTCGTTCCAAGCAGGTTTTTACATACTTCTCAGACATTTCACTGGAAGCGGGTTTTTAAGTGCTCTGCAATCATTTCGTTGGAAGCGGGTTATAAAGTGAACTGGACTCATTTCTTTGGAAGCGGGTTTTTAATTGCTCTGGTGTCATTTATTCGGAAGCGGGTTTTTAAGTGCTCTGGAGTCATTTCCTTGGAAGCGGGTTTTTGATTGCTCTGGTGTCATTTATTCAGAAGTGTTTTTTAAGTGCTCTGGAGTCATTTTGTTGCAAGCGGGTTTTTAAGTGCTCTGGAGTCTTGTCGTTGGAATCGGGTTATTAAGTGAACTGGAGTCATTTCTTTGGAAGATGGTTTTTAAGTGCTCTGGAGTTATATTGTTGCAAGTGGGTTTTAAGTGCTCTGGCGTCTTTTCATTGGAATGGGGTTATTAAGTGCTCTGGAGTCATTTCGTTCCAAGCGGTTTTTACATACTACTCAGAATTTCATTGGAAGTGTGTTTTTAAGTGCTCTGCAATCATTTCATTGGAAGCGGGTTATAAAGTGAACTGGAGTCATTTCGTTGTAAGCTGGTTTTTAAGTTCTCTGGAGTCATGATGTTGGAAGCAGGTTTTTAAGTACTCTGGAGTCATTTCGTTGGAAGCGGGTCCTAAGTGTTCTGAAGTTGCTTGTTGCAAGTGGGTTTTTAAGTGCTCTGGAGTCAATTCCTTGGAAGCAGGTTTTTAATTGCTCTGGAGTCATTTCCTTGCAAGCGGGTTTTGAAGTGCTCTGGAGTCATTTCCTTGGAACCGGGTTTTTAAGTGCTCTGGTGTCATTTTGTTGCAAGCGGGTTTTTTACATACTTCTCAGACATTTCACTGGAAGCAGGTTTTTTTAAGTGCTCTGGAGTCATTTCTTTGGAAGCAGGTTTTTAAGTGCTTTGGAATCATTTCCTTGGAAGGGGTTTTTAGTTGCTCTGGAGTCATTTATTCTGAAGCGGGTTTTTTAGTGCTCTGTATTCATTTCTTTGGAAGCAGGTTTTTAAGTGTCTGGAGTCATTTCGTTGCAAGCGGGGTTTTACATACTTTTCAGACATTTCACTGGAAGTGGATTTTTTAAGTGCTCTGGAGTCATTTTGTTGCAAGCGGGTTTCTAAGTGCTCTGGAGTCTTTTCGTTGTTAGCGGGTCATAAGTGTTCTGGAGTTGCTTCTTCAAGTGGGTTTTTAAGTGCTCTGGAGTCAATTCCTTGGAAGCAGGTTTTTTAAGTGCTCTGGATTCACTTCGTTGGAAGTGGGTTTTTAATTGCTCTGGAGTCATTTTCTTGCAAGCGGGTTTTGAAGTGCTCTGGAGTCATTTCCTTGGAACCGGGTTTTTAAGTGCTCTGGAGTCATTTCATTGCCAGGGCGTTTTTAAGTACTCTGGAGTCTTTTCGTTGGAAGCAGGTTATTAAATGAACTGGAGTCATTTCGTCGAAGCAGGTTAATAAGTGCTCTGGAGTCATTTCATTGGAAGCAGGTTTTTAATTGCTCTGGAGTCATTTCTTTAGAAGCTGGTTTTCAAGTGCTCTGGAGTCATTTTGTTGCAAATGGTTTTTATGTGCTCTGCTGTCCTTTTGTTGGAAGCAGATCATAAGTGTTCTGGAGTTGTTCGTTGGAGTCGGGTTTTTAAGTGCTCTGGACTCATTTCGTTGCAAGTGGGTTTCTAAATACTTCTCAGACATTTCACTGGAAGCGGGATTTTAAGTGCTCTGGAGTCATTTCGTTGGAAGCAGGTTTTTAAGTGCTCTGGAGTCATTTCGTTTCAAGCGGGTTTTTACATACTTCTCAGACATTTCACTGGCAGCGGGTTTTTTAAGTGCTCTGGAGTCATTTCTTTGGAAGCAGGTTTTTAAGTGTCTGGAGTCATTTCGTTGCAAGCGGGGTTTTACATACTTTTCAGACATTTCACTGGAAGTGGTTTTTTTTTTTTTTTTTTTTTTTTTTTTTTTTTTTTTTTTTTTCAATGCAGTTTATTCAGGAACCTTGAACAATCATCTGACCCTGGGGAAAGCCAGCCCACAGCTTAAATAGCCTCTGGGTAGCCAGCCCAGGCATGCCACGTGGGCAATGAAGATAGATCCACATATGTGGAAGCAAGCCAGATCCTCAGCCTTAGCCAAATGTGGAATTGTTCGTGACAGAGAGCACTCACCATCGGGAAGGTGGAAGGCGGAAACCAGCTCCATCTTTAAGGCATAGCATTCCGCAGCTCTCTACAGTTCCCCCTTTTTGTTTTAGACGCATCAGGCAAGAGTAGAGGTCTGATCTCTGATGTTAGAAATAAATTGGGACTTTGTACTGATGTTCATTTAGGTGTCATCCACCCAAAGAGCATCAGACCCGTCCGATACCTTTTTCTCAGAGGCGGGACCTGGGGTATCAACCCGCATGCAATCAGACATGCTCTTCTCTGGGTCCAAAGCGGCTGACCCTGAGTGCAGTGCTTAGCCTCGCATCCTGAGCGTAACATTTTAGCTTTTTATGGTAGCCAACCATGCCTGGGGAGACTGTCCTGCTTCAATGGCTGTAAAGGCCTGAATGATCATGGCTGCATCACACTGTTGTGAGACTCTAATCTTGCATATATACCACAGGCAAACCAAGGAGACCAACACCAGAAGGCCTGCTAACGCTCCCATGCCCGCCCATTCCTTCAGATGATTCATGGCTGCAGCAATCCATGATGATAATCCTGTGGCTAGTCCTGTGTCCACTCTGGTAGAATTTACTTTGACAATGGCCACTCTCAGCTGCTCCATCGTAGTATCGAATTCTCCAGTCCAGTTACCTAAAATATAGCTCGACAATTGTTTAGACAGATTTGCAGCACAGGAAAAAATCTCATGTTATATGCTAGTGACTCAAAGTCCAGCATATTTTCATTGACCGCCAAGTTGAGTGTTTTGCCATAGGGTATCAATTTGCTCCTGCACGAGGTCAATCCTCTGATTGGACACGATCAAGCTTCCTTTTAGTTGAGCATTAATTCCTTTATGTACAACTAAGGCATGAGCTACATTGGCTAAATGATTATTCAGGGTCTGAGCAGTCTGCCCAGTATGACTCATGGCTAATGCCCCGGTGGTAGCTCCAACAGCCTCCAATGAGATGGTAGTAACAATGGTGGTTGTAGTTCCAAGATCCCTTTTCTGTCTGAAGAGAGTCATAGCGTGAGGGGCATCAACGGGCACAGGCACTCAGTGAGGCATGCGAGTAACCAGGGCATACCTAAATTCACTAGCATTCCAGCATTGGGCAAAAAAGCAAGTATCATTACCACAATTACTTGGCTCTATCTGGCTAACAATGAACAATAA
>JAEOAE010002398.1:0-185790 GCA_036365155.1 Meriones psammophilus | reverse complement strand
AAGCATGCCTGTGACTGTCAGTGGGGCAAGCAGAGACTGGTGTGATTTCCAGGCCATCTGGGTTTGCAAAATGAGTTCAGGACATGCAAGGCCACAAGAGAAACCCTCTCTCAACAGCAAGGGTTTGCACCCTGCCAGTTCTTCACACTCACTTGTCTAGACATGTCCTAAGTCATAAAGTATGACTTCAATCAGGCTATAAGAAAGTCCTGCCAAGCACAGTGCACACACCTTTAATCCAAGCACTTGGGAGGCAGATGCAGATAGATGTCTGTGAGTATGTCTGTGAGTTCAAGGCCAGCCTGGTATACAAAGAGGCCTGGGCTACACAGAGAAACCCTGTCTCAAAAACCCAAATTAATAATAATAATGATAATAATAAGATTGAAATAAAAAAATCAGAGCCTGGCCTGCTGGCACATTGCCAGACCCAGGTTCCTTTCACAAGGAAGGCACACAGTAGAGTTTATGGGAAAAATAGCAGATGGAAGAAAGATTTGAAACTTCATTTTATTTCATTTTTAAAATCTCAATTACATTAATTCTTAGTGGATTTGAGAGAACAAAGACTTAAAGTCAGTGGGTATTGTTTTAAAGTTTAAAGCAGAAGTATGAATAAAGGCTAGTTAGTTGGAGACATGTCCAACCTCCTTCGAGGAAGAACTAGCCTTAATGCCCTGAGGGGACAAATTAGCCTTACTACATTCTTTCCTGCCCACTAATTATACAGTTGCTAGGAAACTGGCCCATAGGGCCAGGCCAGAACTGTTTGTAGTCTTGCTGCCCAAAGTGGACCAACCATTTCAAAAGTCAGTTTCCATTTCACAGTCACGTAACACCAAAGCATGTAAGTCCCTGCTTGCGGTTTTGCCCCATAAAAACCTTGCTTCCCTAGATCTCAGGGCTACATTCCTCTCCTGCATCCATAGGATGTTTGTGTCCCATGTCCGTACATGTATACAATTTTAAAAACCTCATGTATTCTTAGCAGAGTGTATCCCTGGTCTTTTAGGGTTCCCGAACTGGGCATAACAGTTTCACTCTGAATAAGACCATTAGTAATTTATAAACATCTCCCAATGACAATAAACACTTGTAGCCGCAGAAAACAACCAAAAACCTACCCAATCCCCCTTAAAGAATATAGGACATCATTCTCATTGATTTCTTCTAGCTGACATTTTGGACATGCAGAAATCCTGTTGGGGACCCAAAGAAAACTGGGAAAATGTTTAATTAAGTAAGCAATATTTGTGGTCCAGTCTTTGAATGTTGAGAAAATAATAAGAGTTAATAAAAGTCCTATTTAGATCAGTCTAAATTGCTGGACAAATTAAGATTTGTAGCTTTCTTCAAAACTCTCTTGGGAACAAGTCATGATGAAAAACAGCAATTGAAGTAGTTGAGGCAGGAACAAGCAGAATTCTGGAACATGCAAGATACAGAAACGGATGTGTCAATGTCTCAGCATGCTGGAAGGAGGATTCTGTCAGGTTTGGTCCAGCATCTCCAGTATTCACTCCTTTTGTTCTGCAAACATATAATTTCTCATAAGTATTATACAGTTCTAAAATTATAAATGTATGAGATGTTCAGAATGAAATTAAACTGTGAACCAATTTTATCAATGCCAATTAAAAGAATGGCATAATAAATATTTAGGCTATTATAGCCAAGGAATTGTTGGCCATGCACTGCTGAAATTCCGCGAGAGACATTTTTTATGTCTCAGTCAGTTTTAGAGTTGTTCCCATGTGAAGGGATTATCAATTTTTATTACCTGTTTTGTTTGGTCTTCTTGATTTCTCTCTTCTTCTGTGTGACCAATGTTTTCAGGTGGTCTTCCTCTGTGATATCTGATTTTTATTAGTTTTGAAGGAACCAATAATTTATATTCTCCTGTATGAACATATGAAAAACCTCTTCCCCAGTGTGTAACACATTCCCTACTGTCCATTGTGAAGTTAGGATATCTTTGAAATATATAGGCTGAAATAATTCAGCAGTTTTATTTTCTATAACCCAGTATTTTTTGCAGCTGTTGTTTGTTGTTCATTAACATGTAAGAAATTTAAGGTCAATAAAGCATTCTGTAATCGGTCTCTGGGGGGGGTGTTAATAACCTTCTCTGTTAGTTAAGCATGTCCCTTAAAGTATGATTCAATTTTTCAATGACGGCTTGACCAGCAGAATTGTGAGGCATACCTGTTACAGGATTTATCTTATAATATGTAAGAAAATCTTTCCATTTTATTAGAGAAATATGCTGTAGCATTATCAGTCTTAATTTGTATAGGAATAATCATAACTTGCATCAATTCTAATAAATGCATAATAACTGAATCAGCCTTCTAAGAACTTATGGCTTTTGTTCATTGGAACCCTGAATATTTGTCTATAGTATGGTGCACATATTTCAGTTTACCAAACTCTATAAAATAAAACATGTGATTTGCCAAATTTCATTTGTTTGGTTACCATTAGAGTTACTTCCTGCAGGTAGTGGAGTTTAGTTATATAAAGAACAAATGGAACATTTTCACACAATTTCGTTGGCTTGTTGCCAAGTGATAGAAAACTCTCTTTTTAAACCTTTGCTGTTAACATGGTCTTTTTAAAATGAAATTCTGAGGCCTCTAACACGTTTCCTGTCAATAGTTGATCAATTTCATCATTGCCTTGTGCTAGAGGGCCTAGTGGACCCATATCAGATCTAATCTATGTTATATACAATGGATTATTTATGTTTCTGATTACTCCTTGTAATTGAAGAAACAGTGAAGTTAAGTCCAAATTATCCTGAATTAGATCAGAAGTTTCTATATGTAGAACAACACTTTCTGCATATTGAGAGTCAATGACTATATTAAGAAATTCTTGAAAACTTGATAACAACAACATAATTGCATATAATTCTGATTTTTGAACTGAATCATAAGGACTCTCCACCACTTTACTCAGATTTTCTGACTTACAACCTGTCCTTTTAGATTTATTGGCATCCATATACAATGTGGGCGCTCAAAAATTGGAGTTCCTTTTATTATACGAGGAGAATCAATTGTTTCTTTTTATAAACTGAAGTGACTTGATTTTTTGGTATCTGTTGCTAATTTCTCCCAAAACTCACAACAAGCTCTTTGTCAATATCCATTCTCTGCCCATAATGATACAATCTCAGCATTGGTAAAGGGCATCACAATTTCAGCTGGATCTATTCCAGCCTACTGATGAATTCTCATTTTTCCTTTTAGGATCAATTCAGGAACTTTTCCATATAGGTTTTTAATTTTAATTTTGTTTGTGTGCCAAAAATATCCATTCTAATACACAGTCCACCTTCTGCATAAGAATTCCTGTGGGAGAATGAGTGGAAAGCAAGATAACCAAAATACAGGCCCTCTTTGGATCAATATGGTCTATATGTGCATCTTGTAATTTCCTTTCTACCAGAGCCAATTCACTTTCATCTTCAGTTGATAATGTTCTTGGACTTTTAAAATCCTTATCATCCTCTAAGTTTTGAAATAAGTTATTTAGCTCTTGAGTAGCTAAACCAAATGTAGGCTATAGCCAGTTAATATCTCACAGCAATTTTTGAAAATCATTGAGAGTTTTTAATTGGGTTCTTCTAATTTGTACTTTTTGTGGTTGAGTTTTCTATAGACCTATTTTGTATCCTAGGTAATTAATAGAATCTCCTCTTTGTACTTTTTGGGATCAATCTCTAAACCCCAACAAGGCAAAGTTCTATTTATTTCATCAAAAATATTTTCTAATGTTTTTCTATCTGAATCAGCTAATAAGATATCATCTATATAGTGGTAAATTATGGATTGAGGAAACTGCTTAGGAATTATCTCTAACAGCTGTTGTACAAAATATTGGCACAAAGTAGGACTGTTCAACATCCCCTGTGGTAAGACCCTCGAGTGATATCTCTTTATTGGACAGCTTCTATTAAAAGTGGGTGCTGAGAAAGCAAACCTTTCCCTATCATGTTCATGTAAAGAAATTGTGAAAAAGCAATCCTTTAAATCAATCACTATAATAGGCCATTGTTTAGGTAACACGGAAGGCATTCCGGATTGTAATGACCCCATTGCCGGAATAATTTTGTTAAAGGCTCTGAGATCTGTTAACATCCTCCATTTGTCAGATTTCTTTTTTATGACAAATACCGGAGAATTACAAGGGCTGTTGGACTCCTCTATATGTTGAGCCTCCAGCTGTTCCACGACTAGCTGTTCTAGTGCCAGTAATTTGTCTTTACTCATAGACCATTGTTCAATCCAAATAGGTTGGTCAGCCAACCACCTTGGTAAGGTTGTGGAGGTTTTATTAGCAGTGGTTTCCCAACATGAAGTTGAAAAGGATGCCTGTGTTGTATTTGGTTTATGGACAGCCTGGGCAGCCTGTAACTCTTTTTGATGGTATTTTTAAATAATTTTAACTTGTTTATCAGGAGTATTACCTGTTTTGCCTTTGAATTTGGGTGTTGTTAATCTGGGTCTCCCATTGCTGTAACAGATCTCTTCCCCATAAGTTTATGGTTATCTCAGCCACATATGGCCTTAGTTTTCCTATTTGACCTTCTGGTCCTATACATTTAAGCCATCTGACATGTTGTTTTACTTTAGATAAAGTTCCAACTCCTTGGAATTGGATATCCACCTCTTGAATTGGCTAATTTGGGGGTCAGAATTTAGGAGTGATAATTGTGACATCAGCCCCAGTATCCACCATGCCTTCAATTTCAATATTATTTAAAATTATCTTTAACTTTGGCCTATGATCATTTATAGAGGTTTGCCAATATATTTGTTTTTTTTTCCTGGTTTTTATTTATTTATTTATTTATTTATTTATTTATTTATTTATTTATCTATAAAACCTACCCTGGCCTCACTGTTGAAGTTTTTAATGTTTATTCCCAGGGCAGTGGTGTTTAACTTTCTTGTGGAGGAATATCCCTGTCCTGTATTGGGGCCTGAGAAAGGCCCCCTCAGGGATTTTTTATAAAGAATTACCCCATTTGTCTGTGCTCTACATTCACTAATCCAATGTCAACCCTTGCCACATCTTCTGCATATTCTAGGAAGTATAGGCTCCCTTTTTGAATTATTTTGTTTTTCCTGGTAACTCCATTTGCAGCAACCTTGCCCATCGAAATTAAGACATTTCCCAATGTCTTTAGGGGTATCTTCTCCTATCAAGGACAAATTGGGTGATTGAGGTCTGATGTCAATCGTATTTATAACCCATTGGTCTATTTGTGCACAACTTGCTTTGAATGGCTGTATTACCTCTTTGCATTCAAAATCTTTGCATTTTCAAAAGCTTTTCTAGCTGGTGGATTTGATATATTTGTATCCCCAGCTGAAGTCAATCTTTGCAAAACATTAATGAATGTTTCACTTGGAAACCTGAGAGAATGTCTCAAGCCTTTTTCCTGATTCCTCAACCTTGTCCCAAGCATTTAAGGCTGCTAAGCGACATAATGCTAAGGTTTCTTCGTTATATACCGCTTGTATCTCTGTGTCAGCCTATTGGCCGTCACCAAGCAACTGTTCCTTAGAAACACCAACACCATGGCTCTATTTTTGTATGCTATCTCTCTAGCCTCTTCTCTTCATCATGATAGTGATTGTAAATATGGCTCAGGTTCTTTTATTGCCTTTGACATATCCTCCCAGTCCTTTGGGATTACTCTACTGATTGACCAGAAAGTCAGCATTTGTTTTACAAATGGTGAATGCATTCCAAAATTGGTGACACTTTCTTTAAATTTTCTCTGGTCTGGCACTTCCACAGGGTGCCATTCAGCCTCATGGTAATCCTGTGGGTGATCATCATTTGCTGGTCTCTGTTGTACACTGACTGGATAAGCTAACGTTTGTTTTCTAACCACCTTTGTTTGGCTTTCTTTATTATTATCTTTTGCCTCTGCCTGAGTATTTTCTTTACTTAGTATTCTAAACTCTTTTTCTTAAGTCTGTACCCATATTTCATACCTATCTCTCTGTTGTTTGTTTTGTTCAATAATCTCTTCAATCTCTTGTTTTATGCCTCCCTTCTAACTTTTAATTTTTCTTTGTAGTGTTCTAATTGTTTGTTTTCCATTATCTTTTCTAAAACCTCTGCCCTATTTTCCTGTTGTTTCTTATGTTCTTTAAGTTTTTGTAACTCTTTTTTATGTCCTGTTTCTAACCTTCATATTTCTTTATATTGTTCTACTTGTTTTATGTGTTGTTCCAGTATCTTTTCTAAAGCCTTTGCCTTTGAGAAGACATAAAAGGCTAAATCAATTATTAAAGATAAATTGAGGAATATGAATGTAACCATAGTCATAATTTCTAAACTTTCCTTTATTTATGTCTTAAAAACATAAAAGAGATTATCAGCCAAGCTCAATGAAGTCTGTTTTAATGTTTCTCTCATCCTTTTAGACTGTAGTGGCAACCATTTTTGTTCAGTTTCAGGTTTGCCCACAGTAGGCTGTATTTTGCTCTGAGGCACGTTTAAGAGTCTCTTTTAAAGAGCCAGTAATTTATCTGGGAGTTTTTAGGTTTAAAGTTTGGGTTGTATCGCTGGGAGCTCATTCCAATCACCCACCCAATAAATCTTTTAGTTAAGCAGTGGTTATTCCTAAACAGCGGTATAACCAAATCACCACAGAGAGACTAGGATTTATTTAATTAACCTAGAGCACAATGCTGGCCAACAGTTACTCCATCCTAAACCTCTAAGCCCACAGAGTTTCCTACCATTCAGATTCACCCATCATATGGCTTTTAGTGATATCTTAGTTCCAGTTCATTTCTACATGTGGTGCCAAGACCTCTCTTGCAGATTCTCCTCCTCTCCTCTCCTGTCTCCTTCCTCTTCCTCCCACTCTGGACCAGAATGTTTCACCCTATCCTCTCCATTACTCAGTATTGGGGCTGGTTGTTTTAATTGACAATATGGAGAACAAATGGTGGCATGTTTATGAGATAGGTGATGCTTAGGAAAAGCATCACAATGCAATATCTGCATTGAAACCAGGCAGTGGAATAGAGAAATCAGCATTTGAATGAACAAGGGTAAATTGTATACATCCAAAAAAGGAACATTATATCAATATAATCCCTTGTATCATATTAGAATGGCATGGTCTAACACTAGACCTCAATAGTAACAAAAAAAGAGTAAACAGCCTGTATATGCATGGAAAGTGAATTCTACTCAATGACAGCTGGATTATGGCAGAAATAAACTAATTAGACTTTCTAGAATTTAACAAAAATGAAGGCACAACTTACCCAAACTAATGAGACATAATGAAAGTAATTCTAAGAGGAAAGTTCATAGAACTAAGTGCCTTCATAAAGAAGTCTGAGGCATCTCAAATAAATATAACACATGTAAAAGACCTAGTCAAAAGGAAGCAGACATACGCAAGAGGAGTAGAAATAATCAAACTTAGGGCAGAAATCAATAAATTAGAAACAAAAAAATATTTCAAAGAATAAACAAAAGCAAGAGCTGGTTCTTGGAGAAAATGACAAAGATAGACAAATCTTTAGCCTAACTAAAACACAGGGAGATACTATACAAATCAGCAAAATCAGAAAATAAAAGGGGATATAATTACAGACAGTGTGGAAATTCAAAGCATCTTTAGGTTTTATGTTAAAAGTCTATATGCCACAAAATTTGAAAATCTAAATGAAATGGGATATTTTCTTGATAGATTCCACTAATCAAAGTTGAATCTGGATCAGGTAACTAAATGAATAGACCTATATGCCCTAATGAAATAGAAGTAGTCATCAAAAGTCTCCCTGCCAAAAAAATCCCAGAGCCTCATGGCTTCAGTGCAGGATTCTACCAGACCTTCAAAGAAAAGGTAACACCAATACTCTTCAAATAATTTCACAAACAGAAAAAGAAGGAACATTACCAAACTCATTCTATGAGGCCACATTCACCTTGATACCTAAACCTCACAAAAGCTAACTAAAAGGCAGGGATATACTAAGAAAGATAATTTCAGACCATTCTCTCTTATGAATATTGAAACAAAAATACTCAATAAAACACTCACAAAATGAATCCAAGAAAACATAAAATATCTCATCTACCATGGCCAAGTAGACTTCATCCTAGGCATGCAGGGGAAGTACAATATACAGAAATCCATCAGTGTAATCCACCACATAAACAAACTGAAAGAAAAACCACATGATCATTTCAATAGATGCTGAAAAGCATTTAATAAAATCCAAGCTCCATTAATGTTTAAAGTCTTATAGATTTCAGAGATAAAAGGCGCATGCAGTAAAGATAATATAAAACAAGCCTATAGCAAACATCAAACTAAATGGAAAGCAATTTAAATCATTCCCACTGAAATCAGAGACAAGTCAAGTTTGGTCACTCTCTCCTTTCTCTTCAACATAGCACTGGAAGTTCTAGCTAGATCAATAAAACAACTAAAGGAAATCAAGGGGATACAAAGCAGAAAGGAAGAAGTCAAAGTATCACTATTCACAGATGATATGATAGTATACATGAGTGAACCTAAAAATTCTACCAGAGAACTACTACAGCTGATAAACACCTTCAGCAAAGTGGCTGGATACAAAGTTACTAAAAATATCTGAAGCCCTCTTGTATACAAAAGACAAGAGGGCTGAGAAAGAAATTAGGAAATAAACAACAACCTTGAAATAGCCAAAAATAACATAAAGTGCACTGGTGTGACTAACCAAGCAAGTGAAAAATCTGTATAAAAAAACTTCAAGTCTTTGAAGAAAGAAATTGAAGAAGATATCATAGGATGGAATGATCTCCCATACTCATGGATCAGTAGGAAAAACAGCAAAATGGCCATCCTACCAAAAGAAATGTAGAGATTCAATGCAATTCCCATCAAAATACCAACACAGTTCTTTACAGACCTTGAAAGAACAATTCTCACCATCACATAAAAACACACACACAAAAAGCCAGAATAGTTAAAATAATCCGGTACAATAAAAAAAAAAAAAAAAAAAAAAAAAAAAAGCTTCTGGAGATATCTCCATCTTGGATCTCAAGCTGTACTACAGAGAAACAGTAAAAACGGTGTTGTATTGTCATAGAAACATACTGGTGGATCAGTGGAATTGAATCAAAGACCCAGAATAAATCCACACACCTACAACACCTGATTTTTGACAAAGAAGCCAAAATCATTCAATGGAAAAAAGAACATCTTCAACCAATGGTGCTTGCCTAACTGGATGTCCACATACAGAAAGATACAAATAGGTCCATACTTATCACCCTGCATAAAATAAA
Source organism: Meriones psammophilus (assembly GCA_036365155.1). Taxonomy (NCBI): domain Eukaryota; kingdom Metazoa; phylum Chordata; class Mammalia; order Rodentia; family Muridae; genus Meriones; species Meriones psammophilus. Next base: position 176,463 of record JAEOAE010002398.1, on the reverse strand, counting down.
GTTCTTGTGGATCAAATACCGCAACATAAAATTAACACTCTTAATCTGTTATTAAAAAAAGTGAGGAAGAGGCTTGAACACATTGGCACAGGAGACAACTTCCTGAACAAAACACCAGCAGCACAGGCTCTAAGATCAACAATCAATAAATGGGATCTCATAAAACTAAAAAGTTTCTCTAAAGCAAAGGACACTGTCAGCAGAACAAAATGATGGCTTAGCTTACAGACTGGGAAAGGATCTTCACCAACTCTACATCTGACAGAAGGCTAATATCTAGAATATATAAATAACACAACAAATCAAATAATCCAATTTAAAATATGGTTCAAGGCTAAACAGATATTATCAACAGAGAAATATTGAATGGTGTAGAAACACTTAAAATGCTCAATGTCCTTAAAAATCTGAGAAATGAAAATCAAAATGACTCTGAGATTCCACCTCACACCCATCAGAATGGCTAAGATCAAAAACTCAAGGGACAACTCATGCTGGAGAGGATGTGCAGAAAGGAGAACCCTCCTCCATTGCTGGTAGAATGTAAACTTGTACAACCACTTTGGAAATCAGCCTGGCACTTTCTCAGAAAACTGGGAATACTGCTACCCCAAGACTCAGCCAAACACCTCCTAGACGTATATCAGAAAGATGCTCAACCATACAACAAGGACTTTTGATCAACTATGACAATAACAGCTTTCTCAGAATAGCCAGAATCTGGCATCAAACTAGATGTCCCTCAATGAGGGAATGGATACAGAAATTGTGGTACATTTACACAAGGAAATACTACTTAGGTATTAAAAACAAGAAAATCATGAAATTTGCAGACAAATGGATGGAACTAAAAAAAGATCACGCTGAGTGATATATCCCAAGGACCATGTATGGATATAACCTAGAACCTCTGCTCAGATGTAGCCTGTGGTAGCTCAGTAACCAATTGGTTTCCCAAAGTGAGGGGAACAAGGACTGTTTCTAACAGGAACTCAATGACTGGCTCTTTGGCCTCCCCACCCCCGAAGGGAGGAGCAGTCGTGTTAGGCCACAGAGGAGGGCTTTGCAGCCAGTCCTTAAGATACCTGATAAAATAGGATCAGATGAATGGGAAGGAGGTCCTCCCCATCAGTGGACTTGGAAATGGGCACGGTGGAGATGAGGGAGGAAGGGAGGGGCTGGGAGAGAATGAGGGATCGGGACACAGCTGGGATACAGAGTTAATAAAATGTAACTGATAAGAAAAAATAAAATTAAAAAAAGTGGATATTACCCATACATTATAGATTGGACATACTAAAATCTACAGACTTTAAAAAGCTAAAGTACAAGGAGAAACATAGGAAAGATGCTTAATTCTCATTCAGAAAAGAAAACAGGATAGATGCCAGAAACCATAGAAGAGAGAACAGGATAGCAGCCTTCCATGGATCTTCACCCACAGCAAAATTTTGTATAGAGCACAAAAATACAATATTTTTGGAAATGTTTCTTCATGGACTGAACATGGAGTGACTTGTAGGAGTTGAGATGTTGATTTACTTTCTCCCATAGATCAGCAGAAATGTATCCCTTGCTGAACTCAAGGGTACCCAAACCTTGAGAGAAACCACTGCCTGCCCATGGCAGTGACCTTCCTGTCATTTGAGGATCCTCTGTGCTTGGTCCTGGTCTGCATGGCTCTGTGCTTATCTGTCAGCACAGCTGTTGTTTTGGGGATCTTTCTTGAGCACCATGACCCACCCATCATTAAGTCCAATACCTGGACTATAATAAAATCCCTTAATGTCTTCAAATGAAATTACTTACTTCTACTTTTAGTAAGTTTATATAAACTGTATATCTAACCATAACTAAAGAGCCCTTTATTTAAGCAATGTTATATAGATACACTCTATTTTAGAATAGAAACTACTTCTGAAATCATATTTTAGCAAGTTGTCTATGTTACTTTTTAATTTGTGGACAATATAAGTGTTCAAATTTTAATCACATAATAGTAATTGTGATAAATAACACAGGTACTATATAGTTTTTCCCTTAGTATTTTATTTTCCTGAAGGAAACAGGAATTAGGTTGACAGTTGACATCTTCTGTTGGACAGGCAAAAACCTGGACTTCTGGCAAAGGGAGCTTGGAAAATTGTACATCCATTGCAGAAATCAGTGTTCTGAATTCTCAAAATGATGACAATAAATCTACCATATGAACCACTTGTAACTTTCCTTGACATATGCACAATGGACTCAACATACTCCTTCAAAAATATTTTCTCAACCATACTCATTACTATTCTGTTCACAATAGGTACAAAATGGGAACGCCTAAATATCCTTCAACTGATATAGATAAGTGAAATGGTATGCACATAAGCAAATAGGAATATAAATGATGATATTGATTTAGGTAACTCAGATCCAAAAAACAGATATCACATGTCCTATCAACTCTGAAGCATGTAGCTCTAGATCTTTACTTGTGAGTATTCACCCTACTGTGAAAAAAAGAAAGAGTGTGGTGAAAGCCTGGGACCAGCCCCAGCACTTGATAGTTTCCAGAGAGGAGGGAAGGATTAGGTGGGGCAGAAACAAGTCAGACATGGTTGTCCAAAGAAACTTAGAGTCTTGATGGATTGGCAGTCAGAGTACTTCTTTATTTAGACAGATTTCAACAATAAAAGATAGATTCACATTGTTCTAAAACATAGATGATATCCTTCTTGTCCCCAGACAAGAGTTTTAACTGTCTCTTGGTCATAACTTTAGTCATCACTGATAAACCTTATTTTTTACTATCATTTTCTGCATCAATCCCATAACCTGATATTTTTGAGAATCTGAAGGCATATTTGCCACAGCCTGAAAGCCCATTCTCAGGTTGGAAGCATTCTCAGATTCAATGGCAATAGATAAAAAAATCTTCAAGCCAGCTTTGGCATATTGCTTTGTCCCAAAAATATATTATCAAATTTTAATGGACAGCCTCATGAAAAACAATTTAGGCCAAAGCAGCAACAGGTTTTATTCAATTCCTGGCATAATGTAATGTCTATACTTCATATCTTTGTAGAATTTATTTATGTGCTAAATCGAAGTATTCTTTCATTATTTTGGTCATACAACACCACAGTGATAATGTGAAAGCTGATATTTCTAGGAAAAGGAGGCCCTAATACCTCACTTTAAAAATTATTTTTATAAAACATTCTTTGTCCATCATTATAGACCCTAGTGTAATGTGAAGATGTCTCCAGCCATTCATTTACATCTTTATCTAATCATTGAGAACATACCATATGTAACTCCTAATCTTATATGCCAAGTAATCATCTGAGGATACAGAAGTACAAGGTATTTAATCTCAAATACAATCAACTCTCCTAGCTCAAGAAACTTTGTTTGCCTTTTTAAGAGTATGCTGTTCTGATTATTTTCTTCTTGAGGAAGCACAAGGGTAGATTTTGCAAGACTATCTTGGAGCTGAAGTCTCATAAGGAGTTATCTGCCATTTTTATGTGAGTTACAACTTCCATGAGGAAGACATTCATGTAGGGTCAGATAATTGATATTTCCCCTAAAAATGAGAGGAGCAGTATGCTCAGGATTTTTCTGGAGAAGCTTAGAAACAGTACTCCAGGGTGAAGGCATAAATGATTCATTAAAAAATTTCCCATTGCTCCAATGGCCCCACGTTGTACATGTATTGAAAGCCCTCTAAGCATGTAGCAAGTGGAGATCAAGACCAAGCCTGAAAGATAGCATGAGCTGCATATTGTAACATGCAGCTCAGCTGTGCTGGATCTTTGTCAAATAGTTGTGCTGACTTCATGGCTTTAACTGTATATGAACTTTGGTGAGGTTTTAATCCATTTGGAGGTGACTTTGAGTGAAAATAAGCACCTATTCCTATATTTCTACATATAGACATCTAGTTTGGTCAGCACCATTTATGAAGATTTTATCTGTTTTCCCAATGTGTATTTCTAGCTTTACAATGTGTATTTCTATTTTTTGTTATAGTACTAGTACATTTACATAATCAAATATTACTCAGACATTTAAAAAATCAAATCATGAAACATGAAGGTAAGTGCACATTTGCAGGTAACTGAAAGTGAGAGAACCTAGACCCCAAAAGAGAAATAGGGTATGTATTTGTTTTACATATATATTAGTTGCAAGATGTATGATATGCAACCAACTGAACATAATACCTCAGGGGATACATACAGATTAAGAACTGGAGCTTAGGGGAGGCAGAGATTTCTCCATAGGAAAGGGAAATAAAATACTTGGTACAAGTGGAAGATGGGCTAAAAAGATAGAATTGAAGGGGATTGGGAAAGGAAGAGGGCAATGAAAAAGTAACATGAGGAAAGACAGGTAAAATTAAGGGTCATTTGTTTGGCACAGTGGAAACCTAATGCAATAGAAACTTTCTAAAATATATATATATATATATATAAGAAGCCAATATAAATGAAATCACCACACAAGAAGAAAGTCCCAACTGGAAATCTCTTGTCACTAAATTAAGCATCCAGTACTGGTAATGGTTTATATTTAACTGAGGTATTGGCCAAAGTAGTGTGATTGTAATACCAAAACAATACAGGCTTTTGCCAAGAGTATAGGCAGCTTTCCACAAATTGACTGCAATGCCCTATTGCTGGAGATAACACTTACACTTACATTGAACATAAATAAATAGAGCTTGTGCCTACATAGAACCTTCACACTTACATTCTAGCAACTTTGATATGGAAAGTACTCTGCAACTACAAGAGGAGAAATGTAAACACTAACCCAGCTACCAAATTTTTGAACTATAACAATGTCCTACCTGTAAGACATATTAGTGCAAGAGTTGTAGGTGTAAATACCAATCTATAGTTGACTTAAGGCCCACTTCACATGATGCAATCCACACCTGACACTGGATTATTGATCAAGAAAAAGAAATTACACAGCCCATGGTTCTGCGGGAAAAGCAAATACTATATTCTACTAAAAGTAATAAAATGACCATTGACACCATTCTGCTATACTCATAGACCAGTATCTTGTTCAGCCATCAAAAAATGTCATCCTGCATCTGATGGAGACAAATTCAAAGACCCATAGAGAAAATAGACAGTCAATGAGAGACCTCAGATTATGCCCTCTAGGCTCCTCAGTAATTAAGCCAGAAGAGTGTAAGAGCTAGAAAGGATAGAGGTTATCAAAGAATAAAGCACTATAAATTAAGAGGACTGAAGAATACATAAACTGTGAGAGACTGAGGCAGCATGCACAAGGCCTTTAATGTTGTCCCTAGCCCTATCTCTAATTGATAAGTGCTTGCAAATGAAAATGTAGTTTTCTCCAAGGTACACTCATTTTATCTAACTCTTTACTTTTAAGCATACATTCCAAAAGGTAGATGGCCAAAAATTTCACTCACTGGCACATTTGGATTTTCATGTCCTGTAATTCTGTCATGCATTTTAAAAATTATATCATTGTTCTCATTTTAATTTGCTGAAGATTTTTTTTCTAGTTTTAAAGCTACATGTCCCCTGTATGTGTACTACTGTTTCAAGTTTAATATTTTATGAGATTCCTGCATGTGTGAACAAGTCTACATCTTTTCCCCCCTTGGGCTCTTTTTCTTTTGTTTGTTTTTCATAATCAAATGTGATTGTTTTTTACTTTTTTCTGTTTTATTTTCTTATTATACATTATAGCCCTCCTTGTTTTATATGAGGGTGAATTTAGACAGGATGGAAGGGAAGGTGAGAAAGAGTTTCCAGGATTAGAGGAAGGAAAAACTTTAATCAGGATGAATATACAAGTAAAACTGTCTATTTTGAAAAGAAAAAAAAGAGAGGAGGAAGAGGAGGAGGAGAAAAAGAAGAAAAAGGAGGAGGAAGAAGAAAAAAAGAGAAGCAGGAGGAGGAGAAGAAAGAGGAGATGGAGGTGAAGATGATGATGAAGAAGAAAAACAACAATAAAAACTGGTTAATTTTGTCAAAACAAATGTTAAATAGCCAGGCACAAAAGATCCAGAAAAATCTAAAAAGTGCAAAAAATAATTTATGAATTATATAAATAGAGTAATAAGATAAAACTCATATCAAAATCTCAGAAAATATTTTCAGCAAAATAAAAGAAGAATATATCCTTAACCTAATGAAGAAGGGACAGCCTATAAAAATACAAAAAGTATAAAGAACAACAATTAAAGTGTACCAGAAAAGACAGTGTACTCAGCACATAAAAATCAAAATATAATGAAAAGTATATTAAAAAAAGAAGGTATATTAAAAGTTGCATGTTGAAAAGACTAAGTAGCACATAAATTCAGGCTTATTAGAATAACTCCTGATTTCTCAAGAGAGATTCTAAAACCCGGAATGCTGAGACAGATCATATATAATCTTTAAGGGTCCCTTATTACTATATCCAGTAAACTTTCAATAATAAAGGATGAATAAAGATATATTGCAAAATAAACCCAAAGATGAGCAGTATCTATTGAAAACCCCTGCACTACAGAAGCCAATCAAAGGAAAACTCCTATCTCAAAGTGTCAACCACACACAAGAAACACGAAGAATGAATAATCCCAAGCATCAAAAGACGCAAAAACTACACACCATAATTACAAAATATTGGGAAATGATAAACATTGCTTGTTGAAAACTCTCAACTTGAATGTTCAATCCCCCAATAGAAGGACAGGAACTAACGGAATGGACTAGACAACAATGTCCTTTTTTCTGCTGCATCTACTGAACACTCTTTACCATCCAGGTTAGACATCACCTCTGGATAAAAGGATGGAGGAAGACAGTAGAAGAAAGCAGACCAAGAAAGAAGTTTAGGGAAACTTTACACTGTACAGTTCATACAAACATATACCTAAAATACTTGAGTCAATTTAAAAGACAGTGTATGCACAATGAATGAGGAGTTCCACCATTATCAATATGAAAAGAACAGATGACTTGGGCTGGTCCAGCACAGATCTACATTCATATTTACACAAGCAAACCTTACTGTATGTTCAGTTATAACTGACTTGATTGTCCTGAAACACACAACTGCAAAATATTATATTATTCATTTTTTTCTTTATTAATTACATTTTACTCACTTTGTATCCCACCATGGTTCCCTCCCTCCTCCAGTCCCAATCCCTCCCTTCCTCCATCCTCTGCATGCATGCCTCTCCCCAAGTCCACTGATAGGGGAGGACTTCCTTTCCTTCCTTCTGATCTAGTCAATTAGTTCTCATCAGGAGTGGCTGCGTTGTCTTCTTCTGTGGCCTGGTAATGTTGCTCCCCCCCTCAGGGAGAGGTAATTAAAGAGCAGGCCAATCAGTTCATGTCAGAGACAGTCCCTGTTCCTATCACAATGGAACCCACTTGGATACTGAACTGCCATGGGCTACATCTGTGCACCGGTCTTAGTTTATCTCCATGCATAGTCCTTGGTTGGAATAGCAGTCTCAGGAAAGAACCCTGTGCTCAGATTTTTTTTTGGTTCTGTTGCTCTCCTTATCGAGATCCTGTCCTCTCCAGATCTTACTGTTTCCCACTTCTTTCCTAAGATTCCCTGCACTCTGCCCAAAGGTTACCCATAAGTCTCAGCATCTACATTGATAGTCTGCAGGGCAGAGCCTTTCAGAGGTCCTCTGTATCAGGCTCCTGTCTTGTTCCCTCTTTTCTCCTTCTTCTGATGTCCAGCCTCTTTGCCTTTCTGGATAGGAATTGAGCATTTTAGCAAGAGTCCTCCCTCTTGATTAGTTTCTTTAGCTGTACAGATTTTAGTGGGTTTATCCTATATGTCTATATGAGTGAGTATACACCATGTGCACCCCTCTCCTTCTGGGATAGCTCACTCAGGATGATCTTTTCCAGATCCCACTATTTACCTGCAAATTTCATGATTTCCTTGTTTTTTATTGCTGAGTAATATTCCATTGTGTAGATATACCACAATTTGTGCATAGTAAAGGTGATATACTGCAAGCCTATAGCCAACATCAAACTCAATGGAGAGAAATTTAACTCATTCCCACTGAAATCAGGGACAAGGCAAGGCTGTCCATTCTCTCCATATATTTTCATTGTTCTTGAAGTCCGAGTTAGAGCAATAAGACAATTGAAGTTGATCAAGGGGATACAAATTGGAAAGGAAGAAGTCAAAGTATCACTATTTGCAGATGATATGATAGCGTACTTGAGTGACCCCAAAAACTCTACCAGGAAACTCCTACAGGTGATTAACACCTTCAGCAAAGTGGCTGGATACAAAATTAACTCAAGAAAAATCAGTAGCCTTCCTGTATACAAAAACACAAAGGGCCGAGAAAGAAATTAGGGAATCAACACCCTTCACAATAGCCAAAGAGGACATAAAGTACCCTGGTGTGAACCTAACCAAGCAAGTCAAAGACTTGTATGAAAAAAAAAATCCAGTCTCTGAAGAAAGAATTAGAAGAAGATATGAGAAGATTGAAAGACCTCCCATGCTCATGGCTTGGCAGGATTAACATAGTAAACATGGCCATCTTACCAAAAGCAATCTACAGATTCAATGCAATTCCCATCAAATTACCAACACAATTCATTACAGACCTTGAAAGAAAAATTCTCACCTTCATATGGAACAACAAGAAACTCAGAATTCCTAAAACAATTCTCTACAATAAGAGATCTTCAGGAGATATCTCCATCCCTGATCTCAAGCTGTACTATAGAGCAACAATACTAAAAACTGCATGGTACTGGCATAGAAACAGACTGGTGGATCAATGGAATCGAATAGAAGACCCTGACATAAATGCACACACTTATAAACACCTGATTTTTGACAAAGATGCCAAATCCATTCAATTGAAAAAAAAAAAAAAAGACAGCATATTCAACAAATGGTGATGGTCTAACTGGAAGTCTACATGTAGAAAAATGCAAATAGATCCATAATTATCACCCTGCGCAAAACTGAAGTCCAAGTGGATCAAAGATCTCAACATAAAACTAGACATACTAAACTGCTTAGAAGAAAAAGTGGGGAATACCCTTGAACTCATTGGCACAGGAGACAACTTCCTAAACAGAACACCAACAGCACAGGCTCTAAGAGCAACAATCAATAAATGGAACCTCATGAAACTGAAAAGCTTCTGTAAAGCAAAGGATACTGTCCTCAGAACAAAACGACAGTCTACAGATTGGGAAAAGATCTTCACCAACCCTATATCTGACAGAGGGCTAATATCCAGTAAAAATAAAGAACTAAAGTTAAACAGCAAAAAATCAGTAATCCAATTAAAAAATGGGGTACAGAGCTAAACAGAGAATTCTCTGTAGAGGAATATCGAATGGCAGAGAAACTCTTAAAGAAATGCTCAACCTCATTAGCCATCAGGGAAATGCAAATCAAAACAACCCTAAGATTTCACCTTACACCCATCAGAATGGCTAAGATCAAAACCTCAAGAAACAACACATGCTGGAGAGGTTGTGGAGAAAGGGGAACCCTCCTCCACTGCTGGTGGAAATGTAAACTTGTACAACCACTCTGGAAAGCAATATGGCACTTTCTCAGACAACTTGGAATAGCACTTCCTCAAGATCAAGCTATACCACTCTTACGCATATATCCAAAAGATGCTCAAGTACACAATAAGGACATTTGCTCAACCATGTTTGTAGCAGCCTTATTTGTAATAGCCAGAAGCTGGAAACAGCCCAGATGCCCCTCAGTGGAGGAATGGATGCACACATTGTGATATTCAATTTTTTAACTTGTGGAAAACAAGTTTTTGAGATTTTAATATAATCACATTATTTCTGACATCTCTGTCCTCCCTACAAAATCTCCCATACAGCCCTCTTTTGGCTCTTTCAATTTCAGGCCTTGTGTTGCCAATAACTACTATTACATGTATCATGCATCAGGCAAGTGTGTGTGTGTGTGTGTGTGTGTGTGTGTGTGTGTGTGTGTGTGTGTGTAACACTTAAAATTTCAAGAAAGGCAATCAACTTACTTTGAAATTTTGAATTAAGTCAAAATGTATAAGCAAAAATTGTAACGTGAATTAGACACAGGAATTTAACATTGTCTGACTTCACTCCTAATTGGGTTATAAGCAGTCAGTAACCCTGAAATAAGAACTGAATGGTCTGTTTTAGAGCCTGAACATCGGGGTGTTGTGACATGACATATCAAAGAACACATTTTAGTGACAAAAAAGGAATAATATAAAGAAATACTTCAGGGTGTGTGCAGAACGGCTATAAATAGTAGGATATATAGTTTACTTGAGAAATATTCTGTGTATATTTTTAAATCTCAATAACCTCAAAATTTTGTAATTATTGTGTAAGAGATATTAATTTATTTATGTATTATTTATTCTTCCATCATTTTTCCTTCCATTTTCATCCTCCAGAGTTTTGAGTAATCATTCTTTGCTCTTTTGAAAATTCAAGCCACTTTTTCATAAACTATTTTTACACACTTAACATGTCAAAATTTGATTTGTAAAATAGTTTTCTATATTATAATACTAGAAATATACAACAAACCAGTGAATTTTATCAAGGATATTTATTATAAATCCTATTACAGGAAAAAGGAAAATGTATAGAGATGAAATAGTATTCTTTCTAGTTGTTGTTAAGAGACAGTTGCCTGAGACCAGCCATCTCAGAAAAAAAAAAACCTATTTTTTTTTTTTTTTATTGTCTATTACAATTTATTCACATTTTATTCTGGTTGTAGGCCCCTCCCTCATCTTCTGCCATTTACAACCTACCTCCCTCTTCTCCCCCTATGCCCGTCTTCTAGTCCACTGATAGGGGAAGTCCTCCTCCACTATCTTATCCTAGCCTACCTTATCAGGTATCACCAGAAATGGCTTCACCTTCTTCCTCTGTGGCCTGGCAAGGCTGCACCTCCCAGGAGTAGGTGATCAAAGAGCCAGCCACTCTGTTCATGTCAGAGACAGCCCCTGTTACCCTTAATAGGGAATTCACATGGAGACTGAGATACTTATGGGCTACATCTGAGCAGGGTTTCTAGGTGTTCTTCATGCATGGTCCTTGGTTGGAACAGGACCCCCTGGGCCCACATTTTTTGGCTCAATTGGCCTCTTTGTGGAGTACCTCTCCTACCCAGGTCTTTCTATCTCCTGAATCTTCCATTTGAGTCCATGCTCTCTGCCCAAAGTTTGGCTATGAGTCTAACGATCTGCTTCAATACACTGCTATGTATATTCTTTCAGAGGCACTCTCTGGTAGTTTCCTGCCCTATTCCCTACCTTCTCCCATTACGGATGTTTATCCTATTTGCCCTTCTGAATGAGAATTAAGCATCTTCCCTAGGGTCCTCCCTGTTGTTTAGCTCAATTAGGACTATAGATTTTAGTATTTTTTAATCCTATACTATACAACTAATACCCACTTATAAGGGAGTATATGCCATGAGTGTCTTTTTGATTCTGGATACCTCACTCAGGATGATCTTTTCTACTTGCATCCATTTGCCTGCTGATTTCCTTGTTTTGTTTTTAATTGCTGAGTCATATTGCATTGTGTAAATGTACCACAATTTCTGTATCCATTCCTCAGCCGTGGAAATCTAGGTTGTTTCTAGACTCTAGCTATTATAAAAATTGTTATGAGTATAGATGAGCAAATGTCCTTGTTGTATGGTTGATAATCTACTGAATATATGCCCAGGAGTGGTATAACTGAATATTGAAGTAGCACTATTCACAAATTTCTGAGAAAGCACCAGATTGATTTCAAAAGTGATTGTACAAGTTTACATTCCCACCAGCAATGGAGGAGGGTTCCCTTTTCTACACATCCAGTCCAGCTTATATGGCAGATGATGTGATAGTACACAGAAATGACCCTAAAAATTCAACCAGGGGAACTCCTACAGCTGATAAATATCTTCAACAAAATGGCTGGATACAAAATTAAGTTAAACATACAAACAAACAAACAAAAACTGAAGCCTTCCTGTATACAAAAGAAAAACAGGCTCATAAAGAAATTAGGGAAACAAAACCCCTTCACAATTGCCACAAATAACATAATGTACCTTGGTGTGACTCTAATCAAGCAAATGAAAGACTTATATGGAAAAAAAAAAACTTCAAGGACGATATCAGAAGATGGAAAGATCTCCCATGCTCCAGGATTGGTAGGATAAACTTAGTAAAAATGGCCACTCTACTAAATCTACAGACTCAATGCAATTGCAATCAAAATACCAACACAACTCTTTACTGACATTGAAAGAACAATTCTCAGTTTCAAATGGAAAAACAAACGAACAAAAAACCCAGAATTGATAAAAGCATGTTTGTACAATAAAATATTTTCTGGAGGTATCTTCATCCCAGATCTCAAGTAATACTATGGAGCAACAGTAATAAAAAAATCCTCCCTGACCTTGTTAAACAATCTATTTTTCCAAATTCTTTCTAAGTGTAATGGCCATTGCTAACAATCTACATCTATGGCTCCTTCCAAGGGCAGTGGTTAATTCATTAATCTGCTCCAGTAAACAGGTGGAAAGAGATCAAACATTGTTAATTTTAAATGCCAGTGATATCGCCCACTGATGGGCTAGAAGCCTCCTTAGAGTTTTTATACAATTCATGTTATGAGGAATATGGGCATCATAAGGGCAACAAGCAGATATATGCTACATAAGAGCACAAAGTCCTCAGGACAAGCAGTTGTTAGGATTATGCTTCTCCAAGACAAACTCCTCGTGACTATGCTAACAGGGGAGCCACATTCCATGAGTTCTACAGCTGTTTTGCTGTTGCTCCTGAATGGCTCTTGACAGGACTGGGTAGCCAAAATAGTTTGCCTATATATGGGTGAAGGGGAAGTGAGGTTAGCTCAGGCCCTGGGAAGGAGAATTCAAGGTATTGCATGGGCTATACTAGCCCGGAGGACCAGACAACATGGAAGAACTGAAGGATTGCTGGGAGAAAATGTCAGGTAGGTTTGATTTGATATGTTAACTAGGAACCTCTGCCATTAGTTCCAGGTTTGAATCCTACTTCTATGGTAACACAAACTTCAGAGAGAGAAGAATGGTCTCCCTTGGATAATGATTATCAAGTGAGCCCACAGGGAAGAAAGGTGGCAAAGACAAAGATTGTTTTTCTTTTCTTTCTATATAACTTCTTCTCTTTGAGGGAGGACGGTTACCCAAACTAGACTCAAATTTTTGCTTTTTTGTTTTGTTTTTCTTACTATGTTTTATTTTATTTTATTAATTGTTTTTATTTTTTACAATTTATTCAGTATATATGCTGATTGAAGGTCACTCCCTCAACTCCTACTGGTCCCACCTTCCCTCCATCTTCCCCCATCCCCTTTCCCTAGTCCACTCAAAAGGGGAGTTCCTCTCCTCTGCCATCCACCCATACATTATCAGAACAGTACTCAGCTAAAAAACAGAGAAATAAAATTTCTGCTCTTATTTCTTTTCCATAGGCCACTGTACTCACCTCAGAAGATTTCATACCATGAAGCTTGCCTGCAACCTTACCGTGAATAAAACACTAAGTATAACTCATTTTAAAGAGTCCTACTCCAAGACACTGTTGATTGACCATCTCACATTTAGAAACATGTGAACTTTGAAATGCTATGATGTCTGAAACATTTTATCACAGGCATTTCAGAGAATGTGATTCTCTTGCTGCCTGGAGGGCTGTTCCCCACCAGCCCAGGAAGGCATAAGGGGCAAAAGATGATTAGCATAAAGCTTGGAAAGCCCTCCAGCATAACTGTGGTCAGCCACTCTGGGAACCACCTTAGAAAGTAGGTTCAACTTTAATTCCAGAAAACAGAAAACAGAGGCTTATATCCCTTGGGGAGTGCCTGGGATGCTCCAAGCATAGGTGTAGATAATTGTTTAATGCTAGGCAATTCAAGGATGCTTGATTTGCATTAAACAGCACATTCCTATTATATGAATAAGAACAAGGACACGGATCCAAATTATCCTATATTTGAAGGGAGGGGAGAGTTATCAGTGATGTGTGTCAAAGGCCATCTATCAAATTTGATTGGTGGTGTCTATGTCTAAAGACACTCTCCACATAAAGTCAGGCAGAGAAAACTCACCCTTGACATGGTTACACATCTAATCCAGAAGCAGGTTCATACATGGAAAAGAAAGCCTTCTCCCTCATATCTCAAAATTCAGTGTGGGTTGTGATGTTTTTCAATAGAACCCTGGAACAATAGGTATGTGTACACATAGAAAATTCTACAGGCTACCACTGTTGTGTTCCTCTCAGAGGACTTCCTGGCTGGTGTTAGTTCACCATTCCCTACATATTCATCCACTGGACTAAAAGTTTCTTGTGTAAAGTGAGGCAACTGAAAATAGTAAATGTTGAGAATCAGGATTATCAAGAAGTCTTCCATAAACATATTATATAATACTGTTGCATGTAGTTGATATTCACCATTCATTGTATTCTTTTTAAAAATAAGTTTATTTACTTTAACTTCCAATAGTAATCCCCCTCCCTTCTCTGCCCATGACTACACTCCGTTCCTATTGCCCCTATCCCCTTTCCCCTTCAGAAAAAGGAGGTCATTTCTATTGAGCTAGTTTTACAGTTCTGTTGCATCTCAGTGGACCAAAGTACACAACAGCCTTTCCACCTTGCTTATACTCACAGAATTCCTCTCCAGTAAGGATACTTTTATGTTGATGATGACTCTGGATTTGTGCAAGGTCTCACCATTTTAACACATTCATAAGTTTTTCCTCTATTATGAATCCTTTCATGATGATGAAGATTATACAAATGTGGAATGGTTTCACCATGTTAAAAACACTCACAGGCTTTCTGTCCATTAGGATTTCTTTCATGAGTGTGGAGATTATTCTGAAGTCCAAAAGTTTTTTTCACATTGGTTACAATCAGACATCTTTCCAGTATGTGTTATTTTATGTATTAGGAGATGTTATTTGCAAAGGTTTTGCCACATAGTTATATTCATATGGTTTCCCTCCAGAATGTATTGTTGTCTTAGGAGATGATTGTTACATGCAAAGGATTTATCACACTAATTACCCTCACGAGGCTTCTCTCCACTGTGTGTCTTTACCTGTTTTCGGAGACTACTCTGCTGTGCAAAGGCTTTATCACGTTAGGGAATATTCATAAGGTTTCTTTCCAGTATGTGTTCTTTTATGTCTTATGAGATGACTGTTTCGTGCAAAGGCTTTATCACACTGGTTACATTCATAACGTTTCTCTCCAGTGTGTGTTCTTTTATGGCTTAAGAGAGCACTGTTTTGTGCAAAGGCTTTACCACACTGGTGACATTCATAAGGTTTCTCTCCAGTGTGTGTTCTTTTATGGCTTAAGAGAGTACTGTTTTCTGCAAAGGTTTTACCACAATGGTTACATTCATAAGGTTTCTTTCCAGTGTGTGTTCTTTTATGTTGTATGAGATGACTGTTTCGTGCAAAGGCTTTATCACACTGGTTACATACATAAGGTTTCTCTCCAGTGTGTGTTCTTTTATGGCTTATGAGATGAATGTTTTGTGCAAAGGCTTTGCCACACTCATTACATTCATAAGGTTTCTCTCCAGTGTGTGTTCTTTTATGTTGTATGAGATGACTGTTTTTATGCAAAGGCTTTATCACACTGGTTACATTCATAACGTTTCTCTCCAGTGTGTGTTCTTTTTATGCCTTATGAGATGACTGTTTTGTGTAAAGGCTTTACCACACACTGGTTTACATTCATTCAAGAGATTCTCTCCAGTATGTGTTCTTTTATGCCGTATGAGCTGACTGCTTTTTGCAAAGGCTTTACCACATTGATTACATTTGTAAGGCTTCTCTCCAGTGTGTGTTCTTTTATGCCATAGGAGAACAGTGATATAGGGGAAGGCTTTCCCACATAGAGTGCATTTAAAGGGTTTCTCTCCAGTATGACTGCTTTCATGCCTGCAAAGAAAATTGGCACATGTGAAAGTTTTACCACAGTCATTTCATTACACTAATAAATATATTTATCTATATGAATTAATTTCATAATTTGGTCTAATTGTAAAGAAGAATCAAATTTTAAAGTTTTATCACTTTATTCACATTCACGGTATTCCCCTTCATTATGGGTATTTTTGAAGATCCCTGTGATGGTAAGAGCATTTGTTATGTGGATCACTTTTATAGCATCATTTTTCTATAAGAGGTTTCTCCTATATATGAAGAGTATTGTAAGAATTCAGAGTTTTACCACAGCAATCCCATTCACAAATTTTTGTACTGTATGAATGATACTTCATTTACAAAGTGAGCCAAGACAAGCAGAAGTTCCAAATTCCTAGTATTCATGGGTATTTTCAGCAATATGAGTTTGCTGATGAATTCTCAGTGAAGTTGCAAAACCAATTAACAGTAACCATTTATCACATTAAGAAAATTTACTCACAGTGGGGACTCCTACCAAATCAATTGTTCTTGGAGAAAGACAGGGACACTGCTTCTTTCAATAACCCTATGCTCATGTGTCTTAGAATCATTTTGACATATGATATACCAGTTTGATTTACAAAAATAATCAAGATTCCCACATTGAATTAACACAGTTTGTTTTTGTTCATCAGAGACATGTCATATAGGGATTAAGGTTTCTCCACAACAATATTCTTGATTCTCATAAGCTGCTCCTTTCACTAAACTTTACAATGTTACTGCACGAAAATTAGTGACACTGGTCCTACTACGTAATTTTTGCTTATTAGAAGGTTTTGAACACATACTGATCACCCATTCAGTGTGTACACCTCTAACAATATCTGACTAGATAGAATGAGACTAAACAGATTGGCAGTTCAAGTCAGTAGCTGTAATGTCCATATGATTGAAATGGTATTTTTGTTACAATATTATTTTATTTTTTTCTATCTTAGGGGAGTGCCTTGTAAACACAAATCAGATACCTGACATTGAAGTACATGGAATTATGAGATTTTAATGATCATCAATACACTTAAAGCAGTGCTATTTTTACATTGTTGCTTTTCTTTAAAACTTCCAGGACACAGCCATGTGTGCTGATACACGCCTTCAATTCCAGCACTTGTGGAGGCAGAAGCAGGCAGATCTGTGTGATTTTGAGGTCAGGCTTGTCTAACAAGCAAGTCTAGGAAAGTCACAGATACCCAGAAAAAAATCTATTTCAAAAACAGAAAATAAAAAGCAGCCAATAAACAAACAAACAAACAAACAAACAACACCAGACTTCCAGGACACATTAAAATTTAAGATTTATATCTGTATCAACATGCACATAAAGTTACCTTTTATTACTTGTAGAACTTTGAAAATGTTCTTCAATATTATCATCATCCCAATTGTAGCCTAAATTATAGTACGAGAAAATATATATTATTGGAAATATCATGTTATTGTTAAGGCAAAACTTAAATCACTATCTTCTGTGACCCTTAGAACCATGCCTGATTTATTTACCTCATTCCTCCTCATTCTTAATTGGAATTACAGAAGAGGATCAATAACAAAGTAAAAGTTGTCTCTTTATTTTAAAAGTGAAAGAAAAATTGCAGTCTTACCTATAGCAGTGTGGTTTTCACAGGTCTCTAGCATCACATCTTTGTAGAGTTGCTTCTGGGAAGGTTCCAGCAAGGCCCACTCTTCTTGGCTGAATTTCACATGCACATCATTGAAGGTCACCGAATTCTAAAATGTGCCATACATTTGTACAACAGAAACAGTGGCAACAATATAATTTATACTTCATTGTCAATATAATCATATAATTCTACTGCTTCTTCAATTTATTTTCTGACACAGAAGTGCGAATGTTATACAGTTGGGTGCTGTGCATGATGTGAAGTAGGGGAGATGAAAAAGCCTAAATGTTAGATTGAAAAAAAAGAAAAAAAAAACGTAGGCGTGCTTCAAAAACCTGTGTTTCATCAGTTTGTAAGACATGAATATAAAGTAGCCATTAGTTGGGTTCTTGATCAATCTATGAATCATCTTCAGTTACTTGGGTGAGTAGGTCAGGGCCCTGTCATGAGACAGGTGGAAGGACAAAACACTGTCATGATATTTTATATAGCAACAAATGAGATGTGTTGATCAGGGGACACTGAACAGATGGCTAACATCAGTCAAAAGACAACATGGTACTGAATATTATGTTTTGACCAGGGCTCATGGATGTGGCCTATCAGTATGTGAAGATGGGGGCTCATATATTTTGGAATGGAAAGTGGACTACAGTGAATACATGGATAAAACTAATGTGAGTGGCAAGCAACAACAATCATAGCCAATAACATCATATTTCTGAGTGACCAGAAACAAGAATAGGAATAGAACACATGATTATTCTCTGATCATTGTTTTGTATATCCTCCTTACTAAATAATGTAGTCTATAGATTAAAAATAAAGATTAAAACTTTTCTATTAAAAAGAAATGTTAATGTTATCACTAAGTCATTTTAGAAGAAAACGGAATAACAAGTTTTAACTGTATCATATCTGAAATATTTGAAAAGGATATAGCTTTGGAATAGACCTGGCAGTTAATGTGGACAAAGACAGAGAGAAGAGAGCAAAATAGAAAGAGAGAGACACAGACATAGAGACAGAGAAACAGAGAGAGAGAAATTAACAGATGAACAATACTAAGTACAGATCAGAGAAATTTATTAACAGTTACTAACTACAAAAAATGGTGGACAAGCTGGGTGTATTCTGTCATGCCTTCAATTCCATAACTCAGGAGGCAGATGCAGGTGTATCTTATTTAACTAGGTGTCAGCATAATCTATTCAAAGAGTTCTAGGACAGCCAGGCCTATATAGTAAGACAGAGCCTCCCCTAAAAGTCAATCAAACAAACACAAAATATTGAAAGAACTCGGAGGTCTTTACTGAAGCTTCTACAAGGAATTATACATTCACTCCTGTTGTATATTTATTTTCCAGAAATATGCACTGCCCCAGCTTAAACTGTAACTTCAATGATATCTTAGTAAAAGGGAATGCATGTTTAAACAGCTAAAAATAGAAAGATGAAAATATTAACAATGTAAATGCTGATCATAAATAAGCAACATAAAACAGGACAGATAGCTCAGCAGTGAGGAGTTCTTGCTGCTCTTTCAAATAATTGGGCTCAATTGTCAGTGATTACCTGGGACCCACTACTATCAATTGCTATAAGTTCATGAGTTCTGAACGCATCTTTGGACTAATGTGATGATCAAGCACACAAGAGGTTCATATTCATGCATACAATCAAAATACTCATATTCAGTAAAAATTAAAAAGATCCCAGATGGCAGGGCTGATTGCATACTATGACTGATCAGTGGGGTAGCAGAGACTGCACAGTGACAAATATTTGGAACTGTTTGCCCCCAAACACCATTGACTGTGTTTACCAGGTGATAAAAAACCCAATGAGGAGAAAAACAATTGGGTTCAACCTTAGAGTACACAACTAATCCCTGGAAATTTTTCTGGGCTCTTGTGGCAGAAGTAAGGTTTTCAAGCAAATAGACCAAAGAAGCATGTCCTGATCACCTTCCCAGTCTGAACTGTGCACCCCAGGGCACCAGAGACTGAAAGTCCCAGTTTCAAGAACACCCACAGGGAAGGAAGCGAGTGGGACTGACTGAATGTCACCCAGTCTATCCATGGAAAATGTCCTGCAGACCTGTGGGCGCACAGTAGCCAGCCCTGAGTGGGGTTCCAGCCACCAGCCCCTTGCACCCGACTCTTCATCACAGACAGAACTGTGTGCCCCAGGGCACTAGAGGCTGGGTTTCCCTGTTGGGAGAAAACCCACAGGGAGGGAAACAGCAGATCCCAGCTTAGAGCACTCAGCTGACCCCTCCCCCACTACTACCACCACATACGGGAATGTTTTTGGGAAAAGTTCTCAGGTTCCTGTCCAGTAACCAGCTTGGAGCAACAACTCACAAGTGAGTGCCTATGCACTCTACACGCCTACCCCCAAAAAAATACAGACTGGGTCTTCCTGTTGGGAGAAAACCCAAAGGACACCTAGCTCCAGAAAAGTTTCTGGTTATCCACAGGCTCCAGATTCAAGCCTCCTGCTGCACACATGAGAGTGGCGCTCACCTCTTGGGTACTGGGATACAAAGGTCCAAACTTAGACCTACAGAAGCCTAGGTTCCCTGAGATCAACCCATAGATACTGCTCCAAGGGGCAACCAGTTATCCCTAAGTAAACTGACCAAACCATGGGGGATCCAGGCTAAAGCTGCAACTCACTAAATTTATAGCAAGAAACCTAGAAGCAGGGCAGCTGTCTCCAGAACTTCTCTGGGTGAGAGGAGAGCCCCCTAGACTAATACCACTCAGGTCTGTACGTCTGTGGCAATTCCTGAAAAACCTGCCATTCAGTGACTGTACCCCAAAAGCTGAGGAGGCCTCCTTTGGGAAAAATTACCTTCCTGCCAAGGGGATTCTCCACACCACAAGATTCCAGGAAGCACAAGAAACTAACACTCAACACCTAAGATACCCAAATGGGTAGAGTGCAAAATTTCAACGAACAAAAGACACAGCAAAATGGCATCTCCAGAACCCAGTTATCCTGGGGCAAGTAGCCCTGGAAACACTAGCATAAGTGAAATTCAAGAAGATAACCTTACATCTATGCTTAAGAAGAGAATAATAGAGGAAACAAATAAACTATGTAAGGAACTAGAGGAAGATAGTCAGTCTATCAAGATCTGCAAAGAAATGGAACAAGATAAAGACAAACAGATTACGGCCATCCATAAAGAAATACAGGAAGTTCCAGCCAAACAATTTGTGGCCTTTACAGAAGAAATACTTAAATCACTGAAAGAAATTAAAGAAACAGAGGATTGTTCAAACAAATAGCTGAAGAAATTGAAGGAAAATACAGTCAGACAGGTGAAGTAATTCAACAAAACAGCTCAAGATCTGAAGATAGAATTGGAAAAATGATAGAAAACACAAATGAAGGATATTCTGGAGAGAAAGAATTTAGGGAAGAAAACAGGAACTACAGAGGTAAGCACAACCTATTGAGATGGTTATAACTATAAGAAATGGAAGAAAGAATCTCAACTGTGAAAGACACAATAGAAGGAATCGATGTATCCATCAAAAAAAATGTTAAATCTAAAAAATTCTTGACACAGACAATCCAAGAAATCCAAGAAAACATGAAAAGACAAAACCTAAGAATAATAGTTATAGAGGAAAAAGAAGACTCCCTTCTCCAAGGCCCAGAAAATATTTTCAACAAAATCATTGAAGAAAATTTCCCCAAGTTAAAGGAGAGGCCAATAAGAATACATGAAGCCTATAGAACAACCAACAAATTTGACCAGAAAAGAAAATCCTCCCGCCACATAATAATCAAAACAGTAAGTATACAGAACAAAGAAAAATACTAAAAGCTGCAAGGGAAAAAGGCCAAGTAACATATAATTGCAAACCCATCAGAATCACACCTGACTTCTCAACAGAGACTATGAAAGCTAAAAGGGCCTGGAGAGATATCATCCAGACCCTAAGAGAACATAGATTTTAGTCAGGCTACTATACCCTCATAGATTCTCAGTATTCATAGATTGAGAAAACAAGATTTTCAATGACAAAAGCAAATTTCAACAGTACCTACACACAAATCCAGTGTTACAGAAGACACTAGATGGAAAAATACAACCCAAGAAACCAACTACTTTCAAGAAAACACAGGAAATAATTAATCTCACTACAGCAAAACAAAAAGTAGCCAAGCACACACACTTACTATCATAGCCAATATCAAAACCAAAGGATCTAACAGCCACTGGTCATTAATCTCTCTCAATGGACCCAATTCTCCAATAAAAAAGATGCAGACTAACAGAATGGATGCCTAAATAAGACCCAACAATCTGCTGCATACAAGAAACACACCTAAGTCACAAGATATTACCTGAGGGTAAAGTTCTGGAAGACATTTTTCCAAGAAAATGGAACCAAGAATCAAGCAGGAGTAGCCATTCTAATATCTGATAAAATAGACTTTCAACCAAAATTAATAGAAAAAGAGATGGGGAAGGACACTTCATACATTTCAAGAGAAAAATTCCACCAGGAAGATATCACAAACCTGAACATCCATGCCCCAAATACAAAGGCACCCATGTTTATAAAAGAAACATTAAAACTTAAACCACACATAGATCACCATACATTAATAGTGGGAGACTTCAACACTCCACTCTCAACAAAGAACAGGTTGACAAAACAGAGAAAAAAAAACAATATCTCTAACACAGACCATCCAAGAAATCCAGGGGTCATGAATCAAATGGACCTAACAGACATCTACAGAACCTTACACTCAAACACAAAAGAATTTACCTTCTTCTCAGCACCTCATGGAACCTTCTCCAAAACAGACCATATAGTTGATTACAAAGCAAGCCTCAACAGATACAAGAAGATTGAAATAATCCCTTGTATCCTATTTGATCACCATGGAATAAAGCTGGACCTTAACAACAACAGAAACATCAAAAAGCCTACACAAACATGGAAACTGAACAACTCACTACTAAATGACAGCTGGGTCAGGGAAGAAATAAAGAAAGAAATTAAAGTCTTCCTAGAATTCAATGCAAATGAAGACACCAGATACCCAAACTTATGGGACATGATGAAAGCAGTGCTAAAAGGAAAGTTCATAGCACTGAGTGCCTTCAAGCAGAAATTTGAAACATCTCATTCAAGAAACTTGATGGCTTACCTAAAAGCCCCAGGGGAAAAAAGAAGCAGACACACAAAAAAGGAATAGATGACTGGAAATAATCAAACTCAGGGCTGAAATCAATCAATTAGAAACAAAACATTAAAAGAATCAATGAAACCAATAGCTTGTTCTTTGAGAAAATGAGGAAGATAGACAACCCCTTAGCCAAACTAATTAAAAGGCAGAGAGACACTATCCAAATTAACAAAATCAGAAAAGTAAAGGGGGAGAAAACAATAGACACTGAGGAAATCCAAACAATTAGGACTTACTTCAAAAGTCTATATGCCACAAAATTTGAAAATCTAAATAAAATGGACCATTTTCTTGATCAATTCCACTTACCAAAGCTGAATCAAGACCAGGTAAATCAACTAAATAGTCCTATATCTCCTAAGGAAATAGAAACATTCATCAAAATTCTCAGATTCACGAAAAGCCCAGGGCCAGGTTGTTTCAGTGCAGAATTCTACCAGACCATCAAAGAGCTAACTCCAGTTCTCTTCAATCTATTCCACAAAATAGAAACATAAGGAACACTACCAAACTTATTCATTGAAGCCACAGTCACTTTGGTACCTAAACCTCACAAAGACCCAACAAAGAAAGCGTGTTTCAGGGCAATCTCCCATATGAACATTGATGCAAAAATACTCAACAAAATACTTTGCAAACCAAATACAAGATCACATCAAAGATATCATTCACTATGACCATGTAGGCTTCATTCCAGGCATACAGGGGTGCTTCAATATACAGAAATCCATCAATGTGATCCACCATATTAACAAACTGAAAGAAAAAAAAAAAACTACATGATAATCTCCTTAGAAGCAGAAAATGCATTTGGCAAAATCCGGCATCCATTCATGTTTAAAGTATTGGAGATATCAGGGATACAAGGCACATACCTAAATATAGTAAAAGCAATATACAGCAAACCTATAGCCAACATCAAACTAAATGGAGAGAAACTTAAATCAATCCCACCGAAATCAGAAACAAGACAAGGCTGCCCAGTATACCTGAGTGACCCCAAAAATTCTACCAGGGAACTCCTAAAGCTGACAAACAGTTTTAGCAAAGTGGCTGTATACAAAATCAACTAAAAAAAATAAGTAGCCCTCCTGTATACAAAAGACAAAAGGGCTGAGAAAGAAATTAGGTAAACAACACCCTTCACAATAGTCGCAAAGGACATAAAGTACCTTGGTGGGACCCAAAACAAGGAAGGCACAAACTTGTATGAAAAAAAATTCAAGTCTCTAAAGAAAGAATTACAAAAAGATATCAGAAGATAGAAAGTACTCATGTGCTCATGGCTTGGAAGGATTAACATAGTAAAAATGGTCCTCTTACCAAAACCAATCTACAGATTTAATGCAATTCCTCTCACATTACCAACACAATTCTTTACAGACCTTGAAAGAAAAATGCTCAACTTCATATGGAATAACAAGAAACCCAGAATTGCTAAAGCAATCCTCCATAATAAAAGATCTTCTGGAGGTATCTCCATCACTGTTCTTACGCTTTACTATAGAGCATGGTACTGGTAGAGAAACCAATTGGTGGATCAAAGGAATCAGATAGAAGTCCCAGAAATATACCCACACACTATGGACTCCTGATTTTTGACAAAGATGCCAAAACCATACAGTGGAAAAAAGATAGCATCTTCAACAAATGGTGCTGGTCTACCTGGATGTCTACATATAGGAAAATGCAAATAGATCCATATTTATCACTCTGCACAAAACTAAAGTTCAGGTGGATCAAAGACTTCAGTATAAAACCAGACATACTAACCTTGTTAGAAGAAAAAGTGAGGAAGAACCTTGAACTCATTGGAACAGGAGACAACTTCCTGAACAGAATTTCAACAGTACAGGCTCTAGGAGCAACAATCAATAAATGGGACCTCATGAAACTGAAAAACTTCTATAAGTCAAAGGAAACTGTTGTCAAAACAAAATGACTGCCTGCAGATTGGGAAAGGATCTTCACCAACCCTATATCTGACAGAAGGTTAATATCCACTATTTATAAAGATTTCAAGAAGTTAAACACTAACAAGTCAAGTAACCCAAATTAAAAAAAAAAAAAAATAGGGTACAGAGCTAAACAGAGAATTCTTAATAGAGGAATATAGAATGGCAGAGAAACACTTAAAAAATGTTCACATTCTTAGTCATCAAGGAAATGCAAATCAAAACCACCCTGAGATTTCACCTTACACCTATTAAAATGACTAAGACAAATAACTCAAGTGACAACTCATGCTGGATAGGATTTGGAGAAAGGGGAACCCTCCTTCATTGCTGGTGGGAATGTAAACTTATACAACCACTTTACAAATCAACCTGGCACTTTCTCAGACAACTAGGAATAGTGCCTCCTCAAGATCCAGCTATACCACTCCTAAGCATATATCCAAAAGGCGCTCAAGTATACAACAAGGACATCTGCTCAACTATGTTTGTAATAGCTTTATTTGTAATAGCCAGAAGCTGGAAACAGCACAGATGGCCCTCAGTTGAGGAATGGATACAGAAATTGTGGTATATCTATATGATGGAATATTACTCAGCAATGAAAAACAAGGAAAACATGAAATTTGCAGGTAAATGGTGGGAAGTGGAAAAGATCATCCTGAGTGAGGTATCCCAGAAGCAGAAAGACTCATAGGGTATATACTCACTCGTAAGTGGATATAGAATATAAACTATAGGATAAAAATACTAAAATCTGTACACCTAAGAAAGTTAATCAGGAAGGAGTATGTGGCTAAGATGCTCAAACCCCATGCAGAAAGGCAAAGAGGATGGACATCAGATGAGGGAGAATACAGGGACAGGACAGGAGCCTACCACAGAGGGCCTTTGAAAGGCCCTACCCTGCAGGGTGTCAAGGCAGATGCTGAGACTCATAGCCAAACTATGGGCAGAGTGCAGGGAATCTTATGGAAGAACTGGGAGATAGTAAACCTGGAGAGGACAGGAGCTCCACAAGGACAGTAACAGTTCCAAAAATTATAGGCACAGGGGTCTTTTTTGAAACTGATATGCCAGCCAAGGACCACTCATGGAAATGGCCTGAAGCCCCTACACAAAAGGTAGCCTATGGAAGTTCAGTATCTATGTGGGCTTCATAGTAATGGGGACAGGAACTGTCTCTGACAGGAACTCATTGGCCTGCTCTTTGATCACCTCCCATAGAGGGGGGGATCAGCCTTGCCAGGTCACAGAAGAAGACAATGCAGCCACTCCTAATGAGACCTGATAGACTAGGATCAGAGTGAAGGGGAGAAGGCCCTCCCTTATCAGTGGACTGGGAAAGGGACAGGGGTTGGAAAAATGGGGGGGTGGGATTGGGATAGGAGGAAGGAGGGAGGTACAGAGGGGATACAAAGTGAATAAACTCTTATTAATAAAATTTTAAAAGAACACAATAAAATGTTGATTTTTTAAAAACTATGCTGTTTCACACACTTTTAAACTTTGAAAATATTGGCAGATATCAGTTATTGCTCCTAAATAAAAATAAATAAATAAATAAATAAATAAAAATGAGGAAGGATACTTCATACTCATCAAAGGAAAATTCCACCAGGATGGCATCTGTATTCTGAGCAATAATGCCCTAAATACAAGGACACCCACATTTGTAAAAGAAACATCAATAAACATAAAGAACATATCAATCACCGTACATTAATAGTGGGATAGGTCAATATGTCACGATCATCAAGGGTTAGAGCAATGGAAAAGGACTTAAACTGAGAGATAATGACACAAATGGATGTCATGAATCAAATGAACCTAACAGATATCTAGAGAAATTTTTAACCCAAACAGAAAAGAATCTATCTTCTTTCAGCACCTCATGGACCCTTCTCCAAAACTGACCATACAGTAGGTCACAAACAAGGCCTCAAAAGATACAACACAATTGAAATAATATCTTGTATCCTATCAGACCATTGATGGACTAAAGATGGACCTCAACAATAACAGAAATAATAAAAAGACTACACACACGTGGGAACTGAACAACTCCCTACTCAATGAAATCTAGGTCAGGGAAGAAATAAAGAAAGAACTTCCTACAGTTCAATGAAAATGAATGCACATCATACTCAAACTCATGGGATTCAATTAAAGCAGTCCTAAGAGGACTTTTAATAACACTAAAAGCTTCATAAGCTATTGGAGACATCCCATACAAGCAACTTAATGGCACACCTGAAAGCCCTAGGGAAAATAAAAGCAGACACACCCAACTAGGGATAACCAAAGTCAGGGCTAAAATCAATAAATTAGAAACAAAGAATAATTCAAAGAATCAACGAAACCAAGAGCTAGTTCTTTGAGAAAATAAAAAACATAGACAAACTCTTAGCCAAGCTAAGTAAATGGCAGAGAGACACTACCCAAAACAACAAAGTCTGAAAGGAAGACAGAGATATAACAGACACTGAGAAAATCCAAAGAAACTTTAACTCTTATGTCAAAATTCTATATGCCACAAAATTTGAAAATCTAAATGAAACATACTAAAATCTAAATGAAACCTACTAAAGTTGAATCAAGATAAGCTAAAGATATCAAATAGTAGCGCCTCCCTCATCTCATTCCATCCCTATCCATCCTCCTTCTCCTTCTATGCCCTTTTCCTAGTCTCCTAATAGGGGAGGAACTCCTCCACTTCTGCCTGACCCTAGCTTATTAAGTCTTATCAAGGATGGGTGCATCAGCTTCCTCTGTGGCCTCACAAGACTGCACCCCTCAGGAGTTGGTGATCAAAGTTCATGATGGAGAATAAATTACAGAAAACAATTTTAAATTAAATGTGAATTAAATAAATACATAAATTTTAAAAAAACACAACAGGTAAAAAGAACATCACACACCTGCAATTCAATGATTCAGAAAGCTCAGGCAGTGTTAGTGTCATGAATACATGTCATCCTAAGGAATTAAATATACTCTCTGCCAATTTTTAAATACAAGATATGGATGAACATCAACACAGTAACCTACACTTACATATACAAAACAAAGCATATACAAAACAAAGCAAAACAAAACAAAATTAAAAAAAAAAACAGGATCAGCAGCCAATGATGATGATGTTGATATCAGGCATGTTGGCCTAATTTTAAACCCAACACTTGACTGGAGCTAAACCTGTAAGTTCGAAAACTGCTTGGTCTACATACCAACTTTCAGGACAACAAGGGCTACACAGAAACTTTTTCTTCAATGTCAAAAACAGAAACATCATCTTCTCTGGAAGCTTTTTTGATTCAAGCAAATAAGTTCTGACCAAATTCCCTAAAGGCTTATTGTCATCCCATGATGAAAATGTAGTCTAACTTCAATGATCCTAAAATTCTGCAATAGCTCATACACTGTTCAAATATTCGATGTTTCTTCTGACACACAATAAAATTTCTTGGCTGCCACATCTTGTAACATCAGAAACAAATCATATCATTCCAACTTAGATGCACAGAATACCCCTTCCCGTTCCACTAAATAGGAATGTGGAAAGTGTGGACCAAGGAAAGATTAGCAAGGAAAACAACAAATTCTGTTGCTATTTTTAAAGGCTTAGATGGCCCTATCCCTGCAACGTCTCATACATCTTACTTTGGTTACTTCCACTTGCTACAGACAGCACTCTATGGGAGGTATCTCCTAACATAGGTACATCAACATCTTGTACTGTCAAGACAGAACTCAGGCTTCACCCTCACTGCTTCATGCAATGAACCTTTACAGTATCTTTACTGGGGATCTAACTCTGCCAAACACAGATGGCTGTCACAGTGTTGAACTGAAAACACAAAGAAAGAATCTATTATCTTAAATTTTGCATCTTCCTTGTTTCCAGAATGTGCATAACATGAGTGAGCCTGTCAAGTTGGATTTTAAGTCAGGATGGACAAATTGGGATGGACCGTGCCACACTTGGAACACATTTGGAGCAGGTTTTATATGAAGTTCTTTCCTGGTATTAGGAATCACTTAGCCTGCTCCATTGATTAACGGAAGAATTATCAGGAGGGAGTGTTAATTTAAGGACACCATCTTAGGTTTCAAATCCAGACCTAGGACCTTCTCTTTGATGATGATGATCTCCTTAAAAATTCCTGTCTCTGTTTCAGCATGTGACTACCATCTGAAACTACCTAGTGATACTTTTCTCTACAAACCAAAGACTACATTTATTTCTGCTCCACTTGTTTCTTTCTTTCACTGTGGTCCTGAACGTCTCATTAATAATAACCATTCAACAGATTCAATGTTCTTCCTAAGAAATCCAGCCCATGCTGGGGGTGCATGTGTGCTGGTAGGTTGTATGCCACCTGATACCATCAGCCTTCCATCATGGCCTCTGAGATTCATCATTTATACCGATCTGGGCTGGGTCACTGGCCCACCGGGCCTAGCCCTCACTGGGTCTGTGTCTCACTAGGCCTATGTCTTGGTTGCAAGCCAACCAGGCATGGACTTTTACTTGAACCTCTGAGGTGAAAGTCCTTAGAGCAAATCACAGCAGCTTATCCAAGAATGGTAACACTTTGGTATTGCCATAGGCTCTGGAATACCAAAATTTCCACTACCACTGGTGATTTCATTCTAAAAGAGCTATCTACCTGTAACAGTCAATAGAAAATTCTTTCCACACCCCCATCTAGTGAACATGGGTGTTGCCCTAAACTGTTCTAGCTGCCCCTGAGAGAAATGGAACCACTGTTCTCCATCTGGAAGCTCAGCTCCAGGCCTCTGCTGAATGGAGAATGACAGAATGAAAAACATTCTGGAAATATGGAAATATGATCAATAAAGAAAGCAAAAACAAGCCAGCCATGGTGGTGCACACCTGTGATCCCAGCACTTTGGTAGGTAGAGGCAGAGAGATCTCTGTGACTTGGAGGCAAGCATGGTCTACAAAGGAAGGCAAGGACAGCATATGCTACACAGAGACTTCTAGGCTCAAAAAAATAATAATTCTTAAATGCAGAAATTTAAGGAATCCTGGAAATGAAAAATTTAAAGACTACAGCAAAGAAATACAGAGGCAAGTTTCACACAGAAAAAGAGATCAATGAGATAAATTTATACACTGAATACAAAATAGAAGAACTGGAAGACAGGTGTGTTTATACACTCCTTTAACACCAGAAGTCAGGGATGCAGAAACAGCTGGACTGTTGTGAGTTTGAGGCCATCCTGGTTTACAAAGTGATTCCAGGGCAGCAAAGGCTATAAAAAGCAATCCACTCTGAAAATAAACAACAACAACAACAACAAACAGAAAAAAAGATGAAATAGATACATGTGTCAAAGAAAATGTTAAATCCAAAAGTTCCCTATCAAAAAACATCCAGGAACTCTGAGACAATATGAAAAGACAAAACATGATGATAATCAGATTAGCAAAAGGAGGATGAGATCAAGGTTCTGGAAGATATTTTTAACAAAATCATACAAGAAAAATATCTTAACCTAAAGAATAAGATGTCCATCAAGGCAAGAAAAGCATACAAATATACCAAAGACACTGGAACAGAAAAGAAAGTCCTCTTACCGGAAAATAATCAAAACACTAAATATACAGAACAAAGAAAGAATATTAAAAGCTGTAACAGAAAAAAAAAATAAACAGACCACACTAACCAATAAAACAGACAAACCAAATAAATAAATAAATGAATAACATAAAATAAAATCCAACCAAGAAATAAATTAAGGCAGATCTATTGGAATTAATCCTGTATTATCAGTAAAGATACTAGAAATTGAAGGATATAGACAGTGTTCTTGTGACTCTAAAAAAACTAGAGAAGCCAAGAAAAATTACTAACTATGCCCAGAACCTTTAAATCAGAAAGTGGAGAAAATAAGATGTTGCATGTTAAGGTCAAATTTAAACAATATGTATCTATAAATACAGCCCCACACAAGTGCTAAAACCACCACAACCTCCACCACCAAAATACCAAGATTAACAATCACTATTCACCAATAAAAAGACACAGGCTCACAAAATGGATGATAAAACAGAATCCACCCTTCCTCTAAACACATCAAACACAGCTTCATATCAAGATAGACATTATCTTAAGGTAAATGTTTGGAAAAGATATTCCAAATAAATAGACTAGAGTATCAAGCTTGTTTAGCAATTTTAATATCTAATGAAACAGCTTTCAAAAAAACTAATCAAAAGATGGCAAAGGACATGATATATTCAAAAATCCAGCAATATAACATTTCAATACTTAACATCTATGCCCCCAACCTAAGAGTACCCAAGTTATAAATGAAAACCTTCTGCAGCTTGCATCACATCCTAGCCCTCATAAACTGATAGGGGAAAACTTCAATATATCACTCTCACCAATGAACAGATAAATGCTCCAGCTAACTAACATCAAAAAACTAAATATACCCAAATGATGTTTACAGGACATCCTCCCAAACACAAAAGATTGTTCCCTCTTCTCAGCAACTCATATATTTTTCTCCAAAATTGATGATATATTTGAACAGTGGAAGTCTCAAAAGATATAAGAAACTTGCAATAACCTCCTGCATCCTATCAGACCACTAAGGTTTAAAGCAGCACATCACCAATAACAAAAACAATAGAAAGCTTACAAACTCATAGAAATTGAACAATTCTCTACTGAATAAAAAATGGATCAAAACTGAAATAAAGAAAGAAATTAAAGACTTTCTAGAAGTCAGTGAAATGAATATACAAAATATCAAAATTCATAGTACACAATGTAAGTGTTGACAAGAAGACATAGCACTAATTACATTCAGAAAAAAAATAATTAGAAATATCTCTTAGTAGCAACTTAACAGCACATCAAAGTACTCTAGAACAAAATGAAGTAAACATAACTAAAAGGAGTAGACAGTGAGAAACTACTGAAATGTGTCTTCACTGGTAAAACTGAATGTTTCCACAGGAAAAGAAAGGTGGATCCTATCAAAATTGATCATGATTAGATTTGAATAGTAGAGATCTTCTGAATAAGCAGAGGTAACTGTTCATCAGACAGCGTGGTCATTCAGTCCAAACAAACTTAATAAAGACTAAAGTTTTCTTCTTAAATAAAAAAGGATACTTTTGTTGTTTCATATCAAATACAGTTAAGAGATTTAAAATGTTTTAAATAAATTCAAAGGTATAAACTTGTTTGAGTTGGTATAATTTGAAGTGAATAAAAAATTTGAGCAGCGTGGTGATAGACCATGCATTTAAGCCCAGCAGAGACAGGCATTTCTGTATTAATTAGTTGTTCTCTAAATTTAGGTGTTACAAGGACAGGGTGTTGGTGGTTCACAGCCTTACTCCCAGCATTTGGGAGTCATGTGCCTTTTACATACCACCTGGGAGGCAGAGGCAGGCACATAGGACTTACAGTGATTTTATTTAAAAGCTGCTTATAAAAGGCAGGCTGAAAAATCAAAGTAAATGACCTTTATTATCTAGAAATAAATACACTTTAAGGTATATTTGTAAACTTTCAAAGATTTTTAATTTTAATTGAGATATTATATTTTTTTATTTCCAAAAAAAAAAAAAAAAAAAAAAAAAAACATTTTGCCCTATAAAAGATATAACATGCCTAAAAAGGTATGAACCTCACCCCTGAATTAGGGTTGGGGCAGGGTTTTGATTTAACATTTTCAGGAGAATAAAATCATCCAACTAAAGAATATGGAGACCACTGGATACATGAAACTTCTGAAGAAAATAACAGATCACCAAAAGAAAATGTCAAAAGTGAAGGAGTAAACTGGCCAACTGGTATCACTCACCTTCATGTTGTCTCTTCTGTCTTCTACAGACATAAGTGCAAATTGTCTTTAAGTGCTAAAGAACAATCCTAAATCTCTACCTCATATCAGAAAAGCCACCTGGTAAGAAACAGAGGAAAACAGAAAAATAAGGGATGATTCTATTGTCATGAATTTCATAACCTTCTGGCATGATGTGACTTCTATACTTACCACAAACTTCAATAATTAAGAATGTGTACAGTGTTTGTGAAAGAATGAGGGGGTGAGAGAAAAAGCCAAAAAAAAAAAAAGCCTAAAATATAGACAAGTTTACATAAAAAGAGGTAAGTAAACTCTAGCATGAAAAATTTGCACTGGACCAGAGATAACTTTGATTTTCTAATTAATACAAATTAAATAAACACAGATTTCACAACTGCTACAAGACAAAAACAAAGTGATACCTAAACTGTTATATTTCTGACCCTCCAGCTACTACTAACCTCCTTTACAGAGAGTCCTTTTGCTCTGGAAGTCTCTTAGAAAATGGAGGTGATCATAAAGCTGAGCTATGGCTTGCAGTCCCCCGTGTCCCCTTGTGGGTTCAGGGACAGCCCAGCCCTTGCCAACACTCACACACAATACAATGTTGGAGAATATTTTAATATGTTTCCTGATGCATGGATTATGCCACAAGTTGTGGAATCTGCCCTATCCACTTACCTACAACCAGGCACACTTGACAAAATTCTGCATCTCAGAAATTCATTTTGTACCCTGGAATTGAATTTCTCTAAAGCATGCCATTGTGCCTGGTGGTAGATGCAAGGTAAAAAAAAAATCAAAAACAAATAATCAATTATTGCTGAAGGATGATCACCACCAACTCTTTCCTTCCAGTTTCAAAACTATTTGTAAAATTTGTTACACAAAACCATGTGTGGAATACAACATTCATCATTTCTAGAAATGAGACCTTTAGTTTTACAATCTGTCCACTGCAAAACCAATGCCTGAGTGTACACAATAGATATTGATATTATAAGCACCACAACCTTCTCCTGCCCAGCCTGCAAAGTTTTCACTTCTCTGGACAACCAACACTCATGACAGGTTGGAGGCCAAGGGTCTCTGCTGAGATCACCACATGGAGACCAACAGAACCACAGCCTGAAACACTATCTGAACCACAGTCCATATCGTTCAAAGCAGATCAGGCTGTAATAGCTCTGAAGCCTGCTCTTCCTGGCCTGGGGACAATGACCCCATACTCAGCATGACATTGCCTCTGGTCTCACTCATAGCTCTATTGAGCTACATCAAAGGAAAATCCCAGAAAAAAAAATCATAATCTACCACCCACTGTTGCTCCTCACTGCTAAGCCTACGGAGAGTCTCCAATTAGCTTGAACAATACAGCTGAATCTCAGGAGAGTAGTAGCTCCTCTACCAGTGGATCAAAGATCAAATGATGCAGATAGCAGAGGCATTCTAACTTTGCCCTAACCTCTCTGGGCACAGTTAGGGCAACACTAGCTAATAGCCTAGTGTTGTTATAAAAGAATGAATACCCGAATTATTCGATTTTAAAACCTGCTAGCACAGAGAGGCAGAGAAAGCACCCATCTGACCCTGCTACTCACCTCACCTCCAAAAGGAAAAAGCCCCAAAAGCTCACCAGTTCAGATGACAGCTCAGAGGGGATAGGCAAAAGGAACCCAAGGCCAAAGGCTTTCTAGCTCAAAGCTCAAAAAGCCCCAAATCTACTATGCTAAAACTCCTTCCACTTTGCACTCTTTCTTAAATACATTTCAGCTGAAAGTTCCACTTACTCTTTAATCCCTGTCAGCTGGCTTCTTGCTTTGCCTCTTGACCTAGGGTTAACATTATTTAATCCTATGCACAGGGAGCTTTTGAATTAAAGGTATGTTCCAGGGCTGACGGATTCATACCATAATCACCTGTTTAGAATAAACAGAAAGTTCTTGGAATTACGATTTGTGTTAGGCTCAACCATACCAAACAAAGCACAGGTTTTTACAGTTCACAATCTAAGGGATCACACTGGGATCAAATATCCACTGCAACATCCTCATCTTGGAAATGTTTTAAAGTACAATCTTCCACTTTCCCAGGGCACCTGCTCATCATCCAAGATACAGGTCATTTATGTTGCACATTCCATTACAAGATCAGTGTCCAGTGCAGACATCTCTACCTCATAGTTGTGAAGTCCTTCAGCCAAACTTCAGTCAAAGCCAAACAGTAAGAACCTTTAAAGAAACAAATGGCCATGAATTTGAAAGCAAGTAGTTAATGGGAGCTCAATGAAAACAAGAAATAAAACAAAAAGGATATGGCTGTACCTTTGAATGTTAGAGTAGAATGTTTATTATAGATAGACGAGAGAACATAGTCAGACACAGGGAAATCTGGGACAGTCTAAAGTTGACATGACCCTTAGCTATGTGAGATGAGAGGAAAGAGGGAAGTGGAGAGCCAGAACAAAGAGCCAGGAGGATAAATGATAAATGAAAAACACCAGGTAACCAAAATGGTTAGAATACATAAGGAAGGACAGCAGGGAGGTGGGCAGCTCAACTCCTGGGCTAGAGATATGTGTTTGACACCTATACCTTGTAACAGGTAAGGACTGAGGGATGCTGGGAGAACCTGAGAGCCACATTTGCTTTGATTGTTAAGTAGCCACCTTAACCCATTCATTCTAGCATTTGATACATAAGAGTAGAGAGGAATGATAAGATTGAAACAATTTCATTATACTCTCAAAAATTCTTTTTAAAAGTTGAAAATGGCTTTATGGTCCAATATTCCTCAGGGACTTCAAGTATGTATTAGAGCACACGAAGTATTACTCACACCTTTTCTCTCAGGTTGTGCATTTTCAAATGTGGTGCGGAAGAGGAAACATGCCTGTTAGTCACTACCACAGCAGTTTATCCAGAACTTCTGTGTTGTTTGAACTCATACAACTATAGAAATTTGCTCCCCAGAAACAAGTTCAGCAACTAATCCTTATTCTTGATTCCCTTTGTATATGAATCCCCCCAAATGTACAGTTTTCATTTTTATTGAACATCTAAAATTGATTACCTGACTCATTACCATTTTCCCTCCTTCCCCTCCCTTTCTGTGTTGTGAATACACCAGCTTCAAAGTATGTCAGTGAAGTCAATTCCTACACAGGTATCTCTTTATTTGTAATTACTCACATCCATAAAATATCAGAGTGTTCAGTGGACATTCATTCACTGGTCTCTTTTACTTCACACTCACCAGTCAGGCCCCACCTAAAATGAGCTGCAGGACAACGTTCTAGGCACTGGGCAGTAGGAACAGCATTCATTGCTCAAAGAAAGTCTCAATTACATAACATATGAAAGGTTGATCTACAGGAGACATTGCTTTAAACAAAAACAAATATCAAACCACTAGATAAAAAGGAATGAAATTTTTATTGACCAGGGATTATCAGAGAATATTAACAAATAAGAGACTAGAACAGTGATGCATTAACAAAATAAAATTTAATAATACCAACAACTGACTTCTTTCTTTCTTTCTTTCTTTCTTTTCTTTCTTTCTTTCTTTCTTTCTTTCTTTCTTATGTATACAGTGTTCTGCATGCATGTACACTTGCACAACAGAAGAGAGCACCAGATCTCATTATAGATGTTGTAAGCCACCATTTGATTGGTGGGGGATGAACTCCTGATCTCTGGAAGAGCAGCCAGTGCTCTTAACCTCAGAGTTGAAAAAAAACAAAACAAAACACACACACGTAGGCATACTGACTTTGAAAAACACAGGTCATTCCCTTGTAGAGGGAAAGCATTAATAAGATACTGTTTGATGTTATCCCAGACACAGCTTTAGCCCATAGCCTGTGTCTCAAATTTGAACTGACAGAATTGTGTCAATGAGGATTGTACATATAGACATAGGACAGTCCCTTAATTTGAAATTCAATATTCACTGGATAAAGCTACCTGACCCAAATTGTACACCCACCAATCTGGTCTGTTTTCATTGGCATTCATGAATTAATAAACACATGTTAGGAAATTACAAATTAAAAAACTTCACTCTGCCTCATTTCTAGATAATCCTGGTGAGCAAACATGTGTATCCCGGGATCCTAATCTCTAATAGGCTTGGTTGGCATACTGCTTATCTGTGGAGTGTTTTACAGGCAGTCTTCCCTCAGCTAAATTCTAACTGGTACCACTAGTTTCTCAGCGATAGTAAATTCTTTACATCATCAGTTCTACTCTTCTATATCACAGCTTAATATTTGAGTGCTCTTTGACACAGGACATATAATTTACAACCCCCACAAAATCCAAATGGATCTTTTAGAATGGAGAGACATCCCCAAAGGTCACCAGGAACTAGGCCTAAAAAAGGGCACTTAAATTTCACCAGAATAGTGACTCTATTATAAAGCCACCAGGAATTGGAACATGGGTCACCAATTCCAAAAACAAGGTCGTAAGATTCCTTACCCAAGGAACAGCCTGACGATAACAACAAGAATGGGAAGGTATCTTATCTTAAAGTAGGGCATTTGTGCTGAGCAGTCTACCAACCTTGTAGTAGAACCTTCAGTGACACAGAAAATACCCAACATTCCTGAGGCCTAGAGATAGCTCCCTCAATGTTAGTTATGTTAGCTAGCCAATCACTTTGTAAAAAAGCTTGCCCTTGCTGAATGTCACCCAATCCTGTAACTATTAAACCAGAACTTCCTGGTCCTTCCTAAAACCCCAATCAAAACTCTGCCATGCACCTGCTTCAGGGCTCTCTCTGATCCACTGTGTTGGTAAAAATGGAGAGACCCAGCATGAGCCCAAATAAAACTCTTTGCTCTTGCATATGTGATCTGGCTCCTGGTGATCTTTGGTCACCCTAAGATATGGCCATAACATATGGGTTCTTATATTGGATCCCCAAGTCTCCCAAGCACCCCAGGCACATGGATCTGAACAACAGCCAGTAAGTGAGCTCTCTATCTGTATCTGTTTGTGTCTTTCTCTGTGTTTCTCTAGTTTGTTTTTTTGGGACTCAAGGCAAAATGTGTAATATGTGTCATCAGAAAGGTTAGAGCTGATGCTCTGGACAGCTATGGGCCACAGGGGGCCTGGAAGACTTTCCAGACCCCCCCCAAAAAAAAGGGCTCATCTGTAAAGGAAGTTGAGCACTGAGTTATCTGTGATCTCTGGACCTCAGAGAGGATGAATGTGCCCCTATCTGTAAAAGGTGGTTGAATACCCAGTTTTCTGTGATCTCTGGAACTTTGGACAAGGATAATGCAGGTAGCTCCTGCAGCAGAGATTCATTGATATCCTACTTTCATTTTTTCCACTGCAGTTGTGGTAGGATCTGCTGTCTGGCTTTCCGTATTTTTCTGCTGCACAAGCAATGGGATCTAGCTGTTTGTGTCTTGTTTAACTGTTTTGTCTGTCGCTGCCAGGTTTTTTGTTTGTTTGTTTGTTTGTTTTTTGTCTTTGGGACTGACTGAGGACATCGGACAGAATCCTTCTATCCCTCTAGACTTCATTCTTTCCCACTTCAGGGAAGCTTGATCCATGCTCCACAGGCTCCATTGAGAGGTGGCAAGGAGGTGCCAAGGGATGGATACAGTATGTGGAGCCCCAGGCTTGGCACCTCTGCCAATGTTCTCTGGTCTCTGGTCTGGCAGAGCTTAGCCACTACTCTGACCTTGGGTCTGGCAGAGCTTGGTCACTGCTCTGGACTCTGATCTGGATTTGCTGATGCTGTGGTCTCTAGTCGGGCAGAGTTTGGCTGGTGCTTTGGCCTCTGGTCTGGTAGAGATCAACAGATATGTTACTGCTCCATTCTCTGGTCTGGTTGAATGCAGGTCACCATTCCAAACTCGGGTGTAGTTGGGTGGAGCCTGATTTGGAGGTACGTCACCACTAATGGAACAAGATAGAGGGCCCATAGAGAGGCAGGCCACTGTTCTGAGTTTTGGTATTTTCTTCTTCCATTCTCTCTGAGCGCATTATACCCAGTACATTTTTTTTTCCTTTGTTATACTTTTGTGATTTTGTTTGCTTGTGATGGTCTCAGTGGGCTGGTGATCAAACAGCTGTGCTCCATTGTGACTTTGCCTTCCCCATGCTTCCAACACTACAAGCTGGGGCACCTCTGCTCATCAGTGGGAACACATATTTCCACATATTTGGCGAGGAAGGCTCGGTTGGAGAGGGGTCTGTGTGCAGATAATCTTTCTGGGCTTGACCTTGTTGCCTCCTTGCTATCTCTATGAGGAAGGTCGGTGACCAGAGGTTAGCTCTGGCTTGGAACAATGACCACCAATTAATGTTCTTAGTTATTACTATTATTATTATTTGGTAAGGGTCCCCTGTAGCCCAGCCTGGCCTTAAACTAAACAGCTATAAGATGACCTTGAATTTCTGATCCTTCTGCTCCACCTCGTATCAAGTGAGCTACACTCCCAATCCCACAAACTTCTTTTTTTTTAGCCGTAGGTGGCTTCAACAAGGAAGTGAACCAAACTCAAATAGTGAAGGCTTGGCTCCACTGAGCTCCTGGGTCTGAGCCTATGTACTGGCACTGTACACAGAATACCCACCTGAGCACCTTGATATGTCACTTATTAGCCTGGCTGTACTTATGAGATTGTCACCTGAGAATGAAGCCAATTCTTTTTTAGTTAAGGTCTCATACTGGCAACTAAAAGAATTTTTTTAGAAAATCTTAGAAAGCACGTGTATGATTGTGGTTTGAATGGGTGGGGAACCTCTGTCAATGTGCTCCCCAAAGTGCTAAAGGACGTAAGCATGGGGAACGGGGAGGGGTAGATGAGGAATTCACCATGTCTGGGTATCTACTCCTACCCCCCAGAAAATGAGTTGCTTTACTTAATCACCAATGCAAGAAAAAAAATAGCTAGAATGCATTTGAGGTTCAAGGTTTAGAAGTGAGGCTGCAGGGGTCCTTTTGGCAATGCTTTTGAAGAACTGCATCCATTCAAGTGCAATGTTTGTAAATTCACACTGAGCAAGGAAGGCAGGGAAGGGAAGGGGAGGGGAGGAGAATAAAAAGGAGGACAGGGGAGGAACATGTTCAAACTTTTCCTGTCAAAAAAAACAAAAAGGATAAAAATCTTAATGAAGACCCACTTTTTGTATGTGTGCCCAAGAATTTCTTTATTATTTATTTATTTATTTGTGTTAAATATTTTTTTAATTTTTAAACTTTTATTAATTACACTTTATTCACTTTGTATCCCCCCATAAACTCCTCCTTCCTCCCCTCCTAATCCCACTTACCTTTCCCTTTCTTCACGAATGCTCCTCCCCAAGTCCACTGATAGGGGAGGTCCCCCTCTCCTTCCTTCTGATCTTAGTCTGTTAGTTCTCATCAGGAGTGGCTGCATTGTCTTCCTCTGTGGCCTGAGATCAAACAGCAGGCCAATCAGTTTATTTTAGAGGCAGTCCCTCTTCCCATTACTATGTAACCCACTTGGACACTAACTGTCATGGGCTACATCTGTGCAGGGGTTCTAGGTTATCTCCATGCATGGTAATTGGTTGGAGTATGAGTCTCTGGAAAGACCCTGGTGTTCAAATTTTCTCATTCTGTTGCTCTCCTTGTGGAGTTTCTGTCCTCTCCAGATCATACTATTTCCCACTTCTTTCATAAGATTCCATGTACTCTGCCCAACAGTTGGCCATAAGTCTCAGCATCTGCTTTGATAGTCTTCAGGGCAGAGCCTTTTAGAGGGCCTCTGTGGCAGGTTCCTAACTTGTTTCCTGTTTTCTTCTTCTTCTCATGTCCGTCCTCTTTTTGCCTTACAGGATAGGGATTGAGCATTTTAGTCAGGACCCTCCTCTTGATTAGTTTCTTTAGATGTACAGATTTTAGTAGGTTTATCCTATATTATATGTCTATATGAGTGAGTATATACCATGTGCCAAGAATTTTTAAGTTGTGTTTATGTGTACATTTCCTTTAATCATATTTACATATGTACTCTAAACGTTTGCTGAATAATGGTGTTTCAACGTCTTTCCCACATTTCAACTGAATTATTTTTGGGCACTACATCTAAACCTAATTCTTATCAATATTTGGAGGTTTTACTTGTTTTGAATGTGTGGTTTTATTTTCTCAGTTAACAGTGTGTACACAGTCCCTTACACCAGGGTCATCATATTTTAGTCTCTAACAAAGTAATGAAAAACAGTAAATAGTACTAATAATGTTAACGACTAAAATGAAAATAACTGAGTGCATTGTACAATGATCTCAGATGCTCTTTTCAGACAGGACATTTTATGATGAATTTTTTTTTTTCATGAGGCACAAAATGCCTGCTAAGCTTAAGGCTTGTTTACAACATTCTCTTGAAAACAAGGTTCAAGATGCATCATGAAGTCATAACATCAAATTATTACAAAGAGGACATAATCTGCTTTCCATATATAGTCTCCTAGGGATAAGTATGGTAGGATGCAAAGCCCAGGACATTTTCTGAGGACGTGATCTCTCATAAAACCTAGTGAAAATACAGATTCTTCCCAGAATATGAACATGTACATAAAACCAACCACATATAAAACAGGTACAGAGTTAATGTCAGGAGAGGGACTAGGTTAAAAACTAACACCAAATAAGTATCACTGTTGCTGTATCTGGAATTTCTATCTTGTTTGGAAGGCAGAGACAGGAAGACTGTTAACCCCTGTATTTAAGGCAGGGTATCTGCATAAAGAAAAGCAATGTTTTGCTTCTCCTGTTCCTTTTTTTCTCCTCCCCTTCCTCCTCCTTCCTTACCTCCTATATGTTAAGCAAATGTTCTACCTCTGATTTGTATTCCTACCTTCTGTACAAAACAGGCAGAAACAGATAGTCTTTGGATATAATAAAGTCAGATGCTAAACCTCACTAAAGCTTAAAGGAAGTAACTTGTTATGGGATAAATTAAAGAGAACACAGAGAAGGCAACAGGCATAGAGGAGGCTGTCCTAGTAACAGCAGTAACAGAACAAGATAAAAAGACTTCAGGAGAAGTTTATTACAGATAGCACAATGGCTGGCATTAACAAATAAAATGCTACATGCTCCCAACCTCTAGGTGAGAATTCTGTATTACTCTCAGATTATGAAGACTTTGTTAAAGGTATTTACTATTTAAAAGGTTATTTGTCCTTCCACAGATAGTTCCTGTGAATTAGGTACCTAATACTGTGCTAAGTCCTGATCACACAAAAATGATTGACGTAAACACCACTCTTTCTCTATAAGCTTTCAGCCTTGTGGGGTAATCCACCATAAACAAACCCAGACACCATGCATAGAAATATTTACATCACTATAAATTCCACTATGAAACCTAAAGGAAAGCAAG
Source organism: Meriones psammophilus (assembly GCA_036365155.1). Classification (NCBI taxonomy): domain Eukaryota; kingdom Metazoa; phylum Chordata; class Mammalia; order Rodentia; family Muridae; genus Meriones; species Meriones psammophilus. The sequence continues at coordinate 134,386 of JAEOAE010002398.1, read as the reverse complement.
AGGGACCTAACACCCCAGAAATGATAAAGAGCATACATATTCAAAGGCTGAGAGATGAGAACATTTTAGTTCAGTAGGGGAAATGAAAGACGGTGAATTTGTTTGCAGTATACTAGGGAAGAAAAAGGAATGATAATAATAATAATAATAATAATAATAATAATAATAATAATAATAACAAAAAGATTAAAGAGGGATGGTAGCCATCCCTCTCTGCTGCTGCTGTTCTTTTCATCCTTGCACCCTCTTATGTACCTCTATGCCCTCTAGTGGTGATGGGAGGCAACTTCTCCATCATTTCTCTCTGGAACTGTTGATGGTTAAATCAGCAGAGCCTGCAGGGCTGGTGGCCTCCAGGGAGAGCCCATGATGGGGAGGCTCTGGTAGGGTGACTCCAGGAAGTGACCATTCTTCCTCAGCCCGGTTCCAGATGGAACTCGGAACTCCGGTTGCCAGGTAACGGGAGGCCAGCAGCAGCAACAGCAGCCTGGACAGACCAGCCTGTCCAGAGGAGCTGGAGAGATGAGTCTGTTCTGCTTCCAGACCTCCAGGGGCTCAGGTCTCAGAGAAGACAGCGGTGGTCGCCTGTGCCGCTGCTGGAAACATGTGGTGCTCACCCTGAAACGTTTCTGGCCTGTTCCCCACTGGGAGACCAAGGTAACTAGGGTTGTCCTGCGACAGGGAAGATTTCTGGTCCATCCCACCCCCCATCCACCATGGTCGCAGCCTGGGAGAGTGTTCCTGTTGGGACACTGAGGAATGCTATTCATGCCTGCTTCCCACTTAGGTGTAGCTAAACGGGTCGTTGGTGCACCTCGGGGTTTGCACACTTAAAGCCTCCCTCCTGCCCTGGTACTTCCTCATAGTAAAACGGAGTGAGCCTTCCTGCATGGCATCCCCATTCTCAGCAATGATGGCTTGGACTATGTGGAGCAGATGATCCCCTATTTGCCCACCGCTGTGCAGAGGGATGACAGGGTGTCCCTCTGCTTCTTTCTGGCCCTTTATCCAAAGTTTGCCACCATCTGGGTGGTTCTGGGTCTGATCCAGAAAAGGCAAGAGTGGTTCCACCATGGATCTAGCCAGCTCTAGGGTCTCCTCCTGCTGTTTCCCAGGGCCCGTGTCCTGTGCACTCACAGAACTGGATGTCTGAATCCCAGCAGCCTGGGTCCCAGGCCTGCTCTCTTAAAGTGACATGGCCAAACATGGGCGATTGGGGCAGGGGTGGGGCTCTAACAGGTGCCATTCACCTTCCCCAGGGAATGTCAGACACCACCCTTTCTTATGCCCTGAGCGTCCTTTGTGTAAAGGATTCTGGACCCTATCTGCAGTGTTTGTTATGGATGGAGCCCCCAGCACCCCCCATCTCCCTGGGGAGATTCTAATAGTTCCTTCTAGATGTCTGGGTGGGTTGGGGACACGGGGCCTTAAGGGTGACATCCCGTGGACTGTCACAGGTATAGATCCTTCAGGCCCGACTGTGAGGGGGACCAGCAGACAACAATGTGATTGGGCTTGGGGTGGAGGGGAAGGTGAGCAGGAAGGGACGTTTGGGGCCAGGGTGGAGGGCCAATTTTGGCCAGGAGCCTCACCTTTGGGGTTCTCTTCCTAGGGACTGTCCCCGCAACCTCATCTGCTGGTAGAGGACAGAGGTTTCCCACTGGGCTCCTGGGTTTTGAGCAGCAGAGGGAGGGACAAAAAAGGAAAGGCCCTGGGGGATACCAATGCCCCCCCCACAGTTCCAAAGAGAGGCCAGGCTCCCGACACCGTGTCCCTCTGCCCTGCTCTCACCCACAGTGCCATCTTCTCGTTCTTGTCCCAGTGGCTGCAGAAATTCCCCCAGGTTTTCTCTGGGGCCCCCGGACCTGGCCATTGAGAGGCGGCTGCTGGACTATGCCAGGATCCATGTGCCCACTGCAGAGTTGGACTGCCAATCTGGGGAGATCCTCCGGGCAATGGATAAGCCCTGAATAAGCTGAAGCCCGAGAAGGAGGAGGAGAATTAGGAGGAGGATGAGGACCCGGGAGAGGCGCCTGGTGAGGCAGCAGCTGATTCCAGCCCCTTGTCCCCCAGGGGAAGTGTCCTGAAGCACTGGCCATTGAAGCAGAGGAGGACTCCTGTTAACTCGACTCTCCTGCGGGTAGGAGAGGGGACTGTGCCTTCCATGGCATGGAGAGGCCATCTTGGGTTAGCTCATCCCATTCTGCATGCCTTCAGTCTGCTCCCCTATCCCGGATGACGGATCATCCCTTTCTGTGCTCAGATCCTGGGCTACTTGGGGCCTCAACTGCAGAGCTGTCCATGCAAGAGGCCTTGGTGGCGCAGAGGAAACGGAGCCTGGCTTCGGGGGCAGATGCTAAGCCCCAAGAGGATGCTGAGCTCCTGGATCCCATGGCTGCGAGATCCCCAGTCTTGCCAGAAGCTGGACCAGTGCAAACTCTGGCTTTAGCATTAGATGTTGCACAGTCTCTTTTGGACTTGGTGGTTGAGCTATTGTTTCTCTCCACTGTGGCACACTTTGGGGCACCTGATTCCATGTCCTAGCTGCCCAAGGTGGACAAATAGTTGGTACAATCACCGGCTGGGCTGCACTCAGTGCTTGTTCCCCTTAGAGAAAAGATTCCATTAATTTTGTATGTTTTTAAATTGCTGTTTTTCACTGTTGCGATATTGTTGTTGGTTTCATACTATTATTAAAAAGGTGTTGCTTACTCATTTTAAGTGATGTATTCGGAGATGGGGCCATTCCTGGGCAGTGGTCCTGGCTGAGCCAAGGGGTATGCAGCCTATTTTTGTCAAGAGTTTCCTGAGAGTTGGGCATGCGCATCTATCTATAGAAGATGCTGCCAGGTGTGTTGTTGGTGCCCATGGGCTCTACTGGGATAGATTGAGCCTCTGAGAGACAGCCCAACAGGTCCAGTGCTTGACAACAGACTTTTGGGAGCACATCTGGGCAAAGGGTTAGTCTCTGAGGATCAGGATTAGGAACAGTATCAGGACCCAGCTCTGTGGACACTATCCCTGAGGGGAAAAACCCTATCATTTGAGATACAGAGTACATTCTGGGGGATTATTTAAATCCATGATATTTCTACATAGCCATGCCTGTTTTAGAACTCAATCTTTGGAGCTGAGCATAGTGGCACACACCTGTAATCCTAGCACTCAGGGAAGAAGAGACCTGAATTTGAGTCTAGCCAGGTCTACAAAGTGAGTCTGGGAAAGCCAAGGCTACACAAGAAAATTCTGTCTAAAAAACAAACAAATTAATGAACAAACAAACACAACAAAAAGAGAGTTCACTCTATGGACCAAGCTGACCACAATCTCAGAAAGATTAGCTTGTCATGGACTCTCAGGTCTAGGATGACAGGGATGTACCTCTGAGCAAAGCTAAAATATTTTTTAATGACTTATTCTTGAATCATGGATTGAAAGAAAGGATAAAATAAGATGTACACAGGAAACATTTTTTTTCTTTTAATGAACAGTAATAAGTCTTCAAATTCTACATTTATTTACAATTGCAAAATCATTTCTGATGTTGTCAGTAAGTGGGTTTTCTCCTTTGCTTTAATTTCATCCATTGAAAAATGTTTGAGTATGCATGTGCCATGAGAGGACAACTTATTGTTGTTTACTATCTGTTTACATCCCATATATGAGTTTTCGACATGAAACCCAAAGAGTCTTTTGACCAGTGAAAGAACTGGCTCTAATTTAGGTTTAAAAATGATTTATGTATGTGCTGGTGTGTGAATTTGTACATACAAAGGCCCAAGTATAGAAATATTAGAAAAATTCTATAGGAGTAATATTGGCTACCCAGAAATTGAGCTCAAATCATCAGGCTTAGAAACAACCAACTATTCCCACTGAGACAACTCTCTGACATTCACTTGTAGATCTGAGACAGTTTTATGAATAAGTCTTTACTCCTAAGAATGAACTAACACATTCCAAAAAAAAAACAGCATTATATCATTTTAATTTGTACATAGCATTTATTATTATTATTATTATTATTATTATTATTATTATTATTATTTTTCATGTTCTTCCATCCTTATAGGACAATAGGTTTATAATGTGGATAGAAGACAATATTTTACTGATGTAATATTTCAATTAAGTTTATTTGAGTATCAATGAACTCAGGGGGAATGTCTGTGGTAAGCAAAACTGGCAACATGACTTTGAATATATAATATTATAATAATGTATAACAGTGACCAAAATAAACCCCCACAAAGCTGTCACCAAGTCTTCACACATCTGTCATGGCCTCTAAGAACCCATAGCCACATTACACACACACACAACATGCTTTTTGAAATAAATATCATTGCTGTTACATTATTTAGCACCTCTAGATAATTCTCTCAGAATGCAGTACTTCAATATTAGGTGCCGGATAGTAACAAATGGAAACATGAAGAAGAACGGAACTTTAAACTATATGTGTGTGTGTGTGTGTGTATACATATATATGTATGGATATAGTCATACACACCTACATTTACACTATTAAGCATTTTAACATTAACGTTGGTAAAAATAGACACATCCAGGGAATATCTTCCACCATTTGATGTGTACTCAGAAGGCTGACACATGAGAATCAAGATTTCAAATGTGGCTTTGCCTAATTACTGGCATTCAAAACAGGCTTGAAAACAAACATCTCAAAGGAATTTGTGAATATGAAAAACAAAAGCACTGTGCTTTCTCAGAGACCCTTCCTTGAAAAGCATGATTACACACTACTTGAGATAAATAAACAATGGATCACATAGATGATGGGAATCCCATTCTATACTTTGCATCAGAAAAATACCTATCACCAAGTGGAAATGCATTAGATCAACAGCAGCCACAGAAAGAATATCAGAATGACCTAATAAATGTCAGTTATTGGATTTGATACACATACAGCAAACTTTGATAGCTACTCCATTGTTTCAAAATATAGAACACAACCACAATTGGTGACCTCCTCCACTACATTATAAGTGAACATGGTAAATAATTTACTTCATCCAAGGCCATGTTTCTTTTCATAATTAGATTCTTAGGGTGTACAGATATTAGTATGTTTATCCTGTATTATATGTCTAATACCCACTTATGAGTGAGTATATACCCTATGTGTCTTTCTGCTTCTAGGATACCTCACTCAGGATGATCTTTTCTAAATCCCACCATTTGCCTGCCAATTTCATGATTTCCTCATTTTTAAATGCTGAGTAGTATTCCCTTGTGTAAATGTACCACAATTTCTATATCCATTCCTCAACTGAGTGGCACATGGGTTGTTTCTAGCTTCTGGCTATTACAAATAAAGCTGCTACAAACATGGTTGAGCAAATGTCCTTGTTGTACACTTGATCAAATTTTGGATATATGCCTAGGAGTTATATAGCTGGATCTTGAGGTAACACTCTTCCTAATTTTCTGAGAAATTACCACATTGATTTCCAAAGTGGTTGTACAAGTTTACATTACCACCAGAAGTGGAGGAGTGTTCCCCTTTCCGCACATCCTCTCCAGCATGTGTTGTCATTTGAGTTTTTGATGTTTTCCATTCTGATAGGTGTAATGTGATATCCCGGATTCATTTTGATTTGCATTTCCCTGATGACTAAGGAAGACTTTTGAGGGGGGCAGGAGTTCCACAAGGAGAGCAACAGATGAAAAAATACTGGGCACAGGAGTATTTTGGGGGACTGATACTCCAACCAAAGACCATGCATGGAGATAACCTTGAACCTATTCAACTCCTGACTAGATGTATTCCATGGCAGCTCAGTCTCCAAGTGAGTTTCCTAGTAATGGGAACAGGAACTGTCTCTGATATGAACTCAGTGTCTGGCTCTTTGGTCACCTCCCCTTGATGGGGGAGCAGGCCACAGAGGAGGACAATGCAGCCAGTTCTGATGAGATCTCATAGGCTAGGGTCAGATGGAAGTGAAGGAGGACTTCCCCTATCAGTGAACTTGGGGACAGAAATGGGAGGAAGTTAGGAGGTTGAGCAAAGGAGGGGATGAAGGATGCAGCCACAGCGTGGATACAATGTAAATAAACTGTAATTTACAAAAACTTAAATTTTTAAAAAGTGAAAAAAAAAAAAGAAACAACCTTTAGATACTAGAAGTTTTTTGTTTACATCCCTGGATGTTGTTTTTTGAGAAAGAGATTTTCTGTATGGCCTTGACTGACCTGTCATGCCTTCTAGACCAGGCAGGCCTTTAACTAACACAGATAAATTTCCCTCTGTCAGTCATAGTGCTAGTATTAGAGGCATTTGCCAACAGTCCAGGCTTTGATTTTTTTAATTTAATTTAATGTTTTATTTTTGCGACATGGTGTCTCAGTGCATCATTGCCAATCCAGGAATCTCTTTGTAAACCAGGATGACTTTGCACTCGCAGAGACCTACCTTCATCTGCCTCTCGAGTGCTGGGAGTACGGATGTGTGTCACCATGCCTGACAAGACTTTCTTATAGCCTAGTCACACTATGTGATTTCAGACATATCTAGACACACATCTAGCCTGTTTTTTTAGACAATGTTTCTCTCTAGCCGTGCATGTCCTGGACTTGCTTTGTAGACCAGGGTGACACTGAACTTACACAGCAGCATGCTTGTGTCTCCTGGATAGACGGGATTAGAGATATGTGCCACAAAGCCTGGCTCAGATTTTTTATTTCAATCACATATCTATATGATTAAAACATAAATTGAAACATATACATATGATTAAAACAAAATGTATATATTAATATATAACATATTTATTAAATATATTGGTTTATATTACTATATTTAGTGAGAATATATTAATTATACATATGAATATTTTGGTATTTTGAGAGAGGGTTTCTCCTTTTAGCCCTGGCTATCTTGGACTAGATCTGTAGACCAGCCTGACCTTGAACTCACAGAGACTGGCCTGTTTCTGCCTGGCAGAGTGCTGAGATTAAAGGCCTATGCCAACACTTAGTATTTAGGCACCTGCTTCTGTCTTTCCTAGCAACCTGTGATGTCATTATGTGTCGACAGCCAGGGAGGGCAGGTGTGGTTACTTTGCTCCTTAAAAGGATCTGCCTGCCCACTTTGTCTCTCTCTTGGCCTCTCTTGCCCTCTTGCTATTGCCTTCTTGCCCTCCCCCTTTCTCTGTTGTGGTGCCCCTCTCTCTCTCTCTCTCTCTCTCTCTCTCTCCCCCTATCATGTCCTGCTCTCTCCTTCTCTGTCTCTCTTCATTTCCATCTGAGAGCCCACCCGAGAATGCAAACAACTGTAAAAGCAAAACAGCTGTGACTATTCCCATGCTTGAATTAAAGCCAGAGGCACATAGCTCTCGAACGGTAGGATGAACTGCTCTGAGATAGCCTTGTATTTAAGCCAGAGGCAGATAGCTCTCAAAGGGCAGGATGAACTGCTCTGAGATAGTTTTTTAAAAATAAGGGCAGGGTGAATTGTTTTGAGAAAACACACAAACGGCCAAAAACTGCAAACAACTAGCTGTAAACTATCTTCATGCTATTCTTGCTGACCAATCAATGTATAGAGCAAAAGTGGCCAGATTTTTAAGTATAAAACCCTGTGCTTTGCATGCTCGGGGTCGTCTCCTGTCTTTAGAGGGGCAACCCTATCACAATTTGAATAAACCTCTTGCTTTTGCATCAAGTTGTGGTCAGTAAGTGTTCCTTGGAAGGGCACAATCCTGAGCTCCTGAGCAGTGAGACTCCAGGTCTTACAACGTGAAACTAAAAAGCTTTTGCAATCCATTCCTTAATGATGAAGCAGCTTATAAAATGGGAAACATCTTTACCAGCTACACAACAGACAGGTTTATATGTAGACCATTCAAAGAAGTCATAAAATGTAAACATGAACAAACAAACAATCCAGAAAAGATAATCCTCAGTGAGGTGTCCCGGAATCAGAAAGACATACATGGTATACACTCACTTTTAAGTGGATGCTAGACCTATAAGATAGGATAAACATACTAAAATATGTACACCTAAAGAAGATAAATGAGAAAGAGGACCTGGGTTAAGATGATCAATCCTCACTTAGAAAGACAAATGTGATGGACATAGGAGAAAACAAGAAACAGGACAGAAGCCTACTACAGAGGACCTGCGAAAGACTCTACCTAGCAGTGTATCATAGCAGATGCTGAGACTAATAACCAAACCTTGGGCAGAGCACAGGAAATCATATGAAAGAAGGGGGAGTTAGTGTGACCTAGAGAGGACAGGAACTCCAAAAGGACCAAATATATCAGGGCACAGGGGTCTTTTATGAGACTGTTTCTCCAACCAAGGACCATGTATGCATATAATCTATCATCCCTGCTCAAATGTAGTCCATGTGAGCTCTGTATCCAAGTGGGTACCATACTAAGTGGAACAGGGACTATTTCAGACATGAACACAATGGCTGGCTCTTGACCTTCCCCTCCCAAGGGAGAATCAGACTTGCTAGGCCCCAGAGGAGGATATTGCCGCCAGTCCTGATGATACCTGATAAGCTAGGGTCAGTTGGAACAGGAGGAGGCCCTCCCTAACAGTGGACGTGGAAAGGGGTAGGGAGGAGATGAGGGAAGGGGGTGGGATAGGGAGGGAATGAGGGACTGGGATACAGCTGGGTTACAAAGTTAATAAACTGTATCTAATATTAAAAATAAAAATAAAAAGTGGGACATATAACAAAGTTCCTAAAGATGAAACACAAAATGCTGACAGTTTTTGTTTCTTTGAAAACAGGATTTTTTTCTGAATAATTTTGGCTGTCCCAGGCTCTCTTTATAGAACATCCTGTATTTGAACTCACAGAGATCCACCTACCTTTAACTTCCTGAGTGCTAGGAATGCAGGTGCTCACCATCAGCCCAAGTGCTGACAGTTTATTTTGTTTTAGCATTTTATTTTTGTTCTTGTTTCATGCACTATATCTAGATTGCAGTTTCCTCTTCCTCCACTCCTCCCAGCCACGATCTGCCCAGCTCACCTCTCCTTCATCCACTGCTTTTTTTTTTTTCCCATTCATTTTATTTTCAATGAAAAAAATGCGATGGCATAGCAAGTTATAATAAGACTAGGAACAATCCCTCACATCAGAGCTGGCCAAAGCAATACATGAGGAAAGAAAGTGTAGCTAAACCAGGAAAAGAGTCAGAGACACCCCATTCTCACTGTTGGAAGTCCCTCAGTGACATCAGGATAATAATCATAAGGTGTATGCCAACAACCTAGCTCACAAGACTCATAGAATGTTTATGTTTTTTGTCCTTCAGTCTCTGTGCTCCCCTATGAGCTCAGTTGACTCAGTGGACCATGATCTTGTTGTGTCCTTGATATCTCCGGTTCCTACAATACATATTCCCTCATTTGTGGGTACATCATTGTGTTTGGTTGTGGGTCTCTGCATCTGCTCCCATCAGATGCCAGGTGATGTCTCTCTGATGACAACTGGGCTAGGCACTCATCTATGATTATAGCAGAGTATCTTTCATTGACATTTTTTTGCCTGTCATGTTTACAGATATCGTGTGTCTCTAGGCTATCTTGACTCTGGTTCATGGTAATCCAGGCAGTGTCAGGCTTGGACTTCCTCTCATGGTGTTGGCCTCAATGTGTTTTCTGGAGTATATTTCATATTATTTGTTTGGGGTTTTCCTTCTAGTATTTTCTGTAGGGCTGGATGGCTGCATATATACTGGGTATAGTAATCTGGGTGGCATAGGTGGTCTCTTAGTGTCTGCTTGATATCCACCCAGGCCCTTCTGGCTTTCATATGCACTGCTGAGAATCCTAGTGTGATTCTGATAGGTCTACTTATTACTTTAATGATGTTTTGGTATTAGCAGTGTCATGCATAGAACAGTTAATTTTCATGGTGTCATCCCCATATAAAATAGAATCTCCATAACCTAAGAAAATGAAAAATGAACAGAAACTTTAATGAGTGTTGAGGAAATTGAGACAAAGAAGAGACTAATTTGAGGTAAAAATAAACTATATATATAAATGCTGCAAAAATTAAAATACTTGTAATTCAAATATGATATTTTAGAATGTAAATGCATCAAAAAAGTTAATTCCTAGTCCATCAATATACCCAAAAAGTTATGTAGCAGTTTGACTTTGCATGATGATGAATATTTTTCTATAACTCCCCATATGTCAATTGCTGTTGTTTAAGTGATTTCGGAATGAATTACTTAACATTATTAAAAGCAGAAAATTTGGTAGTTCTAGGTGAAAGATAATTATATGCATAGTTTATTTTCCCTCTAACTCTCTCTTTATAGAAATGGATTTATGAGAATGGTTTACAATCTGTGAGTCAATTAATTCAACAGTGGATGGCTAAAAATGGAAAATCAAGGAATCTATTAGTGGCATAGTCCATTTGGCTAGTTGGCGCAACTCATCTTCAAATACACCGAAACCCTCAAGAAGAAGGTTCTATAGTCAATGAAGAAATAGACTTGCTACCTAAGCAAAAGTGAACAGGAAAAGAGTAAAATATTCCTTCTTCCATGTTCTTGTATAGGTTTCCAGTAGAAGATGAGGCAAAGGTGAGTGGTTGGTTTTGCAGTATGAAGATACGGATTAAAGGTGTGTTTTTCAGCCTTACAGATTCAAAAGAGACGTAGAGAAGACTACTTCAAATAAGGAAGAGTACTTCACAATTGTATCCTTAATTTGGGTGTTTTGCTTAATTCCATATGCAGTCAAGTTAAAAACCAAGACTCATGATCATACCTCTTTTCACCTTGAAAGATAATCATATCTCCTCTTTACATTAATTTCCAAATGAAAAGAATAACCTGGTCATAGTAATGCCTAAAAATAATTTAATGACACAGAGTACAATAGCAGACAAATTACATATTTATCCTGATCATAATTGAAGCTAACATTATATAACTGTCCTTCAAATATCGTCCAGGTTAGAAACAACAAACTCCAGGTTAGAAACAACTCTCCACCGCCGCTGGGCCACTCCACAACACCTCCCTTGTAGGGCAACCCACATTAAGCACAAGGATTCACCTCCCACCTGCTACATGTGTGCAGGGTCCCTAGGCCCAGACCAAGCATGCTCCTTATGTGATGGCTCAGTCTCTGCAAGCCCCCTGGGGACTGAGTCAGCTGTTTCTGTTGGTCTTCTTGTGAGGTTCCTCGCACCTCGATGGCCTTCATCTTTTCCCAAAACTTACTCAGGATCCCTAGAGATCTGCACCTTTCTTAGGTGCAAGTCTGAGCATCTGTCCAAGATCATTTCTGGCTGGAGTCTCTGAGACAATGGTCAGGTTAGGGTCCAGGCAATGGGGTTTTACAGTCCCAATTCTGGGCGTTCTCAATGCGGTCAAATATCGTCCAACAGAGCCTGATATTCTTCTTCTGTGAGAGGAGCCTCGAGTGTTGGTTCGATCTGCTCCCATGGTACATCTGGGTCCAGAGCGGCTGGTCCCTGTTCCTCTTCCACTGTTCACACCTGTTGCTCCAGGAAGAGATGGACAGGGCAGGAGTCCCTGGATTCTGGGTAGGCCTCTGTGAAGAAGGTGAGCTCGGGTCTTGACATCAATGCTTCTGCACACTGGCCTTCTGCAGAACCCGATGTCAACAAGCTGTCCCGGGAAGCCTCCTCCTCAATGCAACACGATGGTCCAGGAGCCCTTTCCGGGACAGGAGAGGCAGGCAGGTCCTCACCTTTAGCTGTGCTGCTTCCAGCGTGGCCTTTCTGCCTGGCCTTTCTGTTCTGGAACCATATGTGGACGGTGTCCTCAGGCAAACCTGTGCTCAGTGCCAGTTGCACCCTCGTGGCATAGTCTGGAGATGGAGAGATCTCAAAAGCTTGCACTAGCATGCTGATCTGTGCTGGACTAAGCCGCGTTCGAGGCCTTCTCCGTTCTGAGGGCGGGCCTCTTGCTTGTTGTACCCTGGCGACAAGCTTTTCAGGAGGCTGTTGGGAGGCTTCATGGCTGGAGCCTGCGGTGGTCTGCTTTGAGGTCTTCCTCGACATGCCAGTTCTAGTTCTGCGGTTTTGAAACCACATGCGGATGGAGGACTCTGGAACTCCGAATTCCCTGGCCAGTTCCTGCCTGGTCCTGAAGCTCGGGTAAGGTGTCTTGGCGAAAACTGAGATCAAGACCTCCTTCTGCTTGGCCTGCCAAACAGTCTTTTGACGCCGGGATGTCTTTGCTGTGCTGCAGCCACCCACATCTGCCTGATCTTCCATCCTGCCGAGGACACTTTGACAGGAGTTCTTCCTCTCCAGTGTGTACTCACAACACCCAGGAAAGTGCAGACTATGGCAAATTCGTAAAGGGGTCTGCTGCTCACCCTTAAATACCGACCTGAGGCCCCACCCACTCCCTCGAGGCCTCCAATTACAGGCCAAAACGTGGAACGCTCTTCTGCTTCCAAACTGTGAAACCCTTCCTTCCTCCTGCGAATTTTCCCATACCCCACCCTAAAGCAGCCTTTCCAGAAACAGTTGGCCTTGTGTTCTACCCAAATTCCACTGCTTAGCTCACAGTACGCACCTGTGTTGGCCCACAAGGAGTTTGCGGGGAGAGTGTCTAAGGCATGGCTTCTGATGATCAGGCAAGGAGAAGAGGCATAAGCCAGGAGAAGTCTTTGCCTACTTTAACAAGGTCATTCATTCAGCTCTGGCTGATGCTCAAGGAGGAACGTGGCTAGAACAGATCTTGCACTCTGCGTGTGCCGTCTGCCTTAAGTTCCTTTGAGCTCCAGTCTCCCGGTGTATGATTTCAACAATCTAAATATGGTTAGGACCCTGCAAGTCTAAGCATTTGGGCAAAGAGTAGACTCATCCTGCAGAAAGACTCCTGGATTTATTTCTGAATTTCTCCTTCAGTGGCAGGCCACAGAAGGTGTCAAGTTCCCTCTTTTTTCCTCTGGTTCCACCTATTTAATCCACCATACACTTTGTCCTACTGGAGAAATTTTACAGATTCCTAGAAACTGTATGAACCTTCAGAAGCACACAGTGTGGATCCCAAGACTTTTGGGAGAGGATACTGAAGTCATTTCCTTCATTTCAAGGAACAACATTTGTTGCTGCCATTAATTTGGATCTCTGATCATTAGGCAGTGTTTTCCAGAACACACAATTTCTGGTACTGCCAAATGTGCCTGTTGTTCTTCAGGGTGTGGCTTTGCCCTAGATGGAGGAGAACAGTAACAGCTGAGCAATTCTACCCCTGCCTTATTTTTGTATCTCCTGTTTTACATGCGCCATAATTTTAACTTTTTCCTTGCAGTCCCAATCAACAGTACCTGGGTGTATAACAGATCCTGTAGAAGTTATTCTGCTTCTTCCTGAGATCCTCTTTACCATCCTTGAATACACAGGTCCATAAACAGCTGTCTTTCCTTTGTGACATAGAAGCCTTGTGGATAGGGTCAGAGGTTTATCTGCAGCCAGATGCAAAGCTGTGCTGCTGCATGCAGTGGTGTGTATCAAGTATGAAATTCTCAGTTGAGATTTTCCTACCTGCCTACTACCTCATGGCTGCCTGATGGGAGACAGCTCGTATTGTTGCATGAGGGGCCGAAGCCTGACAGGCCCCTCTGTTGGTTTCCTGATGGCAAGAGGTTAGCCTGTATGTCCCTCTCAGAGCAGTGATCCATAGACCAGTGCTTTCCCTTGCCACAGCTGCCATGAAACCCTGGGGACCTTTGCATTCCCTTGGAGCCAGAATCTGCTTGTTCCCTTCTGTGAGTAAAGGGACACACTTGCCTCTGTGTTAACACACCTCCTATTTTGGGTTCTAGAGATTTTAACCTCTTTTTTTTTTTTCTAAATTCCCGGATTCACCCAAAATAGCACACCGGGTGTTTTGAGAACTGGGAACTCTAGCTGTAGCTTGTCCTGTGAGGTCGGCATGATGCTTCTGAGAGCCAAAAGCAGTGTCTCTCTTAATCATTCATTTCTTGGGGCTGCTCTTCCTCTTCATGTTCTAAATGCTCTCCTACATGTGATATTTACAGTATCATGCGCCAAGAATGGTATCAGTGCTTATCTGGTGTCAGTCTGGTACTGCCCTCTTGAGAGCTTAACCCAATCTCTGTATGAAGTTGGTGAACAGTCTTCTCCAGGGCCTTGAATTACCTTACTGAATGAGGTTGGTTGTTTTGCACAGGCTCCTAAACAGATCCCTGCACTCTTAATACTGGAACATGACATTATTCAGTGACTTCATCATCAGAACAAATGAGGGACCACCTGGGAATGAGAAAAACAACTGTGATTATTTGAATTGAAGCCAGGTGCTGATAGCTTTTGAAGGGCAGGGTGAACTGTTCTGAGAAACAACCAGCTGTAAAGTATAGAGCAAAAGTGATCTGATTTTCAGGCATAAAAACCCTGTGTTTTGCATGTTCAGGGTCATGTCCTGTCTTTGGAGGTGCGACCCTATCTCGACAGCAATAAAACCTTTTGCTATTGCATCGAGTTGTGGTCTGTGAGTGTTCCTGTGAAGGGTGTAATCCTGAGCTCCTGAGCAGTGAGACTCCAGGTCTTACATTTTGGTGCATTGCCCAGAAAACAGACCTCAACAGACTGGGCTCAGAGGTCGAGCTCGGAACAGGTTAGTCTGATTTCTGGTATACCAGTGTTTCTCTTTAGTCACCTATCTGGACATTTTTGGTCGTCTTCTCAGTCACTGCGATAGACAGACTTGTCAGAATATCGGTTGACTGGGAACTGGAGGATGCTCCAGATTCCATTTGGGGAGGCTAGGTCTGGGATGGTCTTCCTCCCATCTGTTTCTCTTCAGAGACAGCCGCCGTGAGGCAGCCTCTCAATCAGAATTCTGTGGTACCACCCTTACGGGTGTCCTTGTCAAATTGCCTGTCTTTTCTTGGAAGCTTTTGCAATCCATTCCTTAATGATGAAGCAGCTTATAAAATGGGAAACATCTTTACCAGCTACGCAACAGACAGGTTTATATGTAGACCAAAGAAGTCATGAAATGTAAACATGAAGAAACAAACAAACAATCTAGAAAAGATCATCCAGAGTGAGGTATCCTGGAATCAGAAAGACATACATGGTATACACTCACTTTTAAGTGGATGCTAGACCTATAAGATAGGATAAACATACTAAAATCTGTACACCTAAAGAAGATAAATGAGAAAGAGGACATGGATTAAGATGATCAATCCTCACTTAGAAAGACAAATGGGATGGACATAGGAGAAAACAACAGGACAGAAGCTTACCACAGAGGACCTGTGAAAGATTCTACCTAGCAGTGTATCAAAGTAGATCCTGAGACTCATAAGCAAACCTTGGGCAGAGCACAGGGAATCATATGAAAGAAGGCGGGGTTAGTACGACCTGGAGAGGACAGGAACTCCACAAGGACCAAAAATATCAGAGCACAGGGGTCTTTTATGAGACTGTATCTCCAACCAAGGACCATGTATGCATATAACCTAGCACCCCTGCTCAAATGTAGTTCATGTTAGCTCTGCATCCAATTGGTTACCATACTAAGTGGAACAAGGACTATTTCAGACATGAACTCAATGGCTGGCTCATTGACCTCTTCCCCCCCCAAGGAAAGATCAGACTTGCTAGGCCACAGAGGAGGACATTGCAGCCAGTCCTGATGATACCTGATAAGCAAGGGTCAGTTGGAACAGGAGGAGGCCCTCCCCTATCAGCGGACTTGGAAAGGGGTAGGGAGGAGATGAGGGAAGGAAGGTGGGATAGGGAGGTGATGAGGAACTGGGCTACAGCTTGGATACAAAGTTAACAAGCTGTATCTAATATTAAAAATAAAAATTAAAAAAGTGGGGCATAAAACAAAGTTCCTAAAGATGAAACACAAAATGCTGACAGATTTCTTTTGTTTGAAGACAGAATTTTTCTGAATAATTTTGGCTGTCCCGGACTCTCTTTATAGAACAGCCTGTGCTTGAACTCACAGAGATCCACCTACCTTAAACTTCCTGAGTGCTAGAAATGCAGGTGATCACCAACAGCCTGAGCTGCTGACAGTTTATTTTGTTTTAGCATTTTATTTTTGTTGTTGTTTCATGCACTACATCCCAACTGCAGTTTCCTCTTCCTCCACTCTTCCCAGCCACAATCTATCCACCTCTACTCTGCCCACCTCACATCTCCTTCAGATCCACTGCTTCTTTATTTTCAATGAAAAAAAAATCTGATGGCCTAACAAGTTACAAAAAGACTAGGAATAATCCCTCACATCAGAGTTGGTCAAAGCAATACACGAGGAGAGAAAGTATAGGGAAAGCAAGAAAAAGAGTCAGAGACACCCCCATTCTCACTGTTGGAAGTCCCTCAGCGACATCAGGATAATAATCATAAGGTATATCCCAACAACCTAGGTCACAAGACTCATAGAATGTTTATGTTTTTGTCCTTCAGACTCTGTGATCCCCTATGAGCCCAATTGACTCAGTGGGCCATGGTCTTGTTGTGTCCTTGATATCTCTGGTTCCTACAATAACGTATTCCCTCATTTCTGGGGTTCCCCTGGGTACATCATTGTCTTTGGCTATGGTTCTCTGCATCTGTTCCCATCAGATGCTGGGTGATGTCTCTCTGATGACAACTGGGCTAGGCACTCATCTATGATTATAGCAGAGTATCTTTCATTGACATATGTTGCCTGTCATGTTTACAGATATCGTGTGTCTGTAGGCTATCTTTACTCTGGTTCATGGTCATCCAGGCAGTGTCAGGCATGGACTTCCTCTCATGGTGTGGGCCTCAATGTATTTTCTGGAGTGTATTTCATATTATTAGGTTGGGGATTTCCTTCTAGTATCTTCTGTAGGGCTGGATGGCTGCATATATACTGGGTATAGTAGTCTGGGTTGGCATCGGCGGTCTCTTAGTGTCTGCATGATATCCATCCAAGCCCTTCTGGCGTTCATAATCTCTGCTGAGAATTCTAGTGTGATTCTGATAGGTCTACTTATTATTTGAATGCTGTTTTGGTATTAGCAGTGTCATGCATAGAACAGTTAATTTTCGTGGTGTTATCCCCATATGAAATGAAATCTCTGTAACCTAAGAAAATGAAAAATGAACACAAACTTTAATGTGTGTTGAGGAAATTGAGACAAAGAAGGGCCTATTTGAGGTAAAAATAAACTATATATAAAGGCTGCAAAAATTAAAATACTTGTAATTCAATTATGATATTTTAGAATGCAACTGCATCAAAAAAGTTAACTCCTGGTCCATCAATATACCCAAAAATTTATGTAGCATTTTGACTTTGCATGATGATGAATATTTTTTCTATAACTCCTCATATGTCAGTTACTATTGTTTAAGTGATTTCTGAATGAATTACATGACATTATTAAAAGCAGAAAATTTGGTAGTTCTATATGAAAGATGATTATATGCATAGTTTATTTTCCCTCTAACTCTCTCTTTATAGGAAAGGATTTATGAGAATGATTTACAATCTGTGAGTCAATTAATTCAACAGTGGATGGCTAAAAAAGGAAAATCGAGGAATCTATCAGTGGCTTAGTCCATGAGGCTGGTTGGCGCAACTCACCTTCAAATACACTGAAATCCTCAAGAAGAAGGTTCATATCTCCTCTTTACATTAACTTCCAAATGAAAAGAATAACCAGGTCATAGCAATGCCTAAAAATAATTTAATGACGCAGAGTACAATAGCAGACAAATTACATATTTATCCTGATCATAATTGAAGCTAACATTATATAACTGTCCTTCAAAAACCGTCCAGGATAGAAGCAACAAAGTTCAGCTTAAAAACAACTCTCCACCGCCGCTGTGCCACTCCACAACACCTCCCTCGTAGGGCAACCCACATTAAGCACAAGGATTCACCTCCCACCTGCTACGTATGTGCAGGGTCCCTAGGTCCAGACCAAGCATGCTCCTTATTTGATGGCTCAGTCTCTGCAAGCCCCCTGGGGGCTGGGTCAGCTGTTTCTCTTGGTCTTCTTGTGAGGTTCCTCGCACCTCCAGGGCCTTCCATCTTTTCCCCAACACTTACTCAGGATCCCTAGAGCTCTGCACCTTTCTTAGGTGCAAGTCTGAGCATCTGTCCAAGCTCATTTCTGGCTGGAGTCTCTGAGACAATGGTCAGGTTAGGGTCCAGGCAACGGGGTTTTACAGTCCCAATTCTGGGCATTCTCAATGTGGTCAAATATCGTCCAACAGAGCCTGATATTCTTCTTCCGTGAGAAGAGACTCGAGTGTTGGTTCGATCTGCTCCCATGGTACATCTGGGTCCAGAGCGGCTGGTCCCTGTTCCTCTTCCATTGTTCTCACCTGTTGCTCCAGGAAGAGCTGGACAGGGCAGGAGTCGCTGGATTCTGGGTAGGCCTCTGTGAAGAAGGTGAGCTCGGGTCTTGACATCAAAGCTTCTGCACACTGGCCTCCTGCAGAACCCGACGTCAACAAGCTGTCCCGGGAAGCCTCCTCCTCAATGCAACATGATGCTCCAGGAGCCCTTTCCGGGCCAGGAGAGGCAGGCAGGTCCTCACCTTTAGCTGTGCTCCCTCCATCGTGGCCTTTTTGCCTGGCCTTTCTGTTCTGGAACCATATGTGGACGGTGTCCTCAGGCAAACCTGTGCTCAGTGCCAGTTGCACCCTCGTGGCATAGTCTGGAGATGGAGAGATCTCAAAAGCTTGCACTAGCATGCTGATCTGTGCTGGACTAAGCCGCGTTCGAGGCCTTCTCCGTTCTGAGGGCGGGCCTCTTGCTTGTTGTACCCTGGCGACAAGCTTTTCAGGAGGCTGTTGGGAGGCTTCATGGCTGGAGCCTGTGGTGGTCTGCTTTGAGGTCTTCCTCGACATGCCAGTTCTAGTTCTGCGGTTTTGAAACCACACGCGGATGGAGGACTCTGGAACTCCGAATTCCCTGGCCAGTTCCTGCCTGGTCCTGAAGCTCGGGTAAGGTGTCTTGGCGAAAACTGAGAGCAAGACCTCCTTCTGCTTGGCCTGCCAAACAGTCTTTTGACGCCGGGATGTCTTTGTCTTACTGCAGCCACCCACATCTGCCTGATCTTCCATCCTGCCGAGGACACTTTGACAGGAGTTCTTCCTCTCCACTGTGTACTCAGAACAACACCCAGGAAAGTGCAGACTATGGCAAATGCGTAAAGGGGTCCGCTGCTCACCCTTAAATACCGACCTGAGGCCCCACCCACTCCCTCGAGGCCTCCAATTACAGGCCAAACCGTGGAACGCTCTTCTGCTTCCAAACTGTGAAACCCTTCCTTCCTCTTGCGAATTTTCCCATATCCCACCCTAAAGCAGCCTTTCCAGAAACAGTTGACCTTGCGTTCTACCCAAATTCCACTGCTTAGCTCACAGTACGCACCTGTGTTGGAACACAAGGAGTTTGAGGGGAGAGTCTAAGGCATGGCTTCTGATGATCAGGCAAGGAGAAGAGGCATAAGCCAGGAGAAGTCTTTGCCTACTTTAACAAGGTCATTCATTCAGCTCTGGCTGATGCTCAAGGAGGAACGTGGCTAGAACAGATCTTGCACTCTGCGTGTGCCGTCTGCCTTAAGTTCCTTTGAGCTCCAGTCTCCCGGTGTATGATTTCAACAATCTAAATATGGTTAGGACCCTGAAAGTCTAAGCATTTGGGCAGAGAGGAGACTTATCCTGCAGAAAGACTCCTGGAATTATTTCTGAATTTCTCCTTCAGTGGCAGGCTACAAAAGGTGTCAACTTCCTTCTTGGACCCTCTGGTTCCACCTATTTAATCCACCATACACTTTGTCCTACTGGAGAAATTTTACAGATTCCTAGAAACTGTATGAACCTTCACAAGCACACATTGTGAATCCCAAGGCTTTTGGGAGAGGATACTGAAGTCATCTCCTGCATTACAAGGAACATTTGTTGCTGCCATTAATTTGGATCTTTGATCATTAGGTACTGTTTTCCAGAACACACAATTTCCGGTACTGCCAAATGTGCCTGTCGTTCTTAAGGGTGTGGCTTTGCCCTAGATGGAGGAGAACAGTAACAGCTGAGCAATTCTACCCCTGCCTTATTTTTGTATCTCCTGTTTTACATGCGCCATAATTTTAACTTTTTCCTTGCAGTCCCAATCAACAGTACCTGGGTGTATAACAGATCCTGTAGAAGTTATTCTGCTTCTTCCTGAGATCCTCTTTACCATCCTTGAATACACAGGTCCATAAACAGCTGTATTTCCTTTGTGACATAGAACCCTTGCAGATAGGGTCAGAGGTTTATCTGCAGCCAGATGAAAAGTTGCGCTAATGCATCCAGTGGTGTGTATCAAATCTGAAATTCTCAGTTTAGATTTTCCTACCTGCCTAGTACCTCATGGATGCCTGATGGGAGACAGTTCATATTGTTGCATGAGGGGCCTAAGCCTGGCAGGCCCCTCTGTTGGTTTCCCCTATGGCAAGAGGTTAGCCTGTATGTCCCTCTCAGAGCAGTGATCCCTAGACCAGTGCTTTCCCTTGCCACAGCTGCCATGAAACCCTGGGGACCTTTGCATTCCCTTGGAGCCAGAATCTGCTTGTTCCCTTCTGTGAGTAAAGGGACCACTTGCCTCTGTGTTAACTCACCTCCTATTTTGGGTTCTAGAGATTCTAAACTCACGGTTTTTTGGTAAATGCCTGGATTCACCCAAAATAGCACACTGGGTGTTTTGAGAACTGGGAACTCTAGCTGTAGCTTGTCCTGTGTGGTCGGCATGATGCTCCTGAGAGCCAATAACAGTTGTCTCTCTTAATAATTCATCTTTTCGGGCCACTCTTTTCATGCTCTAAATGCTCTCCTACATGTGGTATTTGCAGTATCATGTGCCAAGAATGGCATCAGTGCTTATCTGGTGTCAGTCTGGTACTGCCCTCTTTGGAGCTTAACCAAATCTCTGTATGAAGTTGGTCAACAGTCTTCTCCAGGGCCTTGAATTACCTCAGTGAATGATCCCGTTGTTTTGCACAGCCTCCTAAACAGATCCCTGCACTCTTAATACTGCAACATGGCATTCAGTGACTTCATCATCAGAACAAATGAGGTACCACCTGGGAATGAGAAAAACAACTGTGATTATTTGAATTGAAGCCAGGTGCTGATAGCTCTTGAAGGGCAGGGTGAACTGTTCTGAGAAACAACCAGCTGTAAAGTATAGAGCAAAAGTGATCTGATTTTCAGGCATAAAAACCCTGTGCTTTGCATCTTCAGGGTCATGTCCTGTCTTTGGAGGTGCGACCTACTTTGACAGCAATAAAACCTTTTGCTATTGCATTGAGTTGTAGTCTGTGAGTGTGTCTGTGAAGGGCGCAATCCTGAACTCCTGAGCAGTGAGACTCCAGGTCTTACATTTTGGTGCGTTGCCCGGAAAACAGCATGCCCTTCCTTAACCCTCAACAGACTGGGCTCAGAGGTCGAGCTCGGAACAGGTTAGTCTGATTTCTGGTATACCACTGTTTCTCTTTAGTCACCTATCTGGACCTTTTTGGTCGTCTGCTCAGTCACTGCAATAGACATATTTCTCAGAATATCGATTGACTGGGAACTGGAGGACATTCCAGATTCCATTTGGGGAGGCTAGGTCCTGCATGGTCTTCCTCCCATCTGTTTTTCTTCAGAGACAGCTGTCGTGAGGCAGCCTCTCAATCAGAATTCTGTGGTACCACCCATAAGGGTGTCCTTGTCAAATTGCCTGTCTTGTTCTTTTTGTCTCTATCATTGTTGCTTCTTTGACTTTCTTGATGGATGACTTTATTATAGGACAGGCTGTGACTATCATGTCTTGGAGGTGAGATACAAGGCACATATTTCTTTGAATATGTCCTATTCTCACACCAGCCCACTTGGGATGATTGCCAGTAACACTTGCAGGCCCTTTTGACTAGTGAGGAATGAGACGGGTCCTCCTTTAGGCTAAAGACTGTGCCAGGAATGGACAGGAGGCCTTCCATCCTCCCTAATGAGATTGATGATGGCTTTCCCCTCACCCACCCCAACTGGGATTACAACGTATCCGGAGGTAGGGAATGCCTGGTGGTCTACTGCCAGACTCTAATATCATGTGTCCATGGGACCGCTCAAAAGCCCACCAATTTGATGAAGGTAAGAGAGATGGTTCAGGAGCCAGATGAATCTCCCACAGCCTTTCTTCAACGGCTGATGGAGGCATATAGCTGGTTTACACCTTATGAACCTACCTCAGATGAGCATAAGGCAATGGTGACTATAATCTTTATAGACCAGTCATCCACAGATATTTGTAGAAAACTCCAGAAAATAGAGGGTTTACAGGAAAAGTCGTTAAAGGATTTAGTGCAGGTAGCAGAAAAGGTTTTTTACAGCCAGGAGATGAAAGAAGAGAAAGAGGAAAGAAAGCAAAAAGAGCAGGAAGTGAGATAAAGAGAAAGGATAAGAGGCAAGACAGAAAGTTGACTAAGATCCTAGCCACCACAGTGCAGTCATAATGATAGGGAGAGAGTTCCTGGAAATCAGAGGGGCCCTCTGGCTAAGGATCAGTGTGCCTATTGCAAGGAGAAAGGACACTGGATCCAGGATTGTCCCAAAAGGAAGATGAAGCCCTACACCTAGACCTGGCACACCTCCAGGCCACCAATCCCCAGGTAACTCATCTCTAATATGTGGATGATATACTATTAGCAGCAGATTGTAAAGAAAGTTGTTTTGACGCCACCGACCAGCTGTAGCAAGAGATGGGTGAGCTCAGCTACAGCGAAAAACTCCCATCCTGCAGGTCAGTTATCTGGGATATATATTAAAAGAGGGAAAGAGATGGCCTTTGCAGGCTAGAAAAGAGACTGTATTTCATATTCCCCCTCCAGGGACTACTGAACAACTGAGGGAAATTTTCGGTACAGCAGGGTTTTGCTGGCTGTGGATTCCGGGATTTGCCAAGATGGCAGCCCTTCTGCATGCCCTTACAAAGGGCAATGACTCTTTCATCTGGGGACAGGATGAACAAGCTGCATTTGATAATATCAAACAAGCCTTAATATTGGCTCCAGCTTTGGGACTCCCTGATGTAACCAAACCCTTCCATCTCTATGTGGCTGAGAATCAGGGAATGGTCAATGGGGTGCTAACACAGAAAATTGGACCCTGGAAGAGACCGGTAGCCTATCTATCCAAAACACTTGATTCAGTAGTGGCAAGATGGCCAACCTGGCTGGCAATAATAGAAGCAGTGGCGGCACTAGTATAACATGCAGACAAATGACTCTGGGACAGGACCTCACCATCTGTGCTCCTCATGCCCTTGAGAGTGTCATAAGGCAGCCACCTGATTGATGGCTCATGAATGTCCACATGACACAATGCCAGGCCTTGCTCTTGAATAATGATAGAGTCATCTTTACTCTGGCTACAAGGCTAAACCCAGCCACCATATTGCAGGATCCAGAAATCCAGCCCCTGGAGCATGATTGTTTGCAGGTTCTAGCAGAGGAACAGGGATTGCAAAAGGAATTGAAAGATCAGCCTCTGCCCAATGCCGAGGTAACATACTGTATGGATGGGATCAGTTTTTTGAGAACAGGAAGGGAAAGGCAGGGGCAGCTGTAGTAGATGGACATAAGGTAATATGGGCCCAGGCGTTGCCAGAAGGCACATCTGTTCAGCGAGCTGAATTGATTGCTTTAACCTAGGCATTAGCTCTGGAAAAGGGCAAAAAGATAAACATCTACACTGATAGTTGGTTTGCCTTACCAACAGCCCATGAGCTCGGGGCCATCTATCAGCAGAGAGGCCTGCTAACATCAGCCAGTAAAGAGATAAAAAATAATAACAAGATTTTGGCTTTGCTCAATGCCTAGTTGCTGCTGGACAAGGTAAGCATTATTCATTGCCCAGGACATCAGAAGGGGACTTCCAGGGCAGCAAAGGGGAATAATGTGGCTGATCAGGAGGCTAAAGCAGCTGCTAGAGGAAACTCTGTCCCAGTGGTACTAACTGCTGAACTGCCCAGAGAAGAATGACTAAACTACTCAGAAAGTGACTTAAAGTTAATGTGGCAAAAAAAGGGAATATTTGACACTGACTTGGGGGCATGGATAAACTCCAAAGGTAAGATCATTCTACCCCAGGAAGATGCTGAGAGATTAATAACTCAAATGTATAAATGGACTCACTTGAGGGCAAAGAAATTGGCTGAAGTTGCCCGCCAATCTCAGTACCGAATACTAAACCTCACCACCTTGACTGAGTGAGTGACTAGAACGTGTGAACCTTGCCAGTGTGTAAACATAGGTGAGAGTTTCCAGAGCCCAGGGAAGCCGCTGAGAGGAACTGTGGCAGACTTTTTGGAGTTAATGGCAAATTTGGTGTTAATGGCATCTGAGCAGTGTAACCCTGCCTCTTAACTTTGGCTATTTTTCAAAGTCCAGTTTCTTATAAACTGACCTTGGTGGTCCTACAGCAGACTGCTCTGACCCTGAGAAACTGTGTGCAACCATAGTTACCAGACAAAAGGCTCTGTGTAACCTTGAGTGAGCTCTCCTATGTTTTGACCAAGTAAAGCTCCTACATGAGAAACTGCTTGTACTTTTTTGCCTACTTGTTAACCTGACGTCTATTAAATCGACACCTGGATCAGCATGTAGACTTGGTGTCCTTCTCTGTGTCACCCTGTCTCTCTCTCTCTCCCAGCCCTCTCTCAAGTGACACTGCTGGCCTGTGACAAGGTACTAGACCTGGAATGCATTGGGAAGTGGATTTCACTGAAATTAACCATCCAGGTACAGCAATAAATATCTCCTGGTTTTTTTAGACACTTTCTCAGGATGGGTGGAAGCTTTTCCCACAAAGAAGTAAACCGCCCTGATCGTGGCCAAAAAAATTCTGAAAGACATTTTCCTTGGTTTGGTATTCCAAAGGTAATTGGGTCAGACAATGGACCAACCTTTGTTGTTCAGGTAAGCCAGGAGGTGGCCAGGTTTCTGGGGCATGATTGGAAGTTACATTGTGCTTATAGACCTAAAAGTTCAGGACAGGTAGAGAGAATGAATAGAGCTCTCAAAGAGACTCTCACCAAATTGAAATTAAAGACTGGCGGTGACAGGGTGGTGCTCCTTCCCTTGGCCCACTTTAGGGTCAGAAATACTCTCTCCATACTAGGCTTAACTCCCTTTGAACTACTATATGGGTTCCTGTTCCCTGACTCTTCTTGGGGACCCCCTTGACATAAATAGTGGTAACTCTGACTTGTACAGGCTGAAATAATTGCACCTTATTCAGAAAGAGATTTGGAGCAAGGTTGGCAGTGCATATGTGCCTGGGTCCTTTTAGGTGCCCCATCAGTTCCACGTTGAAGATCTGGTATATGTGCAGTGACATGGCAACCAGAATCTGGAACCTTGGTGGAAGGGTCCTTATTACATCCTCCTCACCACACCAACTGCATTCAAAGTAGAGGGCATCACAGCTTGAATCCACATGTCACATGTTAAGCATGCATTTCATCAACCTGCAACACCTGGAAAGTCCAAGCCTCCAACTACCCGCTGAAATTGAAACTCATCAGGGACAATACACTCACTGACCAGAACTCCCCTTTGTCTGGGAAAGTATAAGTACAGTTCAAGTCCTGATATTCCAGAAATAATATCAACCTCTCTATGAGGTTGATCCACAATTTTAGGGTTAAAATTGAGTTAAAAAAGGAGGGGGTGAGGGACCAACTGGGAAAGAGAAAAACACCTGTGATTATTTGAATTGAAGTCAGGTGTAGTTAACTCTTGAAGGAAAGGGGCAACTGTTCTGAGAACAACTATCTACAACCACCTGTAAACTATCTACAAGCAGCTGTATACTATCTAAAACCAGGTGTAAACTATCTTCATGCTATTCTTGCTGACCAATCAATGTATAGAGCAAAAGTGGTTTGAATTTCAGGTGTAAAACCCTGTGCTTTGCATATTCAGGGTCATCTTCTGTCTTTGGAGGGGGGACCCTATCGCAATTGGAATAAAACTCTTGCTTTTGCATCGAGTTGTGGTCTACGAGTGTTCCTGGGAAGGGCACAATCCCGAGCTCTTGAGCAGTGAGACTCCAGGTCTTACAACATGAAACTAAAATGCTTTTGCAATCCATTCTTTAGGTGATTTAACAGATTATAAAATGGGAAACCTCTTTACCAGCTATACAACAGACAGGTTTAATTCTAGACCATTCAAAGAAGTCATAAAATGTAAACATGAACAAACAAACAATCCAGAAAAGATAATCCTCAGTGAGGTGTCCCAGAAGCAGAAAGACATACACGGTATACACTCACTTTTAAGTGGATGCTAAACCTATAAGATAGGATAAACATACTAAAATCTGTACACCTAAAGAAGATAAATGAGAAAGAAGACCTGGGTTAAGATGATCAATCTTCACTTAGAAAGACCAATGGGATGGATATAGGCAAAAACAAGAAACAGGACAGAAGCTTGCCCCAGAGGACCTATTAAAGACTCTCCCTAGCAGTATATCAAAGCAGATGCTGAAACTCATAACCAAACCTTGGGCAGAGCACAGGGAATCATATGAAAGAAGGAGGAGTTAGTGTGACATGGAGAGGACAGGAACTCTACAAGGACCAAATATATCAGAGCACATGGGTCTTTTATAAGACTGTTTCTCCAACCAAGGACCATGTATGCCTATAACCTAGCACCCTTGGTAAACCCTGACATTTATTGCCAGATTCAGAAATCCAGCCCCTGGAGCCTGATTGTTTGCAGGTTCTAGCAGAAGAACAGGGATGGCTAAAGGACATGAAAGATCAGCCTCTGCTCTACTGTGTGATGACATACTATATGGATGGGAGCAGTTTTGGGAGAATGGGAAGAGAAAGGCAATGGCAGCAGTAGTAGATGGACATAAGGTAATATGGGTCCAGGCGTTGCTGGAGGGCACTTCTGCTCAGCGAGCTGAATTGATTGCTTTAACCCAGGCATTAACTCTGGGAAAGGGTAAAGAGAAACATCTACTCTGATAGTCAGTACACCTTCGCAACAGCCCATGTGCAAGAGACCATCTATCAGCAGAGAGGCCTGCTAACATCAGCCAGTAATGAGATAAAAAATAAAAACGAATTCTGACTTTGTTCAACGCCTTGTTGCTGCCCAACAAGGTAAGCATTATTCATTGCCAGGGACAGCAGAAGGGAACTTCTGAGGCAACAAAGGGGAATAACATGGCCGATCAGGAGGCTAAAGTAGCTGCTAGAGGAAACTCTGTCCCAGTGTTACTAACCGCTGAACTGCCCAGAGAAGAATGACTAAACTACTCAGAAAGTGACTTAAAGTTAATACGGCAGAAAAAAGGGGATATTTGACAACGACGTGGGGGCATGGATTGACTCTAAAGGTAAGATCATTCTACCACAGGAAGACACTGAGAGATTAATTACTCAGATGCATAAGTGGACTCACTTGTGGGCAAAGAAATTGGCTGAAGTTGCCCGCCAATCCAAGTACTGAACACTAAACCTCACCACCCTGACTCAGAGTGACTAGGGCATGTGAACTTGCCAGAGGATAAACATAGGTCAGAGTTCCAGAGCACAGGGAAGTGGCTGAGAGGAACTGTGGCAGCCTTTTTGGAGTTAATGGCAAATTTTGAGTTAATGGCATCTGAGCAGGGGAATCCAGCCCATTGGCTTTGGCTATTTTCCAAAGTCCAGTTTCTTATAAACTGACCTTGGTGGTCCTACAGCAGACTGCTCTGACCCTGAGAAACTGTGTGCAACCATAGTAACCAGACAAAGGCTCTGTGTAACCTTGAGTGAGCTCTCCTATGTTCTGACCAAGTAAAGCTCCTACATGAGAAACTGCTTGTACTTTTCTGCCTACTTAAGTGTTAACCTGAAGTCCATTAAATCGACACCTGGATCAGCATGTAGACTTGGTGTCCTTCTCTTTGTCACCCTGTCTCTCTCTCTCAAGCCCTCTCTCAGATGGTATTCAGGTGACACTGCTGGCCAGTGACAAGGAACTAGACCTGGAATTGGGAAGTAGATTTCAGTGAAAGTAAACCATCCAGGTATAGCAATAAATATCTCCTGGTTTTTTTAGACACTTTCTCAGGATGGGTGGAAGCTTTTTACACAAAGAAAAAAACCTCCCTGCACATGGCCAAGAATATTCTGGAAGACATTTTTCCTCAGTTTGGTATTCCAAAGGTAATTGGGTCAGACAATGGACCAACCTTTGTTGTTCAGGTAAGCCAGGAGGTGGTCAGGTTTCTAGGGCTTGATTGATTACATTGTGCTTATAGAATTCATAGTTCAGGACAGGTAGAGATAATGAATAGAACTCTCAAAGAGACTCTCACCAAATTGACCATGGAGACTGATGGTGACTAGGCAGTGATCCATCCCTTGGTCCTCTTTAGCATCAGAAATACTCCCTCCATACTAGGCTTAACTCCCTTCGAACTACTATATGGTTTTCCTGCTCCCCTGACTCTTCTTGAGGACCCCATTGACAGAACTAGTGATAACTCTGACTTGTTGTCCAGGATGAAAGGACTGCAACTTATTCAGAAAGAAATTTGGACCAAGGTTGGTATTGCATATTCGCCCAGGTCCTTGGAGGTGCCCCATCATTTCCAGGTTGATCTGGTGTACTTGTTATGACACCGCAGCAGAATCTGGAACCTTGGTAGAAGGGTCCTTATTGTGTCCTGCTCACAACCACAACAGCTGCCAAAGCAGAGGGCATTGCAGCTTGGATCCATGGGTCACACGTCAAGCCTGCTCTTCATCAACCTGCTAACACGTGGAAAGTCCAAGCCTCCAGCAACCTGCTAAAATTGAAACTCATCAGGGACAATGAACTCTTTGACCAGTAAAGTGGACAGACAATTTTACCTCTGGGTGGTGCTGTTTGTTCTCAATTGGGTAACTATTGACTGGAGTTTTGGTGATCCTCACCAGGTTCACAAGGCCCTGGAAGCAATGCATGGTAAACCCTGTGATTGCAAGGGTGGGGTGATGAATGGCAGAGCCTTACTTAATGGTGAGATTTGGAGCCCTAACAAGGCCTATGTTCAAGTTGAGTGTGGTCATACATGGGCATATAGAGCCCTACAAACTTCAGGGAGCACCCCAAGTTTAGAATGACATTGTGTAACCAAGCCTAAAACGGTTCCTTATGTAAATGGGTGCCCGAGGCCTTGCACTTGTGATACCTGTCAACAGGATGTGCATAGCAGTTGCTATAGAGTTGTGCAACAATGTATTGGAAAAGATAACATCACCTATTTCACTGCCATATTGAACCAAGTCAGGAAGGAAATGAGGATAGACGATTGGTCCCACAATGTGCCAACAGGAGGCCATGGATCTAACTTACTCCAAGCCCCTTGTTTGGTGACGGTAGGGAAGCCTGTATGCTGAAGAAAGGTACCTCTCATTCACCTTTCAGATGGAAGAGGGCTGCAGGATCAGGGCAGACAAGAACAGGTTAAACAATGCATTAAAGAGTTAATTGAAAAAAGAATACTCATCCCTCAATTACCACCCTTTGGTTCTTTCTGATAGTAGAGGGAACGTTATTTTAGACCCCCAGACTGTAGATGTTATTACTGCCACTCATAGCCTCCTAAATGACACCAATCCTTTGCTTGCAAGTGACTGCTGGCTCCACCTCTGAAAAGGGAAGCCTGTTCCTCTGGACCTCCCCCCTCTAATGCCACTTACTCCACTGCTGAGGGGTCCTGCCACTCAGCACCCCCTATGAGAGTGCAGCCTCTCTTCAACCAAAATGTTACCTGTTTGACAAAACCCTACAAAAATGATAGCTCAGATCTACCTGTAGGGGATGCTACCTTTGCCATTTGTGATTCAACAATTGACATCTCCACAGCTCTTTGCCCTGACAATAACACTGTGTTCTTACACAGGAATAAAAAAAGCCTATATGTTCTTGCCCTCAGATTGGACTGGGACCTGTGTACAGCAACCTTACTCCCTGATATAAGCATCATTCCAGGGGAAAAGACAGTCCCTGTCCTGAGATGTGACTTAATGGTTGGAAGAACAAAGAGAGCTGTTCAGTTCATTCCTCTGTTAGTGGGAATTGGGCTGACTGCTTCCATAGGCGCTGGGTCAGCTGGTTTGGGTTTTTTATTTTATAAATACAACAAAGTGTCTCAACAGTTAATTAGTGATGTACAATTGCTTTTGAGCATCATCAATGAACTCCAAGACCAGCTCAATTCCTTAGCAGAATTAGTTCTCCAGAACCAGAGGGGATTAGACCTCCTTACAGCCAAAAAAGGAGGAATCTGCTTAGCCCTACAGGAGAAATGCTGTTTTTACACGAATAAATCAGGCATTGTTAAAGGAAAGAGTAAAAAAAAAAATTACAAAAGATCTTGAAAAGAGGAGATGAGAATTAATAGAATCTCTTCTTTGGAATGGGTTTAATGGTCTGCTCCCCTATGTGCTTCTCTTACTCGGACCTTTTGCTACCCTTTTGCTCCTTTTCACAATAATACCCTGTATTGTTAACTGATTACTTGCCTTTGTTAGGAATGTGTAAGTGTGGTTCAGGTCCTGATGCTCCAGAGGAAGTATCAATCTCTCTCTGAGGTTGATTCACAATTTTAGGGTTAAAATTGGAGCACAAAGGAGGGATGAGAGCCCACCGGAGAATGAAAACAACTCTAAAAGAAAAACAGCTATGACTATTCCTGTCCTTGAATTAAAGCCAGAGGCACATAGCTCTCAAATGGCAGGATGAACTGCTCCAAGATAGCCTTGAATTGAAGCCAGATGCAGGCAGCTCTTGAAGGGCAGGGTGAATGTTTTTGAGAAAAGTGACAAAAAGTCAAAAACTGCAAACAACTAGCTGTAAACTATCTTCATGCTATTCTTGCTGACCAACCAATGTATAGAGCAAAAGTGGCCAGATTTTTAAGTATAAAAACCATGTGCTTTGCATGCTTGGGGTCATTTCCTGCCTTTGGAGGGGTGACCCTATCACAATTGAAATAATTAAAAAAATCTTGCTTTTGCATCGAGTTGTGGTCTCTGGGAATTCCTGAGAAGGGCGCGATCTTGAACTCCTGAGCTATGAAACCCTAGTATTACAGGATAAATATAAAAGAAGTAAGTCGGTGAAATAACAGTAAATTTTTGAAAGAGTTTTAAGCAATCATACTGTGAAATATCTACACAAAATCCCTATAATACATGTAAGTACATGCATGAATATAAACATGTTGCAACCTAAATACTTTTACTTATGCACATAGATATGTATAGTTCAACACTGATCAAGGAAGCTTTTCCTTGAACCACAATCATGGCTGAAAACCACAACCAATCACAAGGCAGAATTCTGGAGAACAGTCACATCTGATACATCTACAAAACAATTCCCAGATCTAAGACTAAGTGATCATGCATAACAGGAGGTAATATGGTAATATATAATATATATATATTATATATATATATATATATATATGGAGGATCAGAGTATGTTCTGGTAATGTGTCTCCTAATAATATCAGAAGGTACACCCATAAGATAGACCAATATAAAAATAAAGAAAAAAGGCTTAGCAATATACCTGTATAAAAATGAGCTGAAAAATGGAAATACTAATAGATATGCAAAAGTGGTCTAGGAAGAAACCATTGTCCTTAATCCTATGAAAAAATATACAGGGAACTAATAAATGCTGAGAGTGTGAGAAAAAAAAAATTTCCAGGAAAGTTCATAAAATCAGTTAGTTATCCAATACCAAGCAATCAACCCTGAAAACATGCATGGAAGTAACATTATTAAACTGAGCAACTTCTATTAAGAGCATGATACCAATTTGAAAAAAGAAGATGAATTTGAAAGAGAAATAAGAGAGGTCTGTGGGAAGGTTTGGAGGGAAGAAAAGAGAAGGCACAAAATGATGTAATTATTAAATAACCTTAAAAATGAATTAAATATTAGCTCTTTAGGTCATGATTTTAAAATGAATCACTACTGAGTAGTATAAAAACATAAAACTAGCAGGTAGATAGATGGAATTAGAAAAAAAAAAATTATGTTATATGAGGTAATCCAAAGACAGAAAGACAAACTTCACATATTCTCTCTTCTAAGTTTCCCAGCTCTAAACTGAATATGTGTACTCATATGTGAGTCTATATCCGGCAGTAATTAAAAAACAAGAATGAAATAGTGACCATTTCCAAGGTGAGAATGGAAGTGTGGGAGGTGCAGTAGGAAGTAGAAGGGTATAGAGATTTGAAAGAGGAGGAAGTGGGAAAAAAACTTGAAGGGGGTATAATAATTTCGGAGGTAAGACAGAAAGAAATACAAAAGGGAAGATGGTAAAATAACAGTAAGGATGTCTGAAAAAGTATTATGGAATCATACTAGTAACTATCTAAGATATGTATAATCCATGTAAGCTGTTGTATAAAACTAAAATTTAGTTTAAATGTAATTTTGCCATCTGTGATGACATTTGTCCCTCCATCTAACAAAAAACTCCAACACCAGGTATGAGAAGTCAACTTTTGAGTTATTGGGAAGGGTTTTCTAAGAGAATCCTCAAAAATTATATGCTACTACCTATCTGAACTGAAAACTACAGTCCATTTCCAGCCCGAAAAGATGCTGTTTGTTATGTCTGAAATACCTGAAAATAACAGGATGCCGAATGAGGAACTAGGAAAATGAAGAGGTGTCTCGCTAACTCTTGAACTTTGAATTTCAACTGCCAGCTTCTTGGAATATAACCTATAGTTTTCCTCAAGTGCCTGCTTTTTCAACAGTACATAACACATTGAAGACATGGCATGTATGCTTGTGGGTGCTCGCGTTCCACTTAACATTCAGCACAGTCCTCTCCAAAAGCTCCAATACCCCATCCACCCTCTTAGGAGCTGTCCAGGCTTTAAATCTATCTACCGCATTTCAGCTCCACTTCTAGCCACTCACGTTTTATTATAGGTGTCTCATAGACTAAATAAATAAATAAATAAATAAATAAATAAATAAATAAATAAATTTTACCTTGTACGACTGTGAACATCCTCATGACAGTGCACTGAACTCATGATGAAATGTACCAGACACGGAAATTCCTAAAGCCAAGCACTCCATAGCCAGGGAACTACAAATAATCCCAGAGTGCATTGTGCCGGCTGGGAGCCTCTTTGAGAACTGCCTCAGAGCAAGGACTTCTGGGATTGTTTGTAGTACTGTAGCCAGGTCTCACTGTATTGTCCGCTTTGACTATTCGCAGACGCAGAAATACAATTCCCAGAATGCTGTAAGCACTGCTTATGCCCTCACAAGCCATCCTCCTCCTCCTTACTTAGCCTGGAGCTTTGTCAGGACCCAGAAGTATTCCCTGGAAGCGCTTTCCTCGTGCCACAACACACAGAGCGTTTTTCCTGGTCCCTGGTGTTCTGTCAATGTCCCCGCCCTGTGCCCCTCGCAGTCTTCAGGATCAGGAGCCTTTCGGAGCCAATTTGTGATGCCATCGCCCTTCCCCCTGGTACAGGAAGTAAACACACAGGGCTGCGGGAAGCAACTTGTGTGCAGGACAAATGTGCTCTTTGAATTCTCCTGATTAGACGCAGTCCAGCTGGTCCCTGGTCCCTGGAGAAGGGATCCTGGGGTCGCTCTGCCTTTTAAAAATTAATTTCCAGTCTCCCAGTCAAAGCAGGACTAGTCTTGGGAAGGGAGAAACGCGCTCACGTGGAAAATAAACCTTTTTTTAAAGATTAAAATAATGTAGGCAGGAGAGATTGCTCAGAGGTTAACAACGCTGGCTGCTCTTCTAGAGGTTTTTAGTTCGATTCCCAGCAACCACATGGTGGCTCACAGACATCTGTAATGGGATATTCTGGTGCACAGGCAGAATGCTGTACAATGAATGAATGGATGAATGAATAGATGGATGGATGAATCTTAAAAAAAAAAAAAAGCCAACTTTTGTCATCGCAACAGCCAGGGCCCTGTGACACAGAGAATCCCTCTCTTCCCAAGGTGCCAGGTTCCATCCCAGGGACCACACGGTGAGCGCAAACCATCTGTCAAGGAATCTGGTGCCCTCTGGTGGCGCACACGTCACTTAATAACTAGCTATATGTATATAGTTTTATATATATATATATATATATATTAATATTATATTATTATATAAAAAATATATATTATATATAAAAATATATAATATATGTTATATATATAACTATATATTTATATATATAGTTATATTATAGTTATAGTTATATATATAGTTATATTATATTATATATATATATATATATATATATATATATATATATATATATATGATGTTTTCATTTAATGCTATGTATTTATTTCAATTTAATAAGAACAGACGAAGGCGTGTCTTGAGAGCAGGCTTCCCAGAGTCCTGTGGAGTCGGGATTCAGGAGGTTTCTGTGATAGATCAAAGCAGGGCCTGGGGCCACCCAACCTGTGTCCATCTTCCAGTGCTCTCCCCAACCTGATGATAAGATTGTGTTACTGAGGACAACACCTTCACAAGTTAATGGACACAGCGAATCCCACCTGGCACCTACCAAGAACCTTCACCCTTATAGACTGCTGTTTTCGATACTGGAACATATGCTG
Organism: Meriones psammophilus; assembly: GCA_036365155.1. Classification (NCBI taxonomy): domain Eukaryota; kingdom Metazoa; phylum Chordata; class Mammalia; order Rodentia; family Muridae; genus Meriones; species Meriones psammophilus. The sequence continues at coordinate 99,710 of JAEOAE010002398.1, read as the reverse complement.
CATGCCACCAGAAGAGAAAAGTACACACCGAACCAGCCATACATCCTTCACTCTCCAAAAGTGACTGGCCTACAAGATTTGCTGGTACGCTTGTGGCATAAAGGTCACAGAAGTGACCGACTAATATCTAGTTGTGTTTCAGGAGGCCCACTCCATGAGAAGGAACCTTGATCCAATACTGCTTGAGTGGTCCGGAATCTGAGTCTACAGAGGCCAAGGACATAAGAGAAATCTAAATGCTACAGTTATGCTAAAGGATCACAGCCATACTCACAGATTGGTGCCTTGCTAGGCCATTATTGGAAACTTCCTCCTGCAGCAGATGGGAATAAATAGAGAGACCCACGTACAGTCGATATGCAAACAGTGAGAGGCCTTGAACCATTCCACCCTAAATGAGATGTCTCCAAGAAACCCTAAGCCCCTAAGGGCTCAAGAAACTCTGTGTGCAAAGTGTAAGCGCCCGAGTGGATGAAGGACACAAGTGTAACAGGGCCTTATAAACACGGCAGGACCCAACACACATATGAATACACCCTGACCCACAAACTAGCTCTTCTTTCACTTTCCCTTGTTGGTGTTGCCTCGCCAGGCAAAGAGTATGTGTTCAGTCCTGATGCCACTTGATATGCTGGGGTGGGTGGGTGTGCACAATAGAGGCAGGGTAATCCCCTTCTCTGAAGAGCCAGGTGAGGGATGATAGGGGAAACAGGGAGGGTAGGACTGGGAGGAGAAAAGGGAGGGGTCTAAGACAGGGATGTAAAATGAATAAATAATAATTTAAAAAATAAAAATAAGAAATGAGGGGGCAGGAGAGATGGCACAGAGTTTAAAATCACAGGCTGTTCTTCCTGAGGTGCTGAGCTCAATTCCCAGCACCCACATGGTGGCTCATAACAATCTATCCTGAGACCTGGCGCACTCCTCTGGCATGCAGACAGAATAGTGTACAAATAATAAACAAATCTTCCATAATAAAGAGAACTACACCATGAATCATAAATAAAGTTTCCCTCTCTCCAAAAAGAACACTCATTCCCTTTTTTAATAGGGCTGGTCTCAGGAAGGCAGACAGAGATTACAAATCATTTTTAAAGACTATAACAAGAAGCCAGAAGACTATAACAAGAAGCATGCCTGTGACTGTCAGTGTGGGCAAGCAGAGACTGGTGTGATTTCCAGGCCATCTGGGTTTGCAAAATGAGTTCAGGACATGCAAGGCCACAAGAGAAACCCTCTCTCCAACAGCAAGGGTTTGCACCCCTGCCAGTTCTTCACACTCACTTGTCTAGACATGTCCTAAGTCATAAAGTATGACTTCAATCAGGCTATAAGAAAGTCCTGCCAAGCACAGTGCACACACCTTTAATCCAAGCACTTGGGAGGCAGATGCAGATAGATGTCTGTGAGTATGTCTGTGAGTTCAAGGCCAGCCTGGTATACAAAGAGGCCTGGGCTACACAGAGAAACCCTGTCTCAAAAACCCAAATTAATAATAATAATGATAATAATAAGATTGAAATAAAAAAATCAGAGCCTGGCCTGCTGGCACATTGCCAGACCCAAGTTCCTTTCACAAGGAAGGCACACAGTAGAGTTTATGGGAAAAATAGCAGATGGAAGAAAGATTTGAAACTTCATTTTATTTCATTTTTAAAATCTCAATTACATTAATTCTTAGTGGATTTGAGAGAACAAAGACTTAAAGTCAGTGGGTATTGTTTTAAAGTTTAAAGCAGAAGCATGAATAAAGGCTAGTTAGTTGGAGACATGTCCAAACTCCTTCGAGGAAGAACTAGCCTTAATGCCCTGAGGGTACAAATTAGCCTTACTACATTCTTTCCTGCCCACTAATTATACAGTTGCTAGGAAACTGGCCCATAGGGCCAGGCCAGAACTGTTTGTAGTCTTGCTGCCCAAAGTGGACCAACCATTTCAAAAGTCAGTTTCCATTTCACAATCACGTAACACCAAAGCATGTAAGTCCCTGCTTGCGGTTTTGCCCCATAAAAACCTTGCTTCCCTAGATCTCAGGGCTACATTCCTCTCCTGCATCCATAGGATGTTTGTGTCCCATGTCCGTACATGTATACAATTTTAAAAACCTCATGTATTCTTAGCAGAGTGTATCCCTGGTCTTTTAGGGTTCCCGAACTGGGCATAACAGTTTCACTCTGAATAAGACCATTAGTAATTTATAAACATCTCCCAATGACAATAAACACTTGTAGCCGCAGAAAACAACCAAAAACTACCCAATCCCCTTAAAGAATATAGGACATCATTCTCATTGATTTCTTCTAGCTGACATTTTGGACATGCAGAAATCCTGTTGGGGACCCAAAGAAAACTGGGAAAATGTTTAATTAAGTAAGCAATATTTGTGGTCCAGTCTTTGAATGTTGAGAAAATAATAAGAGTTAATAAAAGTCCTATTTAGATCAGTCTAAATTGCTGGACAAATTAAGATTTGTAGCTTTCTTCAAAGCTCTCTTGGGAACAAGTCATGATGAAAATTGAAGTAGTTGAGGCAGGAACAAGCAGAATTCTGGAACATGCAAGATACAGAAACAGATGTGTCAATGTCTCAGCATGCTGAAAGGAGGATTCTGTCAGGTTTGGTCCAGCATCTCCAGTATTCACTCCTTTTGTTCTTCAAACATATAATTTCTCACAAGTATAACACAGTTCTAAAATTATAAATGTATGAGATGTTCAGAATGAAATTAAACTGTAAACCAATTTTATCAATGCCAATTAAAAGAATGGCATAATAAATATTGAGGCTATTATAGCCAAGGAATTGTTGGCCATGCACTGCTGAAATTCCGCTAGAGACATTTTTTATGTCTCAGTCAGTTTTAGAGTTGTTCCCATGTGAAGGGATTATCAATTTTTTTCTTTCTTTTTTTTTTTCAATGCAGTTTATTCAGGAACCTTGAACAATCATCTGACCCTGGGGAAAGCCAGCCCACTTTAAATAGCCTCTGGGTAGCCAACCTCAGCATGCGACCTGGGCAATGCAGATAGGTCCACATACATGGAAGCAAGCCAGATCCTCAGCCTTAGCCAAATGTGGAGTTGTTTGTGGCAGAGAGTACTCACCATCGGGAAGGTGGAAGGTGGAAACCAGCTCCATCTTTCAGGCGCGGCATTAAGATTAGAGTCTCACAACAGCGTAATGCAGCCATGACCATTCAGACCTTTACAGCCATTGAAGCAGGACAGTCTCCCCAAGCATGGTTGGCTACCATAAAAAGCCAAAATGTTACTCTCAGGATGCGAGGCTAAGCACTGCACTCAGGGTCAGCCGCCTTGGACCCAGAGAAGAGCATGTCTGATTGCATGCGGGTTGATGCCCCAGGTCCCACCTCTGAGAAAAAGGTATCGGACAGGTCTGATGCTCTTTGGGTGGATGACACCTAAATGAACATCAGTACAAAGTCCCAATTTATTTCTAATATCAGAGTTCAGACCTCGACTCTTGCCTGATGGGATTATCAATTTTTATTACCTGTTTTGTTTGGTCTTCTTGATTTCTCTCTTCTTCTGTGTGACCAATGTTTTCAGGTGGTCTTCCTCTGTGATATCTGATTTTTATTAGTTTTGAAGGAACCAATAATTTATCTTCTCCTGTATGAACATATGAAAATCCTCTTCCCCAGTGTGTAACACATTCCCTACTGTCCATTGTGAAGTTAGGATATCTTTGAAATATATAGGCTGAAATAATTCAGCAGTTTTATTTTCTATAACCCAGTATTTTTTGCAGCTGTTGTTTGTTGTTCATTAACATTTAAGAAATTTAAGGTCAATAAAGCATTCTGTAATCAGTCTCTGGGGGGGTGTTAATAACCTTCTCTGTTAGTTAAGCATGTCCCTTAAAGTATGATTAAATTTTTCAATGACTGCTTGACCAGCAGAATTGTGAGGCATACCTGTTACAGGATTTATCTTATAATATGTAAGAAAATCTTTCCATTTTATTAGAGAAATATGCTGTAGCATTATCAGCCTTAATTTGTATAGGAATAATCATAACTTGCATCAATTCTAATAAATGCATAATAACTGAATCAGCCTTCTAAGAACTTATGGCTTTTGTTCATTGGAACCCTGAATATTTGTCTATAGTATGGTGCACATATTTCAGTTTACCAAACTCTATAAAATAAAACACGTGATTTGCCAAATTTCATTTGTTTGGTTACCATTAGAGTTACTTCCTGCAGGTAGTGGAGTTTAGTTATATAAATAACAAATGGAACATTTTCACACAATTTCTTTGGCTTGTTGCCAAGTGATAGAAAACTCTCTTTTTAAACCTTTGCTGTTAACATGGTCTTTTTAAAATGAAATTCTGAGGCCTCTAACACGTTTCCTGTCAATAGTTGATCAATTTCATCATTGCCTTGTGCTAGAGGGCCTAGTGGACCCATATCAGACCTGATCTATGTTATATACAATGGATTATTTATGTTTCTGATTACTCCTTGTAATTGAAGAAACAGTGAAGTTAAGTCCAAATTATCCTGAATTAGATCAGAAGTTTCTATAGGTAGAACAACACTTTCTGCATATTGAGAGTCAATGCCTATATTAAGAGATTCTTGAAAACTTGATAACACCAACATAATTGCATATAATTCTGATTTTTGAACTGAATCATAAGGACTCTCCACCACTTTACTCAGATTTTCTGACTTACAACCTGTCCTTTTAGATTTATTGGCATCCGTATAAAATGTGGGCACTCCAAAAATTGGAGTTCCTTTTATTATACGAGGGAAAATCCAATTGTTTCTTTTTATAAACTGAAGTGACTTGATTTTTTGGTATCTGTTGCTAATTTCTCCCAAAAACTCACAACAAGCTCTTTGTCAATATCCATTCTCTGCCCATAATGATACAATCTCAGCATTGGTAAAGGGCACCACAATTTCAGCTGGATCTATTCTAGCCAACTGATGAAGTCTCGTTTTTCATTTTAGGACCAATTCAGGAACTTTTTTATATAGGATTTTAATTTTTTATTTTGTTTGTGTGCCAAAAATATCCATTCTAAGACACAGTCCACCTTCTGCATTAGAATTCCCATTGGAGAATGAGTGGAAAGCAAGATAACCAAAATACAGGCCCTCTTTGGATCAATATGGTCTACATATGCATCTTGTAATTTCCTTTCTGCCTGAGCCAATTCATTTTCATCTTCAGTTGATAACATTCTTGGACTTTTAAAGTCCTTGTCATCCTGTAAGTTTTGAAATAAATTATTTAGCTCTTAAGTAGCTAAACCAAATGTAGGTTATAGCCAGTTAATATCTCACAGCAATTTTTGAAAATCATTGAGAGTTTTAATTGGGTTCTTCTAATTTATACTTTTTGTGGTCGAGTTTTCTGTAGACCCATTTTGTATCCTAGGTAATTAATAGAATCTCCTCTTCGTACTTTTTTTGGGAGCAATCTCCAACCCCCAACAAAGCAAAGTTCTATTTATATCATCAAAATATTTTCTAATATTTTTGTATCTGAATCAGCTAATAAGGTATCATCCATATAGTGGTAAATTATGGATTGAGGAAACTGCTTATGAATTATCTCCAACAGCGGTTGTACAAAATATTGGCACAAAGTAGGACTGTTCAACATCCCCTGTGGTAAGACCCTTGAGTGATGTCTCTTTATTGGACAGCTTCTATTTAAAGTGGGTCCTGAGAAAGCAAACCTTTCCCTATCATGCTCATGTAAAGAAATTTTGAAAAAGCAATCCTTTAAATCAATCACTATAATAGGCCATTCTTTAGGTAACAAGGAAGGCAATGGGATTCCAGATTGTAACAGCCCCATTGGCTGAATAATTTTGTTAATGGCTCTGAGATCTGTTAACATCCTCCATTGGCCAGATTTCTTTTTGATGACAAATAGCGGAGAATTCCAAGGGCTGTTGGACTCCTCTATATGTTGAGCCTCCAGCTGTTCCAGGACTAACTGTTCTAGTGCCAGTAATTTTTCTTTACTCATAGACCATTGTTCATTCCAAATAGGTTGGTCAGCCAACTACCTTGGTAAGGTTGTGGGATTTTTACTAGCAGTGGCTTCCCAACATGAAGTTGAAAAGACAGCCTCTGTTGTATTTTGTTTATGGATAGCTTGGACAGCCTGTAACTGGTTTTGATGGCATTTTAAAATAATTTTAACTTCTTTGTCAGGAATATTACCTGTTTTGCCTCTGAAATTGGGGGTTGTTAATTTGGGTCTCCCATTGTTGTAACAGATCTCTTTTCCATAAGTTTATGGCTATTTCAGCCACATATGGCCTTAATTTTCCTATTTGACCTTCTGGTCCTATACATTTAAGCCACCTGACACGTTGTTTTACTTTAGATAATGTTCCAACTCCTTGGAATTGGATATTCACCTCTTGAAGTGGCCAATTTGGGAGCCAGGATTTAGAAGTAATAATTGTGACATCAGCCCCAGTATCTACCAAGCCTTCAATTTCAATATTATTTAAAATTATCTTTAACTTTGGCCTTTGTTCATTTATAGAGGTTTGCCAATATATTTGTTTTTTGTTCTCCTGGTTTTTTGATTTATCTATAGAATCTGCTCTGGCCTCAATGTTGAATTTTTTAATGTTTATTCCCAGAGCAGTGCTGTTTAACTTTTTTTGTGGAGGAGTATCCCTGTCCTGTATTGGGGCCTGAGGAAGGCCCCCTAAGGCATTTTTTATAAAGAATTACCCCATTTGTCTGTGCTCTACATTCACTAATCCAATGTCAACCCTTGCCACATCTTCTGCATAATCTCGAAAGCATAGACTCCCTTTTTGAATTATTTTGGTTTTTTCTGGTAACTCCATTTGCCCATCAAAATTAAGACATTTCCCAATGTCTTTAGGGGTAGCTTCTCCTATCAAGGACAAATTGATGATTGAGGTCTGATGTCAATTTTATTTATAACCCATTCGTCTATTTGTGCACACCTTGCTTTTAATGGCTGTATTACCTCTTTGCATTCAAAATCTTTGCATTTTCAAAAGCTTTTCTAGCTAGTGGATCTGATATACTTCTATCCCCAGCTGATAGAAGTCAATCTTTGCAAAACATTAATGAATGTTTCACTTGGAAACCTGAGAGAATGGCTCAAGCCTTTTTCCTGATTCCTCAACCTTGTCCCAAGCATTTAAGGCTGCTAAGCGACATAATGCTAAGGTTTCTTCGTTATATACAGCTTGTATCTCTGTGTCAGCCTATTGGCCATCACCAAGCAACTGTTCCTTAGAAACACCAACAGCCATGGCTCTATTTTTGTATGCTATCTCTCTAGCCTCTTCTCTTCACCATGATAGCCATTGTAAATATGGCTCAGGCTCTTTTATTGCCTTTGACATATCCTCCCAGTCCTTTCGGATTACTCTACTGATTGGCCAGGAAGTCAGCATTTGTTTTACAAATGGAGAATGCATTCCAAAATTGGTGACACTTTCTTTAAATTTTCTCAGGCCTAGCACTTCCACAGGGTGTCATTCAGCCTCATGGTAATGCTGTGGGGGTTCATCATCTACTGGTCTCTGTTGTACACTGACTGGATAAGTTAATGTTTGTTTTCTAACCACCTTTGTTTGGCTATCTTTATTATTATATTTTGCGTCTGCCTGAGTATTTTCTTTCCTTAGTATTCTAAACTCTTCTTTTAAGGTCTGTACCCATATTCCACACCTATCTCTCTGTTGATTGTTTTGTTCAATAATCTCTTGAATGTCTTGTTTTATGTTTTGTTTCTAACATTTAATTTTTTCTTTATATTGTTCTAGTTGTTCTTTGTGTTTTCCAGTATCTTTTCTAAAACCTTTGCCCTCTTTTCCTGTTGTTTATCATGCTCTGTAAGTATTTGTATCTCGTTTTATGTCCTGTTTCCAAACTTCATTTTTTCTTCATATTGTGCTACTTGTTCTTTGTGTTGTTCCACTATCTTTTCTAAAGGCTTTGCCTTTGAGAAGACATAAAAGTCTAAGTCAATTATAAAAGTTAAATTGAGGACTATGAATGTAACCATAGTCACAATTTCTAAACTTTCCTTTATTTCTGTGTTAAAACTGTAGAAGAGATTATCAGCCAAGCTCAAAGAAGTCTGTTTTAATGTTTCTCTCATCCTGTTAGACTATAGTGGCATCCAGTTTTGTTCAGTCTCAGGTCTGATCACAGTAGGCTGTCTTTTGCTCTGAGGCTTGTATAAGAGTCTTTCTTAAGGAGACTGGGAGTTTTTAGGTTTAAATTTTGGGGTGTATCACTGGGAGCTTATTCCTCTCCCCCACCAAATTATATTAAAGTAGAATTTAAAGTGTGTGGATACTTAGATTAGTTGGGTGCCATTTGTTATAGATTATTAATATTTACTATTGATAAATCTTTTAGTTAAGCAGTGGTTATTCCTAAACAGCTGTATAACCAAATCACCACACAGAGACTAGGGTTTATTTAATTAACCTAGCGCACAATGCTGGCCAACATTTACTCCATCCTAAACCTCTAAGCCCACAGAGTTTCCTACCATTCAGATTCACCCATCATATGGCTTTTAGTGATATCTTAGTTCCAGTTCATTTCTACATGTGGTGCCAAGACCTCTCTTGCAGATTCTCCTCCTCTCCTCTCCTGTCTCCTTCCTCTTTCTCCCACTCTGGACCAGGATGTCTCACCTTATCCGCTCCATTACTCAGTATTGTGGCTGGTTGTTTTAATTGACAATATAGAGAACAAATGGTGGCATGTTTATGCAAACTTGAGACAGGTGATGCTTAGAAAAAGCATCACAATGCAATATCTGCATTGAAACCAGGCAGTGGAATAGAGAAATCAGCATTTGAATGAACAAGGGTAAATTGTATACATCCAAAAAAAGAACATTATATCAGTATAATCCCTTGTATCATATTAGAATGGCATGGTCTAAAACTAGACCTCAATAGTAACAAAAAAAGAGTAAACATCCTGTATATGCATGGAAACTGAATTCTACTCAATGACAGCTGTATTATGGCAAAAATAAACTAATTAGACTTTCTAGAATTTAACAAAAATGAAGGCATAACTTCCCCAAACTAATGAGACATATGAAAGTAATTCTAAGAGGAAAGTTCATAGAACTAAGTGCCTTCATAAAGAAATCTGAGGCATCTCAAATCAACATAACAACACATGTGAAAGACTTAGTCAAAAGGAAACAGACATACACAAGAGGAGTAGAAATAATCAAATTTAGGTCAGAAATCAATAAATTAGAAACAAAGAAAACAATTCAAAGAATAAACAAAAGCAAGAGCTGGTTCTTTGAGAAAATGACAAAGATAGACAAACCTTTAGCATAAATAACGAAAACACAGGGAGACACTATATAAATCAGCAAAATCAGAAAATAAAAGGGGTATAATTACAGACACTGAGGAAATTCAAAGAATCATTAGGTTTCACCTTAAAAGTCTATATGCCACAAAACTTGAAAATCTAAATGAAATAGAATATTTTCTTGCTAGATTCCACTAATCAAAGTTGAATCTGGATCATGTAATTAAATTAATAGGCTTACATGCCCTTTTGAAGCATTCATCAAAGTCTCCCTGCCAAACAAAGTCCAGGGCCTGATAGTTTCCGCGCAGAATTCTACTAGACCTTCAAAGAAGAGGTAATGCCAATACTCTTCAAACTATTTCACAAAACAGAAAAAAGAAGGAACATTACCAAACTCTTTCTATGAAGCCACATTCACCTTGATACCTAAACCTCACAAAAGCTAACTAAAAGGCAGAGATATACTAAGAAAGATTATTTCAGACCAATCTCTCTTATGAATATTGAAACAAAAATACTCAATAAAATACTTGCAAAATGAATCCAAGAAAACATCAAAAATCTCATCTACCTTGACCAAGTGGCTTCATCCTAGGCATGCAGGGGAGATACAATATATAGAAAACCATCAGTGTAATCCACCACATAAAAAAAACTGAAAAAGAAAAACCACATGCTCATCTCAATAGATGCTGAAAAGCATTTAATAAAATCCAAGCTCCATTAATGTTTAAAGTCTTGGACATATCAGAGATAAAAGGCACATGCCTAAACACAGTAAAGATAATGTACAACAAGCCTATAGCAAACATCAAACTAAATGGAAAGCAATTTTAACCAGTCCCACTGAAATCAGAGGCAAGTCAAGTTTGCTCACTCTCTCCTTTCTCGTCAACATAGTACTGGAAGTTCTAGCTATAGCAGTAAAACAACTAAAGTAAATCAAGGGGATACAAAGCAGAAAGGAAGAAGTCAAAGTATCACTATTCACAGATAATATGATAGTATACATGAGTGACCCTAAAAATTCTACCACAGAACTATTACAGCTGATAAACACCTTCAACAAAGTGGCTAAAAACAAAGTTGCTAAAAAATATCTGAAGCCCTCTTGTATAGAAAAGACAAGAGGACTGAGAAAGAAATTAGGAAAAAAACAACCTTGCAATAGCCACAAATAACATAAAGTGCACTGGTGTGACTCTAATCAAGCAAGTGAAAATCTGTATAAAAAACCTTCAAGTGTTTGAAGAAAGAAATTGAAGAAGATATCATAAGATGGAACAATCTCCCATACTCATGGATCAGTAGGAATAACAGCAAAATGGCCATTCTACCAAAAGAAATGTAGAGATTCAATGCAATTCCCATCAAAATAGCAACACAATTCTTTACAGACCTTGAAAAAACAATTCTCCACATCACATAAAAAAAATCCAGAATAGTTAAAAGAATCTAGTACAAAAAAAAAAAAAAGAAAAATTTAAAACAAACAAACAACAACAACAAAAAAAAATATCTTATGGAGGTATCTCCATCCTGGATCTCAAACTGTACTACAAAGAAACAGTAAAAATGGTGTGATACTGGCATAGAAACATACTGGTGTATCAGTGGAATTGAATCAAAGACCCAGAAATAAACGCACATACCTACAACGCCTGATTTTTTACAAAGAAGCCAAAACCATTCAATGGAAAAAAGAACATCTTCAACCAATGGTGCTTGTCTAACTGGATGTCCATATATAGAAAGATATACAAATAGATCCATACCTCTCATCCTGCACAAAAGTAACGTCCTTGTGGATAAAATACCTCAACATAAAACTAACATTCTTAATCTGTTATTTTAAAAAAAGTGAGGAAGAGGCTTGAACACATTGGCACAGGAGAGACAACTTCCTGAACACAACACCAGCAGCACAGGCTCTAAGATCTACAATCAATAAATGGGGTCTCATGAAACTTAAAATCTTCTCTAAAGCAGAGGACACTGTCAGCAGAACCAAATAATTGCTTACAGACTGGGAAGGGACCTTCACCAACTCTACATCATACAGAAGGCTAATAACAAGAATATATAAATAACCCAACAAATCAAATAATCCAATTTAAAATAGGGTTCAGAGCTAAACAGAAATTCTCAACAGAGGAGTATTGAATGGTGTAGAAACACTTAAAAATGCTCAATGTCCTTAAAAATCTGAGAAATGAAAATCAAAATGGCTCTGAGACTCCACCTCACACCCATAAGAATGGCTAAGATCAAAAACTCAAGGGACAACACATGATGGAGATGATGTGCAGAAAGGAGAGCCCTCCTCCATTGCTGTTAAAAATCTAAACTTGTACAGCTGCTTTGGAAATCAGTCTGGTGCTTTCTCAGAAAACTGGGAATACTGCTACTCCAAGACTCAGCTAAAAAACTCCTAGACATATATCAGAAAGATGCTCAACCATACAGCAAGGACATTTGCTCAACTATGACAATAACAGCTTTATTCATAATAGCCAGAATCTGGAATCAAACTAGATGTCCCTAAATGGTGGAGTGTATACAGAAATTGTGGTACATTTACACAAGGAAATACTACTCAGGTATTAAAAACAAGAAAATCATGAAATTTGCAGACAAATGGATGGAACTAAAAAAGATCACCCTGAGTGATGTATCCCAGAAGCAGAAATCCATGTATGGTATATATTCACTTATAAGTGGACATTACCCATACAATATTGATTGGACATACTAAAATCTACAGACTTTTAAAAGCTAAAGTACAAGGAGGAACATTGGGAAGATGCTTAATTCTCATTCAGAAAAGAAATCAGGATAAACGCCAGAACCCATAGAAGAGACAGAACAGCCTTCCACGGATGTACACTGAGTGACTCCACTCAACAGGTGACTGAAGCAGATGGAGAGACCCACAGAAAAATTTTGTATAGAGCACAAAAAGTCTTATTGAAAAAGTAGGAGATAGGACCTAAATGTGTCAGGAGTCACACAAGAAGATCAACAAAGCAAAATAATCTGGGTCCTGGGACCCTCAAGAGACTGATGCATCAACCAAAGAGCATGAGAGGACTTAGACCCCATGCTCAGATGTAGCCCATAGACAGCCCAGTCTCCATATGGGATTCCTAGTAAGGGGAGAAGAGACAGTCTCTGAACTCGGTTGCCTGCTTCTTGATCACTTCTGCCTGGTGGGGACAACTAGTAAGCTCACAGATGAATAGCATACAGGGAGTCTTAATGGAAACTGATAGGCTAGGGTCTGATAGGACCTTCCCTATCAGAGGTCACAGGAGAAGGATAGGGGAGGAGGGGGGAGGGATAGCGGGACATAGAGTAGATGAGGGAGGGGGCTACAATTGGGATACAAAGTGAATATATTGTAAAAATTAATGATAAACATGGGTGACAGAATGAAGCATAAATAAGACACAATTTACTGAGAAACACACACAAAAAATACTCACCATCTTTAATCATAGATCTAGCAAGAAAAAACAAAACCTAGGCAATCATTACCTCAAATGACAAATAATGTACGTTTAGTGTCCTTCTTGGTACTATAGTAAAAGAAAATGTGATAGGATGCACACAATATCATTGGAAATCTCTTCATGGACTGAACATGGAGTGACTTGTAGGAGTTGTGATGTTGATTTACTTTATCCCCACAGATCAGCAGGAGTGTATCTCTTGCTGAGTTCAAGAGTACCCAAACCTTGAGAGAAACCAGTGCCTACCCATGGCAGTGACATTCCTGTCCTTTGAGGATCCTCTGGGCTTGGCCCTGGCCTGCATGGCTCTGTGCTTATCTGTTAACACAGCTGTTATTTTTGGGATCTTTCTCAAGGACCATGACTCACCCATCATTAAGTCTAATAACTGGACTATAATAAAATACCTTAGTGTTTTCAATGAAATTATTTACCCCTACTCTTAGTAAGTTTATATAAAATGTATATCTAACAATAACTAAAAGAGCCCTTCATTTAAGCAATTTTATATCGATACACTATTTCAGAATAGAAACTACTTCTGAAAACACAGTGTAGCCTCTTTTGGATATATGCCTAGGAGTGGTAAGGCTGGATCTTGAGGAAGCTCTATTCCTAGTTGTCTGAGAAAGCACCAGGTTGATTTGCAGAGTGGTTGTACAAGTTTACATTCCCACCAGCAGTGGAGAAGGCTCAAGTACACAATAAGGACATTTGCTCAACCATATTTGTAGCAGCTTTATTTGTAATAGCCAGAAGCTGGAAACAGCCCAGATGCCCATCAACTGAAGAATGGATGCAGAAATTGTGGTACATCTATACAACGGTATTACTCAGCAATGAAAAATAAGGAAATCTTGAAATTTGCAGGTAAATGGTGGGACGTGGAAAAGATCATCTTGAGTGAGTTGTCCCAGAAGCAAAAAGACACACACAGTATATACACTCACTCATATAAACATACAACATAGGATAAACCCACTAAAATCTGTACATCTAAACAAACTAAGCAAAAGAGAGGGCCCTAACTAAAATGCTCAATCCCCATTCTGAAAGGCAAAGATGATGGACATCAGAAGAAGAAAACAGACCATCAAAGCAGAAACTGAGCCTGATGGCCAACTGTTGGACAGTGTGAATGGAATTTTATGTAAGAAGTGGGAAATAGCAAGAGCTGGAGAGGACAGGAACTCTACAAGGAGAGCAACAGAACAAGAAAATTTGAACACAGGGAACTTCCCAGAGACTCATACTCCAACCAAGGTCTATTCATGGAGATAACCTGGAACCCCTGCACAGATGTAGCCCATGGCAGTTCAGTGTCCAAGTGGGTTACATAGTAATGGGAAGAGGGACTGCCTCTGACACAATCTGATTGGCCTGCTCTTTGATCACCTCCCCCTGAGGGGGGAGCAGCCATACCAGGCCACAGAATATGACAATGCAGCCACTTCTGATGAGAACTGACAGTGTAAGATCAGAAAGAAGGAGAGGAAGACTTCCCCTATCAGTGGACTTGGGGAGGGGCATGCATGCAGAAAAGGGAGGAAGGGTGGGATTGGGAGGGGAGGAGGGAGGAGCTTATGGGGGATACAAAATGAATAAAGTGTAATCAATAATAATAATAATAATAATAATAATAATAAATAAAAAATTTTAAGAAAAAGAAGAAAAATAAAAACAATTTAGGCCAAAGCAGCAACAATTATTATTCAATTCCTGGCATAATGCAATGTCTATACCTCATATCTTTGTAGAATTTATTTGTGTTCTAAATCTAAGTATTCTTTCATTATTTTGGTCATACAACACTACAGTGATAATGTGAAAACTGATATTTCTAGGAAAGGAGGTCATAATACCTCATTTTTAACATCATTTTTACAAAACATTCTTTGTCCATCATTATAGATCCTTGTTTAAGGTGAAGATGTCTCCAGCCATTCATTTAAAGGTCCATCTAGTCATTGGGGGGCATATCATATGTAACTACTAATCTTATAGGCCAAGTAATACCCTGAGGATAGAGGAGTATGAGGTATTTAATCTCAAATGCTATCAACTCTCCTAGCACTACAGACTTTGTTTGCCTTTGTAAGAGTATGTTGTTCTGATTATTTTCTTCTTGAGGAAGCACGGGGGTAGATTTTGCAAGACTATCTTGCAGCTGAAGTCTCAAAAGAATTCTCTGCCATTTTTATGTGAGTTACAATTTCCACAAGGAAGACATTCATGTAGGACCAAATAATTGATATTTCTGAGAGAGGCAGTGTGCTCAGAATTTTTCTGGGGAAGCTTAGAAGCAGTACCACAGAGTGAAGGCATAAATGATTCATTGAAGTATTTCCCATTGCTCCAATGTCCCCAGGTCTTACATGTACTGAAAGCCCTCTAAGCATGTAGCAAGTAGAGATCAAGACCAAGCCTGAAAGATAGCATGAAGTCTATTGTAACATGCAGCTCAGCTGTGCTTGATCTTTGTCAAATAGCTGTGCTGACTTCATGGCTTTAACTGTATATGAAATTTGGTGAGGTTTTAATCCACTTGGAGGTGACTTTGTGTGAAAAATAAGAACCTATTTCTATGTTTCTACATATAGACATCTAGTTTGGTCAGCATCATTTGTGAAGATTTTATCTGTTTTTCCAGTGTGTATTTCTATTTTTTTTGTTATACTACTAGTGCATTTACATAATCAAATATTACTCAGACATTTAAAAAATCAAATCATGAAACATGAAGATAAATGCAGATTTGCAGGTAACTGAGGGTGAGAGAACCTAGACCCCCAAAGACATATAGGGTATGTATTTGCTTTTACATATATATTAGTTGCAAGATGTATGATATGCAAGCAACTGAACATAATACTGCATTGCAGGGCATACATACAGATTAAGAACTGGATCTTAGGGGAGGCAGAGATTTCTCCATAGGAAAGGGAAATAAAATACTTGGTACAAATGGAAGGTGGGCTAAAAAGATAGAATTGAAGGGTATTGGAAAAGGAAGAGGGCAATGAAAAGGTAACATGAGAAAACACAGGTAAAATTAAGGGTCATTTGTTTGGTACAGTGGAAACCTAATGCAATAGAAACATTTTAAATCATGTTCCTATTAAGAGCCAATATAAATGAAATCACCACACAAGAAAGTCCCAACTGGAAATCTCTTGTCACTAAGTAAAGCATCCAGTACTGGTAATAGTTTATATTTAACTGAGATATTGGCCAAAGTAGTGTCATTGTAATACCAAAACAATACAGGCTTTTGCCAAGACTATAGGCTGCTCTCCATAAATTGACTGCAATGCAGTATTGCTGGAGACAACACTTACACCTACATGGAACATAGATAAATAAAGCTTGTGCCTACATATAACCTTCACACTTACATTCTAGCAATTTTGATATGGGAAGTACTCTGCATCTACAAGAGGAGAAATATAAACACTAACCCAGCTACCAAACTTTTGAACTATAACATAGTCCTACCTGTAAGACATATTAGTGCAAGAGTTGTAGGCGTAAATACCAATCTATAGTTTGACTTAAGGCCCACTTCAATAATCCACCTGACACTGGATTATTGATCAAGAAATAGAAATTACATAGCCCAGGGTTCTAGGGAAAAAGCAAATACTACATACTACTAAAAGTAATAAAAATGGCCCTTGCCACCATTCTGCTATACTCATAGACCAGTATCTTGTTCATCCATCATGAAAGCTTCCTCCTGCAGCTTATGGAAACAAATTCAGAGAGCCATAGAGAAAATAGACAGTAAGTGAGAGACCTCAGAATATACCTCCAGGCTCTTCAGTAATTCAGCCAGAAGAGTATAAGAGCCAGAAAGGATAGAGGATATCAAAGAAGAAAGCATTATAAATTAAGAGGACTGAAGAATATATAAGCTGTGAGAGACTGAGGCAGCATGCACAAGGCATTTAATGTTGTCCCTAGCCCTACCTCTAATTGATAAGTACTTGCAAATAAAAATGTAGTTTTCTCTAAGGTACACTCATGTTATCCAAGGGACTACTCTTAATTGTACTTTTAAGAGTACATTCCAAAGGTAGATGGCAAAAAAATTCACTCACTGGCATGTTTGCTTTCTCATGCATTCTGGCATGCATTTAAAAATTTTATCATAGTTCTCATTTTAATTTGCTGAAGACTTTTTGTTCTATTTTTAAAGCTACGTATCCTCTGTGTGTATACCATTGTTTCAAGCTTAATATTTTATGAGATCCCTGCATGTGTGAACAATTCTACATCTTTTCCCAGCCTGGGCTCTTTTTCTTTTGTTGGTGTTTTTCCTTCTCAGATGTCTTTGCTTTTGTCTTTTTGCTATTTTATTTTCTTATTATGTATTATAGCCCTCCTTGTTTTATATGATGGTGAATTTAGACAGGATAGAAGGGAAGATGGAAAAGAGTTGTCAGCATTAGAGGAAGGAAAAATTTTAATCAGAGTGAATATATGACTAAATTGACTATTTTGAAAAGAAAAAAAGGAGGAGGAGAATGAGGAGAATGAAGAGAAAGAAAAAAGGAGGAGGAGCAAGAAGAGAAGCAGGAGGAGAAGAAGGACTAGGAGATGAAGATGAAGATGATTATGAACAAGAAGAAAAACAAAAATAACTGGATAATTTCATCAAAAGAAATGTTAAATAGCCATGCAAAAAGATCCAGAATATCTAAAAAGTGCAGAAAAGTAATTTATGAATAATAGAAATAGAGGAAGAAGAAAACACTCACATCAAAATCCCAGAAATATTTTCAGCAAAATAATAAAATATGGGAGCTGAACTGATGGCTCAGTGGTTAAGAACGCTGTCTCTTCTTCCATTGGATCCGGGTTCAACTCCCAGCTTCCACATGGCAGCTAACAACTGTCCATAATCAGGCCAGGCGGTCTGACACCCTAACACCAATGCACATAAAATAAAATGAAATAAATTATTTAAAAAATCATAGAAGGACGAGTTGGAGAAAGAAGAGAAGCAGGAAGAGGAGAGAGGAGGAGGAGGAGGAGGAGGAGGAGGAGAAGAAGAAGAAGAAGAAGAAGAAGAAGAAGAAGAAGAAGAAGAAGAAGAAAAACAATTGTGTCAAAAGAAATGTTAAGTAGTCATGTACAAATGATCCAGAAAATCTAAAAATTGCGAAATAGTAATTCATGAATAATAGAAATAGAAAAAGAAGACAAAACACATCAAAATCCTAGAAAATATTTTCAGCAAAATAATAGAAGGATGTATCCTTAACCTAATGAAGAAGGGGTAGCCTAAAAAAGTACAAAAAGTATATAGAGCAATAAAGCATATTAGAAGAGAAATTGTGCTCAGCACATAAAATCAAAATGCTAAAAGTAAAGAAAATTATATTAAACAAAGAAGGTATGTGTGCTGCAAATCTGTCTAAACAATTGTCAAGCTATATTTTAGGTAATTGGACTGGAGAATTCGATACTACGATGGACCAGCTGAGAATGGCCATTGTCATGGTAAATTCTACCAGAGTGGACGCAGGACTAGCCACAGGATTATCATCATGGATTGATGCAGCCATGAATCATCTGAAGGAATGGGCGGGAATGGGAGCGTTAGCAGGCCTTCTGGTGTTGGTCACCTTGGTTTGCTTGTGGTATATATGCAAGATTAGAGTCTCACAACAGCGTAATGCAGCCATGACCATTCAGGCCTTTACAGCCATTGAAGCAGGACAGTCTCCCCAAGCATGGTTGGCTACCATAAAAAGCCAAAATGTTACGCTCAGGATGCGAGGCTAAGCACTGCACTCAGGGTCAGCAACCTTGGACCCAGAGAAGAGCATGTCTGATTGCATGCAGGTTGATGCCCCAGGTCCCGCCTCTGAGAAAAAGGTATCGGACAGGTCTGATGCTCTTTGGATGGATGACACCTAAATGAACATCAGTACAAAGTCCCAATTTATTTCTAATATCAGAGATCAGACCTCTACTCTTGCCTGATGCGTCCAAAACAAAAAGGGGGAACTGTAGAGAGCTGCGTAATGCCGCGCCTGAAAGATGGAGCTGGTTTCCGCCTTCCACCTTCCCGATGGTGAGTGCTCTCTGCCACAAACAACTCCACATTTGGCTAAGGCTGAGGATCTGGCTTGCTTCCATGTATGTGGACCTATCTGCATTGCCCACGTAGCATGCTGAGGCTGGCTACCCAGAGGCTATTTAAAGTGGGCTGGCTTTCCCCAGGGTCAGATGATTGTTCAAGGATCCTGAATAAACTCCATTGAAAATAAATAAATAAAAATAAATAAATAAATAAATAAATAAATAAATAAATAAAATGAGAAAAAAAAGTTAAAAGTTGCAACTTCAAAAGACTAAGTTTCATATAAATTCAGGCTCATTAGAGTAACTCCTGATCTCTCAAGAGAAATTCTAAGCCTAGAATGGCCGAGACAGATTGTATATAATCTTTAATGGATCCTTATTACTATATCCAGTAAACTTTCAAAACTAAATGGTGAATAAAGATATATTGCACAATAAAACCAAATATGAGCAGTGTCTCTGTAAAACTCCTTCACTCCAGAAGGCAATCAAAGCAAAACTCCTATCTAAAAATGTTAACCATACCCAATAAAACACAAAAAATGAATAATCCCAAGCATCAAATAAAAAGGCAAAACCCCCATACCATGACTACAAAATAAAGGGAAATAATAAATATTGTTCATTGAAAACTCTGAACTTGGTTGTTCAATTCACCAACAGAAGGACAGGAACTAACAGAATGGACTAGACAAAAAAAATTATCCATTCTTCTGCTGCATCTACTGAACACTCTTTACCATCCAGGTTAGATAGCATCTCTGTGTAAAAAGATGGAAGAAGACAGTAGAAGAAAGTGGACCAAGAAAGAAGTTTAGGGGATCTTTATTTTATACAGTTCACACACAAAAATACCTAAAATTATTGAATCAATTTAAAAGAGAATATATACTGTACACTCTGAATGAGGAGTTCCACCATTATCCATATGAAAACAACAGACCACTTGGGCAGGTCCAGAACACATCTATACTCATGTTTACTGAAGCACAGCTGACTGTGTGCTAAGATAGAATAGACTTGATTGTCCTGAATCACATCAGTGCAAAATATTATATTATTCAATTTTTTTATTCATGGAAAACATGTGCTTTTGTTTTTTGAGATTTTAATATAATCACTTTTTTTTTTCTCATTTCTCTGTCCCCCCTACAAAATCTCCCATACAGCATTTGTTTGGTTCTTTCAATTTCAAGTCTTGTGTTTCCAATAACTGCTATTACTTGTATCATGCATTATATATGCACGTGTGTGTGTGCATGTATGTGAGAGAGAGAATTTAACATTTCAAGAAAGTCAATCATTTTACTTTGAAATTGTGGATGAACTAAAAATGTATCATCAAAAATTATGACCTGAGCTAGACACAGAAATCAAACATTGTCTGACTTCAGTCCTAATTGGGCTATAAGCAGTCAGTACCCTGAAATAAGAATTGAATGGTCAGTATTAGAGCCTGAACATCAGGGTGTTGTGGCATGACTTGTCAAAACAACACATTTCAGTGACAAGAGGAATAATATAAAAAAATACTTCAGGATAAATACAGAATGACTATTAACAGTAGCATACATTGTTTACTTGAAAAATATTCTGTGTATATTTTTAAAATCTCAATAACCAAATGTTTTAATTATGTGTAAGAGATATTAATTTATTTATATATTATTTATTCTTCCATCATTTTCCTTCCATTTTCACCCTCCAGAGTTTTGAATAATCATTCTTTGATCTTTTGAAAATTCAAGTCACTTTTTCATAAACTATTTTTACACACTTAACATGTCAAAATTTGATTTATAAAATATTTTACAATATTATAATACTAGGAATATATAACAAAACACTGAATTTTATCAAGGGTATTTATTATATATAGTATTACAGAAAAAAGAAAAATGTGTAGAGATGAAATACTATTCTTTCTAGTTGTTTTTAAGAGACAGTTGCCTGAGTCCAGCCATCTCAGGAAAAAAACAAACAAACAAAAATTTTTTTTTTTTTTTTATTGATTATTACAATTTATTCACTTTGTTTTCTGGCTGTAAGCCCCTCCTTCATCTTCCACCTGTTATAACCTACCTCCCTCTTCTACCCCTATGCCCCTCCTAGTCCAATGATAGGGAAAGTCTTCATTCCCTACTATCTTCTTATCAAGTCTTACCAAGAATGGCTGCACTTTCTTCCTCTGTGGCCTGGCAAGGCTGCACCTTCCAGGAGTAGGTGATCAAGGAACCTTCCACTGAGTTCATGTTACAAACAGCTGCTGTTACCCTTAATAGGGAACTCACATGGAAACTGAGATACTTATTAGCTACATCTGAGCAGGGGTTCTAGGAGTTCTTTATGCATGGTCCTTGGTTGGAACAGGACCCCAGGGCCCATATTTTTTTGGCTCAATTGGCCTTCTTGTGGAGGGCTTCTCCCATCCAGGTCTTTCTATCTCCTGAATCTTCCATATTATTCCATGCTCTCTGCCCAAAATTTGGCTATGAGTCTAATCATCTGCTTCAATTCTCTGCTAGATAGATTCTTTCAGAGGCCCTCTGTGGTAGGTTCCTGCCCTGTTCCCTGTATTCTCCCATTACTGATGTCTATCCCATTTTTGCCCTTCTAAATGAGGATTAAGCATCTTCACTAGGGTTCTTCCTGTTGTTTAGATCCTTTAGGACTCTAGATTTTAGTATTTTTAATCCTATATTATATGACTAATATCCACATATAAGTGAGTATATACCATGAGTGTCTTTCTGCTTCTGGATACCTCACTCAGAGTGATCTTTTCTAGTTGCATGCATTTGCCTGCTGATTTCCTTGTTTTTAGTTGCTGAATAGTATTTCATAGTACAAATGTGCCACAGTTTCTGTGTCTATTCCTTGGTTTGGGGACATCTAATTTGTTTTCAGATTCTGGCTATTGTCAATAAACCTGTTATGAGTATAGTTGAGCAAATGTCCTTGTTGTATGGTTGATAATCTTCAGAATATATGCCCAGGGTTGGTATAACTGAATATTTTAGTAGCACTATTCATAATTTTCTGAAAAAAACACCAGATTGATTTCCAAAGTGGTTGTACAATTTTATATTCCCACCAGCAATGGAGGAGGGTTCACTTTCTCCACATCCAGTCCAGCTTGTGTTGCAGATGATGTGATAGTATACATGAATAACACTAAAAATTCAACCATGAAACTCCTACTGCTGATAAACAACTTCAGAAAAATGACTGGATACAAAATTATATTTAAAAAATCCTAAGCCCTCCTGTATACAGAATACAAATGGGCTCAGAAGGAAATTAGGGAAACAAAACCCCTTCACAAAAGCCACAAATAACATAAAGTACCTTGGTGTGACTCTAATCAAGCAAGTGAATGACTTGCATGAAAAAAAGAACTTCAAGGAAGATATCAGAAGATCTCCCATACTCCAGGATTTGTAGGATTAACATAGGAAAAATGGCCACTCTACCATAAGAAATCTAAAGACTCAATGCAATTCCATTCAAAATACCAGCACAACTCATTACAGACCTTGAAAGAACAATTCTCAGTTTCATATGGAAAAACAAAAGACCCAGAATTGATTTTAAAAAAATGCCTGTACAATAAAAGATTTTCTGGAGGTACCTTCATCCATGATCTCAATTAGTACTATAGCGCAACAGTAATAAAAATGGCATGGTACTGGTGCCTGTACTTTAAATCGTAAAGGGGTGTGCATCTATTCATTAATCATTTTTATTAAATCATATCAAGAAGCTGAGGGGAAAAACAAATATACAGGAATCAACTGCTGTCTCAGTTTTAGACCCAGTTTGAGGGAGTCCAGACAGCCAATGCTACCTTGGGCTATTGTTTCGGCTCATCAACCTTAAAACATCCCTGACTTTTTTTTATTAACGGTGTACTTTTCTTAACTTTAAATTGTTCTTTAAGATTTTTTACATCAGAGCCATTAGCAAAAACTTCTTCCCTGACCTTGTTAAACTATCTATTTTTCCAAATTGTTTCTAAGTATAATGGTCATTGCTAACAATCTACATCTATGGCTCCTTTCAAGGACAGTGGCTAATTCATTAATCTGCTCCAGTGAACATGTGAAAAGAGATCAAGCATTGTTAATTTTAAATGCTAGTGATATTGCCCAGTGATGAGATAGAAGCCTTCTTAGAGTTTTCATACAAGTCATGTTATAAGGTATGTGGACATCATAAGGGAAACAAGAAGGGATATACTACATAAGAGCACAAAGTCCTCAGGAAAAGCAGTTCTTGGGATTATGCTTCTCCAAGACAAACTCATCATGACTATGCTAACAGGGGAGCCACATTTCATGAATTCTACAGCTGTTCTGCTGTTGCTCCTGCATGGCTTTTGACAGGACCAGGTAGCCAAAATAGTTTGCCTATATATGGGTGAGGGGGGAGTGAGGTTAGCTCAGGCCATGGGAAGGAGAATTCAGGGTATTGCATGGGCTGTACTAGCCTGGAGGACTAGATAATATGGAAGGAGTTAAGGATTGCTGGGAGAAAATGGCAGGTAGATTTGATTTGATATGTTAACTAGGAACCTCTGCCATTAGTTCCAGGTTTTAGTCCTACTTCTATGGTAGCATAAACTTCACAGAGAGAAGCATGGTCTCCACTGGATAGTAATCGTCAAGTGAGCCCACAGGGAATAAAGGTGACAAAGACAAAGATTCTGTTTTTCTTTTCTATCTATATGTCTTCTTTATTCTCTTTGAGGGAGGGCGGTTACCCAAACTAGACCCAAATTTTTGCTTTTTTATTTTGTTTTTTCTTACTATATTTTATTTTATTGTTTTTATTTTTCACAATTTATTCATCATATATGCTGATTGAAGGTCATTCCCTCAGACTTCTACTGGTCCCACCTCCCTCCATCTTCCCCCATCCCCTCTCCTGAGACCACTCAAAAGAGCAGTTCCTCTCCTCTGCCATCCACCCATACGCTATCAGAACAGTACTCAGCTATTAAAAACAGAGAAATGAAATTTCTTCTCTTATTTCTTTTCCATGGGCCACTGTACTCATCTCAGAAGATTTCATACCATGAAGCTTGCCTGCAAACTTACCATGAACTAAACACTAAGTATAACTCACTTTAAAGAGTCCTACTCCAAGACACTGTTGATTGACCATCTCACATCCAGAAACATGTGAACTTTGAAATGCTATGATGTCTGAAACATTTTATCACAGGCATTTCAGAGAATGTGATTCTCTTGCTGTCTGGATGGCTATTTCCCACCAGCCCAGGAAGGCATAAGGGGCAGAAGATGATTAGCATAAAGCTTGGAAAGCCCGCAAGCATAACTGTGGTCAGCCACTCTGGGAACCACCTTAGAAAGTAGGTTCAACTTTAATTCCAGAAAACAGAAAACAGAGGCTTATATCCCTTGGGGAGTGCCTGGGATGCTCCAAGCATAGGTGTAGATAATTGTTTAATGCTAGGCAATTCAAGGATGCTTGATTTGCATTAAACAGCATATTCCTATTATATGAATAAGAACAAGGACACAGATCCTAATTATCCTATATTTGAAGGGAGGGGAGAGTTATCAGGGATCTGTGTCAAAGGCCATCTATCAAATTTAATTGGTGGTGTCCATGTCTAAAGATACTCTCCAGATGAAGTCAGGCAGAGAAAACTCACCCTTGACATGGTTACCCATCTAGGCCAGAAGCAGAGTCATACATGGAAAAGAAAGCCTCCTCCCTCACATCTCAAAATTCAGTCTGAGTTGTGATGGTTTTCAATAGAACCCCTGGAACAATAGGTATGTGTACACAAAGAAACTTCTACAGGCTGCCACTGTTGTGTTACTCTCAGAGAACTTCCTGGCTGGTGTTAGTTCACCATTCCATACATATTCATCCCCTGGACTTAAAGTTTCTTGTGTAAAGTGAGGCAATTGAAAACAGTAAATATTGAGAATCAGGATTATCAATAAGTCTTCCATAAACACCTTATTATATAATACTGTTGCATGTAGTTGATATTCACCATTCATTGTATTCTTTTAAAAAATAAGTTTATTTACTTTAAAATCCATTCGTAGTCCCCCTCCCTTCTCCCCCCCGTACAACCCTCCATTCCTATTCCCCGTATTCCCTTTACCCTTTAGAAAAGGGAGGTCATTTCCATTGAGCTAGTTTTTCAGTTCTGTTGGATCTCAGTAGACCAAAGAACACAAAGGCCTTTCCATATTGCTTATACTCACAGAATTCCTCTCCAGTAAGGATACTTTTATGATGATGATGACTCTAGATTTGTGCAAGGCCTCACCATTTTAACACATTCATCAGTTCTCTCCAGTATGAATGCTTTCATGATGATGAAGATTATACAAATATGGAATGGTTTCACCATGTTAAAAGCACTGTACATTAGGATTTCTTTCATGAGTGTGAAGATGATTCTGAAGTACAAAAGATTTTTTCACATTGGTTACAGTCAGATAGCTTCTTTCCAGTATGTTTTCTTTTATGTATTAGGAGATGCTATGTGCAAAGGCTTTGCCACACAGTTAATTCATATGGTTTCCCTCCAGAATGTGTTCTTGTCTTAGGAGATGACTGTTATATGCAAAGGTTTTATCACACTAATTATCCTCACCAGGGTTCTCTCCACTGTGCGTTTTTTCATGTTTTCGGAGACTACTCTGCTGTGCAAATGCTTTATCACGTTGGGTATATTTATAAGGTTTCTGTCCAGTATGTGTTCTTTTATGGCTTATGAGATGACTGTTTTGTGCAAAGGCTTTACCACACTCATTACATTCATAAGGTTTCTCTCCAGTGTGTGTTCTTTTATGGTTTAAGAGAGTACTGTTTTCTGCAAAGGCTTTACCACACTGGTTACATTCGTAAGGCTTCTCTCCAGTGTGTGTTCTTTTTATGCCTTATGAGATGAATGTTATGTCAAGGCTTTACCACACTGATTACATTCATGAGGTTTCTCTCCAGTGTGTGTTCTTTTTATGACTTAAGAGATGATTGTTTCGTTATGACCACACTGACATTCATAAAGAGTGTGTGTTCTTTTATGCCGTTGAGATGACTGTTATGTGCGAAGGCTTTACCACACTGATTACATTCATGAGGTTTCTCTCCAGTGTGTGTTCTTTTATGACTTAAGAGATGATTGTTTCGTGCAAAGGCTTTACCACACTGGTTACATTCATAAGGTTTCTCTCCACTGTGTATTCTTTTATGCCGCATGAGAGTACTGTTTTCTGCAAAGGCTTTACCACACTGGTTACATTCATAAGGTTTCTCTCCAGTGTGTATTCTTTTATGGCTTATGAGATGACTGTTTTCTGCAAAGGCTTTACCACACTGGTTACATTCATAAGGTTTCTCTCCAGTGTGTGTTCTTTTATGTCTTATGAGATGACTGTTTTGTGCAAAGGATTTACCACACTGGTTACATTCATAAGGTTTCTCTCCAGTGTGTGTTCTTTTATGTCTTAAGAGAGTACTGTTTTCTGCAAAGACTTTGCCACACTCATTACATTCATAAGGTTTCTCTCCAGTGTGTTTTCTTTTATGCCTTAAGAGAGTACTGTTTTCTGCAAAGGCTTTACCACACTCATTACATTCATAACGTTTCTCTCCAGTGTGTGTTCTTTTATGGTTTAAGAGAGTACTGTTTTCTGCAAAGGCTTTACCACACTGGTTACATTCATAAGGTTTCTCTCCAGTGTGTGTTCTTTTATGCCCCATGAGATGAAAGTTTTTTGCAAAGGCTTTACCACATTGATTACATTTGTAAGACTTCTCTCCTGTGTGTGTTCTTTTATGCCATATGAGAACAGTGATATAGGAGAAGGCTTTACTACATAGAGTGCATTTAAATGGTTTCTCTCCAGTATGACTGTATTCATGCCTGCAAAGAAAATTGGCACATGTGAAAGATTTACCACAATGATTTCATTACACTAATAAATATATTTATCTATATGAATTAATATCATAATTTGGTCTAATGGTAAAGAAGAATCAAATTTTAAAGTTTTATCACTTTATTTACATTAATGGTTTTTCCCTTCATTATGGGTATTTTTGAAGATCCCTGTGATGGTAAGAGCATTTGTTATGTGGATCACTTTTATAGAATCATTTCTCTATATGAGGTTTTCTCCTATATATGAAGAGTATTGTAAGAATTCAGAGTTTTACCCAGCAATCCCATTCACAAATTTTTATACTATATGAATGATACTTCATTTACAAAGTGAGCCAATACAAGCAGAAGTTCCAAATTCCTAGTATTCATAGGTATTTTCAGCAATATGTGTTTGCTAATGAATTCTCAGTGAAGTTGCAAAACCAATTAACAGTAACCATTTATCACATTCAGAAAATTTACTCACAGTGGGGACTACTACCAAATCAATTGTTCTTGGAGAAAGACAGGGACACTGCTTCTTTCAATATCCCTATGTTCACGTATCTTAGAATCATTTTGACATATGATATACCTGTTTAATTTACAAAAATAATAAAGATCCCCACATTGAGTTAACACAGTTTGTTTTTTGTTCATCATAGACATGTCATATAGGGATTAAGATTTCTCCACAACCATATTCTTGATTCTCATAAGCTGTTCCTTTCACTAAACTTTACAATGTTACTGCACGAAAATGAGTAACACTGGTTCTACTATGAAACTTTTGCTTATTAGTAGGTTTTGGACACATACTGATCACCAATTCAGTGTGTATACCTCTTAAAATATCTGAGTAGATAGAATGAGACTAAACAGATTGGCAGTTCAAGTCAGTAGCTGTAATGTCCATATGATTCAAATGGTATTTTTGTTATTTTATTTTCTTCTATCTTAGGGGAGTGCCTTGTAAACACAAATCAGATACCTGACATTGAAGTACATGGAATTATGAAATTTAATGATCATCAGTACACTTAAAGCGGTGCTGTTTTTACACTGTTGCTTTTCTGTAAAACTTCCAGGACACAGCCATGTGTGCTGGTACATGCCTTCAATCCCAGCACTTGTGGAGGCAGAAGCAGGCAGATCTGTGTGATTTTGAGGTCAGGCTTGTCTAACAAGCAAGTCTAAGAAAGTCACAGATACCCAGAAAAAAACTCTATTTCAAAAGCAGAAAATAAAAAGCAGCCAATAAACAAATATACAAACAAAAAACACCAAACTTCCAGGACACATTAAAATTTAAGATTTATATCTGTATCAACATGCACATAAAGTTACCTTTTATTACTTGTAGAACTTTGAAAATGTTCTTCAATATTATGGTCATCCCAATTGTAGCCTAAAATATAGTACCAGAAAATCTATATTATTGGAAATGTCATGTTATTATTAAGGCAAAACTTAAATCACTATCTTCTGTGACCCTTAGAACCATGCTTGATTTATTCACCTCATTCCTCCTCATTCTCAATTGGAATTACAGAAGAGGATCAATAACAAAGTAAGAGTTGTCTCTTTATTTTAAAAGTGAAAGAAAAATTGCAGTCTTACCTATAGCAGTGAGGTTTTTACAGGTCTCTAGCATCACATCTTTGTAGAGTTGTTTCTGGGATGGTTCCAGCAAAGCCCATTCTTCTTGGCTGAATTTCACATGCACATCATCAAAGGTCACTGAATTCTAAAATATACCATACATTTGTACAAAAGAAAGACTGGCAACAATATAAATGTATACTTCATTGGCAATATAATCATATAATTCTAGTGCTGCTTCCATTTATTTTCTGACACAGAAGTGCTAGTGTGAGACAGTTGGGTGCTGTGCATCAGGTGAAGGATGGGAGAAGAAAAAGCCTAAAGGTTAGATTGTAACGGAAACAAAAGGCTTGCTTTGAAAACCTGTGTTAAAGGTTTTGTATTAGTTTGTAAAACATGAATATGAAGTAGCCATTAGTTGGGTTCTTGAGTGATCTATGAATCATCTTCAGTTACTTGGGTGAGTAGGTCAGGACACTTTCATGATACAGGTGGAAGGAAAAAACACAGGCATGATATTTTATCTAGCAACAAATGATATGTGGCTATCAGTTGACAGTGAACAGATGGGTGGTGTCAGTCAAAAGACAACATGGCACTGGATATCATGTTTTGACCAGGGATCAGAGATGTGGCATACCAGTATATGAAAATGGGGGCTCATATATTTGTGGAAGGGAAATTGTACTACAGTGAACAGATGGATAAAAATAATGTGAGTGGCAAGCAACAATAATCACAGCTGATAACATCATATTTCTGAGTTCCCAGACAAAAGAAAAGGCATAGAACACATGTTTATTCTTTGATCATTGTTTTGTTTATTCTCCTTTCTAAATCAGGTATAGTCTATAGTTTAAAAATAAAGATTAAAATTTTTCTATTAAAACATAAGTGTTAATGTTATCACTAAGTCATTTTAGAAGAAAACTGAATAATGAAGTTTAACTATGTCATATCTGAACTCTTTTGAATAGGATATAGCTTTTGAATAGTCATGGTAATTTATTTGGACAAAGACAAACAGAGAGAAGAAAGCGAAATAGAAAGAGAGAGACAGAGACACACAGAGAAATTAAGAGATGAGCAGTACTAAGTACACATCAGAGAAATTTATGAACAGTTACTAACTACAAAAATTATGGACAAGCTGGGTGTATTCTATTATGCCTTAATTCCATCACTCAGGAGGCAGAGGCAGGTGTATCTTATTGAATTGGATGCCATCATGATCTATGCAAAAAGTTCCAGGACAGCTAGACCTATATAGTAAGACAGAGCCTCCCCTAAAAGTCAATCAAACAAACATAAAAGATTGAAAGAACTCAGAGGTCTTTACTGAAGCTTGTACAAGAAATTATACATCCACTCCAGTTGTGCATTCCTTTTCCAGAAATCTGCACTGCTCCAGCTTAAACTTTAACTCTAATAACATCTTACTAAAAGGGAATGCATGTTTAAACAGCTAAAAATAGAAAAAATGAAAATATTAGCAATGTCAATGCTGATCATAAATAAGCAACATAAGGTAGAAGAGATGGCTCAGCAGTGAGGAGCTCTGCTACTCTTCCAAATAAGTGGGCTCAATTGTCATTGTTTACCTGGAACCCACTACTATCAGTTCATGAGTTCTGAACACATCTTCGGACTACAGTGAAGATCAGGCACACAAGAGGTGCATATTCATGCATACAATCAAAATACTCATATTCAGTAAAAATTAAAAACAGATCCCAGCTGGAAGGGCTGAACACACACTGTGTCTGATCAGCAGGGTAACAGAGACTGCACAGTGACCAATAGTTGGAACTGTGGGCCTCCAAACACAACTGACTATATTTACCAGGTGAGATGAACCCCAATGATGAGAAAAGCAATTGGGTTCAACCTGAGAGCACTCAGCTAATCCCTTGAAAATTTCCTGGGCTGTTTTAGCAGGAATAAGGTTTTCAAGCAAATAGACCCAAGAAACAAGCAGGAGTAACCATTCTAATATCTAATAAAATAGACTTTCAACAACCATTAATTGAAAGAGATGAGGAAGAAAGTAATCCAAGATGGTGGCACTGGGATGACACTGTCTGAGAAGCAGGGCAGCAATCTTAGTACAGTGCCTAAGAGACTGAACTCTGGACCCTAAAACAACAGTGATTGTGTTTCCCAGGTCAGAGGAAACACCACAGTGTGGGAATCAGTCGGGTCTACTCTCAGGTCACCCAGCAAGAACCCGGGTCACACAGGCACTGGGTCAAGAGCTGGAGGTGTTGGGTGACTACAAAGAGTCATTTCTGCCTACTGTCAATAAATTATAGGGGTAGACAATGAGTAACTATCCATGGGGGCTAAAAATAACCAAAGATAATTTGGCTTTGAATCTGTAACATCCCACCTCTCCATAGTCAAGGGCTACAAATCATTCAATCAACTTTGTAGAAGACTTAATGCAGGACTAGCTTTCCTCTGGGAATTTCAGTTCACCAAAGAACACTGTGATTCTGATTTGTGTCTATAAGAAAAAAAAAAATTACTGAAAGAAAAAAGTGAAAATCAATTTATATCTTAGGACAGAATAGAAAGACAGATTTTAAAAAGAAGGGAGGCAAAAAGGGAAGAAAGGGTGCTTCTCTTTGGTGTCTGATGTGTGCTTCTGGTGCTGTGTATTGGCCTTTCACAGGGCAAGAAGAAACCAGGTCATTCCAGCTTTCTCCATGGAAGGCCTGCTCTCACCTAAATAGGAAAACATCTTTTCCTTGGGTGGTCATGTCCTGCCAAGGTCAGAACCTGTCACTGATAAAAGGCAAGGCCCATCCAAGTGGAGCTCAAAGCCACTGTTTCCGAATTTATAAATAACTAGATAGAATCTTCAACAATCTTCAACATGCCAAAGGTTTTATCTCTTTGCTTTGCCCACAAGTTACCCTGGGACAGGCAATTGCATACTCTTTTCTTAAAACATTGACCTCCAGACACATATGCTACAAAAATTACACAAGCAAAACAGGATTTCTCCCTACCAGTGATGGGCTAGAAGACCTAATGCTTGACTTGTGACAGAGGAACTCCACAAGAGGAAGACTGTCCTCAAAAGCCGTGAGAAAGGAAGCTAAGTGCAGGGGCTGCTGTTGGTGGTATGGTTATCGGTGTTATCACAGGGCTGTCGCTGCCTGCAGTGAAGGTGTGTTTTGAGAAGATGAGACACAACAGATCAAGTAGACACGAGTTATAGGTGACGCCTCACACTATGCCGAGCAGTCCGAACTGAGAAAGAGCAACCGAGAGCCAGCTGATGCTGGGAGCAAACAATTCCATTTTAAGAAAGACAACGCCTTACCTAATGCCACACATGGCATGGGTCATTGGGTGGTTATTTTTTTTATTTTTTATATTAATTACAGTTTATTCACTCTGTTTCCCAGCTGCAGCCCCCTTCCTCATTCCCTCCCAAACCCACCCTCTCTCCCTCATCTCCTCCCATGCCCCTCCCCAAGTTCACTGATGGGAAGGTCCTCCTCCCCTTCCATCTGACCCTAGCTTATCAGGTCTCATTAGGACTAGCTGCATTGTCCTCCTCTGTGGCCTGGTAAGGCTGCTGCCCCTCAGAGAGAGGTGATCAAAGAGCCAGCCACTGAGTTCATGTCAGAGACAGTCCCTGTTTTCTTACTAGGGAACCCATTTGGATACTGAGCTGCCATGGGCTACATCTAGGTAATATCCACGAATGGTCCTTGGTTGGAGTATTGGTCTCAGAAAAGACCCCTGTGCCAAGATTTTTTGGTTCTTTTGATCTCCTTGTGGAGCTCCTGTCCTCTATAGGTCTTACTATCTCTCTGTTCTTTCATAAGATTACTTGCACTCTGCCCTAAGTTTGGTAATGAGTCTTAACATCTGCTTTGATACACTGCTGGGTAGAGTCTTTCAGAGGCCGTCTGTGGTAGGCTCCTGTCCTGTTCCCTGTTTTCTCCTTCTCCCAATGTTTATCCCATATGTCTTTCTGAGTGACGATTAATCATCTTACCCAGGGTCCTCCTTCTTGTTTAGCTTCTTTAGGTGTACAGATTTTAGTATGTTTATCCTATATTATATGTCTAGTATCCACTTATAAGTGAGTATATACTGTGTGTGTATTTCTGCTTCTGGGATATCGCACTCAGAATGATCTTTTCTAGATCCCACCATTTGCCTGCAAATTTTCTGATTTCCTCATTTTTAATTACTGAGTAGTACTCCATTGTGTAAATGTACCACAATTTCTGTTTCCATCCCTCCATTGATGGACATCTGGGTTGTTTCCAGGTTTTGGCTATTAGGGATAAAACTGCTACAAACATGGTTGAGCAAATGTCTTTATTGTGTACTTGAGCCTCTTTTGGATATATGCCTAGGAGTGGTATAGCTGGGTCTTGAGGAAGCGCTATTCCTAATTGTCTGAGAAAGCGCCAGATCATTTATTTGTCTATCAATCATCTCTCTATATATATCTATGTGTTTATCATCATCTATCTATTATCTACCTGTCAGTCATCTGTCTATCTATCTATCTATCTATCTAACCATCTATCTATTGTGAGAGAGAGAGAGAGAGAGAGAGAGAGAGAGAGAGAGAGAAGCCAGAGGACAACTTGCAGGATTCAGTTCTCACCTTCCATCCTGTGTGTTTCAGTGATTGAACTCGGCTCAGCAGACACAGTGGCCAGCACCCTTTGCCTGGAGCCACCTCTCCAACCTCATCTCCTATTTTATAGGGTCAGCACAGTGTCTTTTTGTGGAGGGTGTCTGGATTATTTGTCACTAGTGAGCCCAGTGACAGGCTTACCCATCTAAACTTGTGTTCAGTCTCTCTGTTATTAACGTATTTTCAAACCTCTGGAAGGCCAAAGCAGATCTGTGGACCCGCTCATGTGGGTCTAAGGCTGTGCCCTTCACTCTCATAGCCTCATTTCCAGTCTGTCACGCACACCTGTGTAGCAATTGGCCGTTTGGACCTGGCAGCCACAGGTGGTACTGTGGGTCTTGTTGCGAGACTCTAGTATGGGCAGCTGGCTTCCAGGGAGGCAGCTGATGGCACCCAGGCACATCCCATCATGTCCACGAACTGCGAACATACCGACTTATGGGGGAAAAAACCCTTCTATCTGATTGACGCAGAGGAAAATGACAATTCTGAGAAAGCCATGGCTCCTCGCATGAAGTTTTGTCGTGTCTGTTCTTGTATGTGTGTGGGTCTGTGCGTTCCCTAAAAAAATAAAGGAGAAGGCTCCCACGACTAGTCTGGAGCAGTGGCCACAGAATCTTGTCTCTCTGAGGGGACAGAGACCTGAGTATCCATGGCCACAGGGCTACCCAGTCTCCTCAGTGCTGCTACGCTTACAGCCAGCAGGGGTCGCTGCTGCCTAGCACACGGTGCCAGGCCGCGGGGACCATGAGCTACATGAGTTTTTAATGGATATGTATCCATTAAAACCATGATCCAAACGCAGGCAATGTAGTCACAGACAGGCCCTGCTTCCGCTTTAGGAGTCCCACAGGAAGACCCAGCTGCAACAACTGTTAGATTCGCGCAGAGGGCCTAGGTCCACCCCACGCATGCGCTCTGAAAATATTTTTGAAAGCAAGTTTCTGTTTCTACTGAAAGGTGACTAGCATACATATGTTGTCTTGGTGGTTGAAATGCTTATCCCATTCCTGTGACCTCTCTCACAAAATCTACTCAACAACCTAGTGCCTGAATTGAGGTACATGAATCTATACCTCCTCCCTCCTCCCCTCCCAATCCCACCTTTCCTCCCCTTTCTGCATGCATGCTCCTCCCCAAGTCCACTGATAGGGGAGGTCCTCCTCTCCTTCCTTCTGATCTTAGTCTATCAGATCACATCAGGAATGGCTGCATTGTCTTCTTCTGTGGCCTAGTAATGCTGCTCCCCCCTCAGGGGGAGGTGATCAAAGATCAGGCCAATCAGTTTATGTCAGAGGCAGTCCCTTTTCCCATCACTATGTAACCCACTTGGACACTAAACTGCCATGGGCTACATCTGTGCAGGGGTTCTAGGTTATCTCCATGAATAGTCCTTGGTTGGAGTATGAGTCTCTGGCTAGACCAGAGCCACATGCCCAAAAGTCCTGATCAACTTCCCAGGCTGAACTGTGCACCCTGGGGCACCAGAGACTGGGAGCCCAGTCTGGAGAAAACCCCACAGGGAAGGAAGCAAGCTGGTCTAACCTCAGGTCAACCAGTCTATCCCTGGAAAAGGTCCTGTAGACTTGCGGGTGCACAGCAGCCAGTCCTGAGTAGGGCTCCAGCTGTCAGCTCTGCGCACCTGACTCTCTGTCACAGACAGAACTGTGTGCCCCAGGGCACTAGAGGCTGGGTTTCCCTGTCGGAAGAAAATCCCACAAAGAGGGAAACAGCAGGTCCCAGCTTAGAGCACTCAGATGACCCCCACCAGCAGTACCACCACCACACACAGGAATGTTCTCAGGAAAAGTTCTCAGGTTCCTGCCAGTCACCAGCTTGGAGCAACAAATCACAAGCAAGTGCCTATGCACTCTACACGCCCCCCTGAACAGTACAGACTGGGTCTTCCTGTAGAGAGAAAACCCAAAGGTGGGAGAAACATCTGGCCCTACCTCAGGACACCTAGCTCTGGAAAAGTTTCTGGTTATCCACGGGCTCCAGACTCTAGCCTCCTGCTGCACACATAAGAGTGGTGCTCACCTACCACTGATTACCACTTGGGTACTGGGGAACAGAGCTCCAAAATTAGACCTGCAGAAGCCTGAGTTCCCTAAGATAAACCCCCAGATACTGCTCCAAGGGACAACCAGTTATCCCTAAGTAAACTAACCAAACCACAAGGCACCCAGGTTACAGCAGCGGCTCACTAAATTTACAGCAAGAAATCCAGAAGCAGGGCAGCTGTCTCCAGGACTTCTCTGGGTGAGAGGATAGCTCCTTTTTCTAACAAAGGCAACAATTACTACTCAGGTCTGTACACCTGAGATGAGCTGTGGCAATTCCTGAAAAACACCTGCCATTCAGTGACCATACCTAAAAAATGGAGGAGAGCTCCTGTGGGAAAAATCATCTTCCTGCCAAGGGGATTCGACCCACCACAGGATTCCAGGAAGTACCAGAAACTAACATCCAACACCTAGGATATCCCAATGGGTAGAGGCCAGTGTAAAAGCTCAACCAACAAAAGAAAAAGCAATATGGTGTCTCCAGAACCCAATTATTCAGGAGCAAGCAGCCCTGGATACCCCAGAATAAAGACAATTTCAGGCCAATCTCCCTTATGAACATTGATGCAAAAATACTCAACAAAATACTTTGCAAACCCAATACAAAAACACATCAAAGATATCATACACTAAAACCAAGTAGGCTTCAGGCCAGGTATTCAGGGGTGGTTCAATATGCAAAAATCCATAGATATGATCCACCATATTAACAAATTGAAAGAAAAATAAACAGATGATAATATCCTTAGTTGCTGAAAAAGCATTTGAAAAAATCCAACATCCATTCATGTTTGAAGTATTGGAGAGATCAGGGATACAGGGCACATACCTAAAGGTGATATACAGCAATCCTATAGCCAACATCAAGCTAAACAGAGAGACACTTAAAGCAATCCCACCAAAGTCAGCGACAAGGCGATGCTGCCCCCTCTCTCCATATCTCTTCAACATAGTTCTCGAAGTCCTTACTAGAGTAATAAGACAATTAAAGTAGATGAAGGGAATACAAATGGGAAAGGAAGAAGTCAAAGTATCACTATTTGCAGATGATATGATAGTAAACCTGTGTGGCCCCAAAAATTCTACCAGGGAATGCCAAAAATTCTACCAGGGAATGCCTAAAGCTGACAAACAATTTCAGCAATGTGGCTGGATACAAAATCAACTCAAAAAATAAGTAGCCCTCCTGTATACAAAAGACAAAAGTGCTGAAAAAGAAATTAGGTAAACAACACCTTTCACAATAGTAAAAAAGGACATAAAGTATATTGGTGTGACCCTAACCAAGCAAGTCAAAGACTTATATGAAAAAATTTCAAGTCTCTAAAGAAAGAAATAGAAGAAGATATCAGAAGATGGAAAGATCTCTCATGCTCATGGCTTGGCAGGATTAACATAGTAAAAATGGTCCTCTTACCAAATGCAATTTACAGATTTAATGTAATTCCCATTAAATTACCCACACAATTCTATACAGACCTTGAAAGAAAAATTCCCAACTTCATATGGAATAACAAGAAACCCAGAAATGCTAAAACAATCTTCCATAAAGAAGATCTTCTGGGGGTATCTCCATCCCTGATCTCAAGCTGTAATATTAGAGCAACAGTAATGAGAACTACATGGTACTTCCATAGACACCAACTAGTGGATCAACAGATTCGGATAGAAGTCTCAGAAATACACCCACACACTATGGACTCCTGATTTTTGACAAAGATGCCAAAACCATACAATGGAAAAAAGATAGCATCTTCAACAAAAGCTGCTGGTCTAACTGGATGTCTACATGTAGGAAAATGCAAATAGATCCATATTTATCACTTTGCACAAAACTAAAGTTCAGGTGGATCAAAGACCTCAGTATAAAACCAGACATACTAACCCTGTTAGAAGAAAAAGTGAGGAAGAGCCTTGAACTCATTGGAACAGGGGACAACTTCCTGAACAGAACTTCAACAGTACAGGCTCTAAGAGCAACAATCAATAAATGGGACCTCATGAAAATGAAAAACTTCTATAAGTCAAAGGAAACTGTTGTCAAAACAAAATGACTGCCTTCAGATTGGGAAAGGATCTTCACCAACCCTATATCTGACAGAAGGTTAATATCCTGTATTTATAAAGATTTCAAGAAGTTAAACACTAACAAATCAAGTAACCCAAATTAAAAAATGGGGTACAGAGCTAAACAGAGAATTCTCAATAGAGGAATATAGAATGGCAGAGAAACACTTAAAGAAATGTTCAACATTCTTAGTCATCAAGGAAATGCAAATCAAAACCACCCTGAGATTTCACCTTACACCCATCAAAATGACTAAGACAAATAACTCAAGTGACAACTCATGCTGGATAAGATTTGGAGAAAGGGGAACCCTTCATTGCTGGTGGGAATGTAAACTTATACAATCACTTTGCAAATCAACCTGGCACTTTCTCAGACAATTAGGAATAGCGCCTCCTCAAGATCCATCCTAAGCATATATCCTAAGCATATATCCAAAGGGCACTCAAGTATACAGCAAGGACATCTGCTCAACTATGTTTGTAGTAGCTTTATTTGTAATAGCAAGAAGCTGGAAACAGCACAGATGGCCCTTAGTTGAGAAATGGATACAGAAATTGTGGTATATCTATACGATGAAATATTACTCAGCAATGAAAAACAAGGAAAACATGAAATTTACAGGTAAATGGTGGGAAATGGAAAGATCATCCTGAGTGAGGTATCCCATAAGTGGAAAGACTCACAGGGTATATACTCACTCATAAGTGGATATAGGATATAAAATATAGGATAAAAATACTAAAATCTGTACACCTAAGGAAGTTAATCAGGAAGGAGTATGCTGGCTAAGATGCTCAAACCCTATGCAGAAAGGCAAAGAGGATAGACATCAGATGAAGGAGAATACAGGGACAGGACATCCATCTGAGCCTACCACAGAGGGCCTTTGAAAGGCTCTACCCTGCAGGGTGTCAAAGCAGATGCTGAGACTCATAGCCAAACTTTGGGCAGAGTGCAGGGAATCTTATGGAAGAACTGGGAGATAGTAAACCTGGAGAGGACAGGAGCTCCACAAGGACAGTAACAGTTTCAAAAATTCTGGGCACAGGGGTCTTTTTTGAAACTGATACACCAGCCAAGGACCACTCATGGAGATGGCCTGAAACCCCTGCACAAAAAGGTAGCCTATGGCAGTTCAGTATCCAAGTGTGCTTTATAGTAATGGGGACAGAAACTGTCTCTGACAGGAACTCATTGGCTTGCTCTTTGATCACCTCCCATTGAGGGGGGATCAGCCTTGCCAGGCCACAGAAGAAGACAATGCAGCCACTCCTAATGAGACCTGATAGACTAGGATCAGAGTGAAGGGGAGGAGGACCTCCCTTATCAGTGGACTGGGAAAGGGACAGGGGTAGGAAAGATGGAGGGTGGGATCAGGAGGGGAGGAAGGAGGGAGGTACAGGGGGGATACAAAGTGAATAAAATGTTATTAATAAAAATTTAAAAAGAACACAATAAAATGTTGAAAGATTTTTTAAAAACTATGCTGTTACACATAGTTTCAAACTATGAAAATATTGCCTGATATCAGTTATTGCTCCTAAATAAAAATAAATAAACAAACAAACAAATAAATAAATAAATAAAAATGAGGAAGAATACTTCATACTCATCAAAGGAAAATTCTACTAAGATGGCATCTGTATTCTGAACAACAATGTTGCAAATACAAGGACACCCACATTTGTAAAAGAAACATTAATAAAACTTAAAGAACATATCAATCACCGTACATCAATAGTGGGAGAGGTCAACATGTCACTATCATCAAGGGACAGAGCAATGGAAAAGGACTTAAACTGAGAAATAATGACACAAATTGATGTCATGAATCAAATGAACCTAACAGATATCTAGAGAATTTTTTTAACCCAAACTGAAAAGACTCTATCTTCTTTTAGCACCTCATGGACCCTTCTCCAAAACATAACATATAGTAGGTTACAAACCAGATACAACAAGATTGAAATAATATCTTGTATCCTATCAGACCATGATAGACTAAAGATGAACCTCAACAATAACAGAAATAATAAAAAAGGAACTTCCTACAGTTGAATGAAAATGAATGCACATCATACCCAAACTCATGGGATGCAATGAAAGCAGTCCTAAGAGGACTTTTAATAGCACTAAAGGCCTTCATAAGCTATTGGAGACATCCCATACAAGCAACTTAATAGCACCCTTGAAAGCCCTAGAAAAAAAGAAGCAGACACACCCAACAGGAGTAGACCACTAGGAATAACCAAAGTCAAGGCTGAAATCAATAAATTAGAAACAAAGAGAATAATTCAAAAATCAATGAAACCAAGAGCTAGTTCTTTGAGAAAATCGAATATATAGACAAACTCTTAGCCAAACTAAGTAAATGACAGAAAGACACTATCCAAATCAACAAAGTCTGAAAGGAAGAGAGAGATAATAGACACTGAGAAAATCAAAAGAACCATTAGCTCTCATGTCAAAAGCCTATATGCCACAATCTTTGAAAAAATCTAAATGAAATATACAATTCTCCTGTTAGATTCCACTTACGAGAGTTGAATCAAAATCAGGTAAAGATATTAAATAGTCTTATATGGCCTAAATAAATAGAAGCAGTCATCAAAATTCTTCCAACATCAACAAGCAAAAAAAAAAAAAAAAGCAAAGGACAAGATGATTTCAGAACAGAATTCTACAAGACCTTCAATGAAGAGTGAAAACCAATATTCTTCAAATTATTCCACAAAATAGAAATGGATGCAACATGACCAAACTCCTTTTGTAAGACCACAGTCACCTTGATAAATCCCCAAAGACCCCAAAAAAGAAAGAGATCTTCAGACCAATCTCTTTTATGAACAATGATGCAAAAATACTCAATAAATTAACCATAAACCAAATCCAAGAACATACCAAAAATATCATCCAACATGATCAAGTAGGCTTCATCCCAGGCATGCAGGGATTGTTCAATATATGGAATCTTAATCCATCATATAAACAAATTGAAAAAAAAATAGCACCAGATGATGTCCTTAGAAGCCAAAAAAGCATTTGACAATATCCAACAGTTATTCTTGTTTAAAGTCTTGGAGAGACTGGGGACAAAGGCACAGATCTAAAAATAGTAAAGACAATATACAGCAATCTTATAGCTAACATCAAACTAAATGGAAAGAAAGTTAAATTAATTCCACTGAACTCAGGGACAAGACAAGGCCACACACTCTCTCCAAATCTCTTCAATACAGTAGTCAAAGTCCTATCTAGGGCAATAAGACAACTAAAGGAGATCAAGGGGATACAAATTGATAAGGAATATGTCAAAGTATTGCTCTTCACAAATGATATGACACTATACAAAAGTGACCCCAAAAATTCTACTGTAGGGAACTCTTACAATTGAAGAACACATCAGCAATGTGGTTGGATATAAAGTTAACTAAAAAAAAAAAATCAGTTGTACTCCTGTATGCAAAAGACAAATGGACTGAGAAAGAATTAGGAAAACAACACCCTTCACAATAGGCAGGAAAAAAAAAAACTGACGTATTTTGGTGTTATCCTCAACAAGCCAGTGAAAAACCTATATGAAAAAACAACAACAACAACAACTTCAAGACTCTGAAGAAAGAAATTGCAAAAGATACCAGAAGATAGAAATATCTCTCATGCTCATGGATCAGTAGGATCAACATAGTAAAAATTGCCATCTTACTAAAAAACAATCTACAGATTCAATGATATTCCCATCAAAATATCAACACAATTCCTCATGGACCTTGAAAGAACAATTCTCAGCTTTATATGGAAAAATAAAAAACCCAGAATAGCTAAAATAATCCTGTACAATAGCAGATCTTCAGGAGGTATCACCACCCCTGCTCTCAAGCTCTACTATAAATCAATAGTAATAAAAAACTGCATGGTACTGGAATAAAAACAGACTGGTGGATAAATGGAATTAAAGTAAAGGCCCATAAAAAAACCCACACACCGATGGACATTTGATTTTTGTCAAAGAATCAAAAACCATGCAATGGAAAAAGGACAGCATCTTCAACAAATGGTGCTGGTCCAACTGGAAGTCCACATGTGGAAAAATAAAAATAGATCCATATTTATCACCCTGCAGTAAACTAAAGTTTAAGTTGATCAAAGACTTCCAACATCAAACCAGATACGCTAAATCTGTTAGATGAAAAAGTGGGAAAGAGCCTTGATCTCATTGGCATAGAAGATAACTTCCTAAACAGAATACCAAGAGCACTGGCTCTAAAATCAATAATTAATAAATAGGATCTTATGAAATGAAAAGATTCTATGAAGCAAAGAACTTTGTGAATAGAACAAAATAACAGCCTACAGCCTGAGAAAGACCTTCTCCAACCCTACAAACAACAGAAAGCTCTATAAATAGCTCTATAAATAACAAACAAAATATATAAAGAGCTCTATAAATTAAACTCCAACAAACCAAATAATCACTTTCAAACTGGGGTACAGAACTAAACAGAGAATTCTCTACAGAGGAATATCAAATGGTGGAAAAACATTTAAATAAATGCTAAATATCAATAGTCATCATGGAAATGCAAATCAAAACTACACTGACATTCCATCTTAAACCCATCATGGCTAAGATCAAAACCTAAAGTGACAGCACATGCTAGTGAGAATGTGAAGAGGAATACTCCTCCATTGCTGGTGGGTGTGCAAACTTATACAACCACTTTAAAAATTAATCTGATTCTTTCTCAGACAATAGGAAATAGTGTTACTTCAAGACCCTGCTATACCATTCCTGGGCATATATCAAAAAGATGCTCTACCATTCATCAAAGATATTTGCTCAACTATGTTCATAGCATCTATATTCATAATAGCCAGAATCAGGAAACAACCTACATGTCTCTCAACTGAACAATTGCTTTACAGAAATTGTGGTACATTTACACAATGGAATGCTACTCAGGTATTTTTTAAAAAAAGGAAACCAGGAAATTTTCAGGCAAGTGGATGGAACTAGAAATGATCATCCTAAGTGACCTATTCCAAAACCAGAAAGACATGCATGGTAAGTGGATAATAGCCATAATACAGGATAAACATACTACAATCCACAGGCCTAAAGGAGCTAAATAAAAAGAGGATCCTATGGAGGATGGTCAATTCTTATTCAAAAGGGCAAATAGAATCTACATCAGAAGTGACTGAGGAGAGGGAACAGGATGAGAGCCAAACATACATGTCCTCTGAAAAGCTCTACCCAGCAGGGGATTGAAGCAGATGCTAAGATTCACAGCCAAACTTTGGGTAGAGCACAGGGAATCATAGGAAAGAGTGAGGGGATAGAAAGACCCAGAGCTGGCAGGACCTCCATAACAAGACCAACAAGGACAACAAATCTGGGCCCATGGGGACTTGGAGAGATTGATGCACCCACCAAAGACCATTCATGAAGAGGAACCAGACCCCTGCTCAGATGTAGCTGATAGGCAGCTAAGTCTCCATGTGCGATCCATAGTAAGGGGAGAATGTGTTGGCTTTGGCATGGACCCTGTTGTCTGCTATTTGCTCACTTCCCTTTGGCAGAGGGGGCATTGCTATGCCACAGAGGAAGAGGATGCAGACAGTTCCACTGAGACTTGACAGGCTGGGTTCACATGGTAGGAGAGGAGGGCTCCCTGTATCTGAGATATAGGAAATAGGATAAAGGGAAAGAAGAATGGAGGGTGAGAAAAGGAAGAGTCAAGGGAGAAGATTAAAATTGGGATGTTAAGTGGATAAATTATTTTTTAATTTAATTAATTTATTTATTACAATGTGTTCACTTTGTATCCTTGCCATAGCCCCCTCTCTCATCTCCTCCCAGTCCCACCCACCCTCCTTCTTCTGCCCCTATGCCCTTTCTCTAGTCTCCTAATTGAGGAGGAACTCCTGCCCTTCTAGCTTATCAGGTCTCATCAAGGATGGCTGCATCATCTTCCTCTGTGGCCTTGCAAGGCTGCACCACCCAGGAGGAGGTGATCAAAGACTCGAGTTCATGTCAGAGAATAAATAACAAAAACGAATTTAAATTAAAAATAAATTGAATGTGAATAAAACAAACAAATAAAATAAAAAAAATACAATAGGTAAGAAGAGCGACACACACCTACAATTCAATGACTTGGAAAGCTCAGATAGTGTTAGTGTCATGAATAAATGGCATCCTCAGAAATTAAATATACTCCCTGCCAAATTTCAAATGCAAGATGTTGATGAAGATCAACACAATAACCTATGCTTACATATATAAAACAAAAGAAAATAAATACCTAAATCTCTATATTCCATGCTCAGCAGCCAATGATGGTGATGTTGATGCCA
Organism: Meriones psammophilus; assembly: GCA_036365155.1. NCBI lineage: Eukaryota > Metazoa > Chordata > Mammalia > Rodentia > Muridae > Meriones > Meriones psammophilus. The sequence continues at coordinate 56,066 of JAEOAE010002398.1, read as the reverse complement.
GGCATGTTGGCCTAGATTTAAGCCCAACACTCGACGGGAGTTAGAGCTATAAGTTCAAAACCAGCCTGGTCTACATACAAATATTCAGGAAACATCCAGGAACTCTGGGACATTATGACAACACAAAACATGATGATAATCAGATTAGAAGAAGAAGGATGAGATCAAAGGTCCAGAAGATATTTTCAACAAAATCATACAAGAAAAATTTCTTAACCTAAAGAGGAAGATGTCTATCAAGGCACAAGAAACATACAAAATACCAAAGACAGTGGACCAGAAAAGAAAGTCCTCTTAACAGAGAATAATCAAAACTCTAAATATACAGAACGAAGAAAGAATATGAAAAGCTGCAACTGAAAACAAACAAACAAACCAAACTAACCAACCAATTATTCAAACCAAAACAAACAAAAACCAACCAAAAAACAAAAAAGGCAGATCTATTGGAATTAACCCTGTATTCTCAGTAAAAATGCTTAGACAGAGTGCTTCTGACTCTAAAAAACTGCAAAAGCCAATACAAATTACTAACTATGCCCAGAAACTTTCAATCACCAAATGGGGAAAATAAGATGTTCCATAAAAAGGTCAATTTTAAATAATATGTATCTATAAATACAGCCCCACTCAAGGTGCTAAAACCACCACCACCACAAAAATAACAATCACTGTTCAATGATATCTCTTAATACCATTGACCCAAATTCACCAATAAAAAGACACAGGCTCACAAAACAGATGATAAAACAGAATCCAACCTTCATCTAAATACATCAAACACAGCTTCACATCAAGATAGACATAATCTCAAGGTAAAGGGTTGGAAAAGATATTCCAAATAAATGGACTAGAGTATCAAGCTCAAATAACAATTGTAATATCTAACAAAACAGACTTAAAAAATAATTAATCAAAAGACGGAAAAGGATTGACATATTAAAAAAAAAAAAAACATCCAGCAATATAACATTTCAATACTTAACATTTATGCTCCAAACATAAGAGAAACAAAGTTATTAAAGAAACCCTTCTGCAGATTGCATCACATCCTGGCCCTCATAACTGATAGGGGAAGACTTCAATATATCACTCTCACCAATGGACAGGACCTCCTGACCAAATTGAACAGAGAAATGGTCCAGATAACTAACATCAAAACACTACCCAAATGATGTTTACAGAACATCCACCTAAGCACAAAAGATTGTTCCCTCTTCTCAGCAACTCATATATTATTCTCCAAAATTGATTATATACTTGAACAGTGAAAGTCTCAAAAGATATGAGAAACTTGCAATAACCTGCATCCTATCAGACCACTAAGGTTTAAAGCAGCACATCACCAATAACAAAATCAATAGAAAGCTTACAAACTCATAAAATTTGAATAACACTCTACTGAATAAAAAATGGATCAAAAATGAAATAAAGAAAAAAATTAAAGACTTTCTAGAAGTCAATGAAATGAACACACAACATATCAAAACTCATAGTACACAACGGAATTGTTGACCAGAAGAGAGTTCATAGCACTAAGTACATTAAAAAAAATAATCAGAAATATCTCTTAGTAGCAACTTAACAGCACTCCTAAATACTCTATAACAAAAAGAAGTAAACATAAATAAAAGGAGTAGACAGTGAGAAACTATTGAACTGTGTCTTCACTGGTAAAACCGAATGTTTCCACAGGAAAAGAAAGGTGGATTCTATCAAAATTGATGATGATTAGATTTGAATAGTAGAAATCTCCTGAATAAGCAGAGGTAACTGTTCCTCAGACAGCTTGGTCATTGAGTCCACACAAACTTATAAAGACTAAAGTTTTCTTCTTAAATAAAAAAAGGATACTTTTGTTGTTTCATATTAAAAACAGTTAAGAGGTTTAAAATGTTTGAAGTAAATTCAAAGGTATAAACTTGTTTGAGTTGGAATAATTTTGAGTGGATATAATATATTTGAGCAGCATGGTGATAGACCGTGCCTTTAATCCCAGCAGACACAAGCAGTTCTCTATTAATTAGTTGTTTTCTAAATTCAGGACTTACAATGACAGGGTGTTGGTGGTTCATAGCCTTAATCCCAGCATTTGGGAGGCACATGCCTTTTACATACTTCCTGGGAGGCAGAGGCAGGCACATAGGATTTACAGTGATTTTATTTAAAAGCTGCTTGTAAAAGGCAGGCTGAAAATGAAAGTGAATGCCCTTTATTATCTACAAATAAATACAGTTTAAGGTATATTTGTAAACTTTCAAAGATTTCTTAAACTTTAATTGAGATACTATACTTTTTTTCTATTTCCAAAAAAACCATTTTGCCCTATAAAAGACATAACATGCCTAAAAAGGTACAACCCTCACCCCTGAATTAGGGATGGGGCAGGGTTTTTATTTAATCTTTTCAGGAGAATAAAATCATCCAACTAAAGAACATGGAGACCACTGGACACATGAAAATTCTGAAGAAAATGACAGATCACCAAAAGAAAATGTCGAAAGAGAAGGAGTAAACTGGCCAATCGGTATCACTCACCTTCATGTTGTCTCTTCTGTCTTCTACAGACATAAGTGCAAATTGTCTTTATGTGATTGCTAAAGAACAATCCAAAATCTCAATCTCGTATCAGAAAAGCCACCTGGTAAGAAACAGAGGAAAACAGAAAAATAAGGGATTATTCTATTGTCATGAATCTCATAAACTTCTGGCATGATGTGACTTCTGTACTTACCACAAACTTCAATAATCAATAATGTGTACAGTGTTTGTGAAAGAATAAGGAGTGAGAGAAAAAGGCAAAAACATAAGCCTAAAATATTGCCAAGTTTACATGAAAAGACCTAAGGAGACTCTAACATGAAAAATGTGCAGTGGACCAGAGAAACCTTTGATTGTTTATTTAATATAAACCAAATAAAAACAGATTTCACAACTCACACAAGACTAACTCACAGTGACACCTAAACTCTTATATTTCTGACCCTCCATCTACTACTAACCTCCTTTCCAGAGAGCCCTTTTGTTCTGGAAGTGGAAAATGGAGGTGATCATAAAGATAAGCTATGGCTTGCAGTCCCTCATGTCCCCTTGTGGTTTCAGGCACATCCCAGCCCTGGCCAACACTCACACCCAAAACAATGTTGGAGAATAATTTAATGTTTCCTGATGCATGGATTATGTCACAAGATGTGGAATCTGCCCTATCCACTTACATAAAACCAGGCACACCTGCATCTTAGAAATTCATTTTGCACCCTGGAATTGAATTTCTCTAAAGCATGCTATTGTGCCTGGTGGTAGATGCAAGGTAAAAAATAAAAATAAAAATAAAAATAAAATAACTAAGTATTGCTGAAGGATGATCACCACCAGCTCTTTTCTTCCAGTATCAAAACTATTTGTACAATTTTTACACAAAACCGTGTGTGGAATATGACATTCATCATTTCTAGAAATAAGAACTTCATTTTTCCAATCTATCTACTGCACAACAAAAGCAATGCCTGTGTGTTCACACTAAATAGTGATATTATAAAGCACCACAGCTTTCTACTTCCCAGGCTGCATGGTCCCCTCCTCCCTGGACAATCAATACTTAGGAAGGGTCAGAGTCCAAGATTCTCTGCCCAGGTAACCACATGGAGAACAACAGAACCACAGTCTGAACCACAGTCCATCTCAGTCAAAGCAGATCAGGGTGTGATAGCTCAGTAGACCTGCTCTGCCTGGCCTGGGAACAATGGCCCCACACTCACCATGGTATGGCATGGCGACTCACTCATAGCTTCCTACAGCTACATCAAAGGAAAATCCATGAACAACCTAGTAAGCTACCTCTTGCTGGTGCTCCTGACTCCTAAGCCTACCCAGAGTCTTCAATTAGCTTGAACAATACAGCTGAGTCTCAGAACAGTAGTAGCTCCTCTACCAGTGGATCAAAGATCAAATGATGCAGATATTAGAGGCATTCTAGCTTTTCCCTAACCCCTATGGGCACAAAAAACCCTAGTGTTGTTATAGAAGAATGAAAATCCCAATTGGTCGATTTTACCAATACAGACCCAGGAGCCAGATACTGGGGAGAAAACCTGCTAGTTCAGAGAGGCAGAGAAAGCACCCATCTGACCCTGCTACTCACCTCACCTCTAAGAAGGAAAAGCTCCAAAAGCTCACCAGTTCAGATGACAGCTCAGGGGGGATAGGCCAAAAGAACCCAAGGCCAAAGGCGTTCTAGCTCTAAGCTCAAAAAGCTCAAAAGCTAGCAATCTAAAACTCCTTCCACTTTTACACTCTGTCTTAAATACATTTCAGCTGAAAGTTCCACTTACTCTTTAATCCCTGTCAGCTGGTTTATTGCTTTGCCTCTTGACCTAGGGTTAACATTATTAAATCCTGTGCACAGAGGGCTTTTGAATTAAATGTATGTTCTAGGGCTGACAGAACTATACCATTATTACCTGTTTACAATAAACAGAATATTCTTGGAATTAAGGTTTGTGTTAGGGCTCAACCATACCAAACAAAGCACAAGTTTTTACAGTTCACAATCTAAGGGATCACACTGGGATCAAATATCCTGCAACATCCTCATCTTGGAAATGTTTTAAAATACAGTCTTCCACTTTCTCAGGGCACCTGCTCATCTTCTAAAATACAGGTCATTTGTGCTGCACATTGCATTGCAGAATCAGTGTCCAGTGCAGTCATCTCTACCTCATAGTTCTGAAGTCCTTCAACCAAACTTGCGTCAAAGCCAAACAGTAACAACCATTAAAAAAACACATGGCCATGAATTTGAAAGCAAAGAGTAGTTAATGGGAGCTCAATGAAAATGAGAAATAAAACAAAAAGGATATGGCTGTACCTAGGAATGTTGGAGTAGAAAGTTTAGTATAGATAGACAAGAGAACATAGTCAGACACAGGGAAATCTGGGACAGTCTAAAGTTGACATGACCCTGAGCTATGTGAGATGAGAGGAGAGAGGGAAGTGGAGAGCCAGAACAAAAGGCCAGGAGGATAAATGAAAAATGAAAAAGGCCAGGTAACCAAAACAGAATACATAAGGAAGGGAGGAGGGCAGCTCAACTCCTGGGCTAGATATCTGTCTTTGACACCCATACCTTGTAACAGGTAAGGACTGAGGGATACTGGGAGAACCTGACAGCCACATCTGCTTTGATTGTTAAGTAGCCACCCTAACAATTCATCCCAGCATTTGAGACGTAAAGTAGAGAGGAATGAGTAAGTTGAAACAATTTCAGTATAATCTCAAAAATTATTTTTAAAAGTTGAAAATGGCTTTATGGTCCAATATTCTTCAGGGAATTCAAGTATATTTTAGAGCACACAAAGTATTACACCTTTTCTCTCAGGTTGTGCATTTTCAAATAGAGGGAGGGAAAAGCATTCCTGTTAGGCACTACAACCCCACTTTGTCCAGATCTTCTGTGTGTTTGAACTAATGTAAATGTAGAAATTTGCTTTCCAGAAACAAGTTCAGCAACTAATCAATATTCTTGATTCTCTCTGTGTATGACTCCCAGCCCTAAGTGTACACTTTTCGCTTTTACTGACCATCTAAAATTGATTACCTGACTCATTTCCATCTTCCCTCCTCCCCCTCCCTTTCTGTGTTGTGACAACACCAGCTTCAAAGTATGTCAGTGAACTCAATTCTTACACAGGTCCCTCTTTATTTGTAATCACCCACCTGCAAACAAAGAAACAAACAAACAAAACCCAGGGAGGTCAGTGGACACTCATTCACTGATCTCTTTTACTTCACACTGACCAGTCAGGGCCCACCTGGAAAGAGTTGCAGGATTATGTTCTAGGCATTGGGCAGTAAAGGTAGCATTCAGTGTTTAAATAAAGTGTAAACTACATAAAATGTGAAAGACTGATCTACAGGAGACATCACTTTAAACAAAAACAAAAATCAAAGCACTAGAGAAGAAGGAATGAAATTCTTAATGACTGGGATTATCAGAGAATATTAACTAATAAGAGATTAGAACAGTGATGCATCAACAAAATAAAATTTAATAATACCAACAACTGACTTATTTATTTATTTATTTATTTATTTACTTATTTATTTATTTATTTATTATGTATACAGTGTTCTGCATGCATGTACTCATTGCATGCCAGAAGAGAGAACCAGATCTCATTATAGATGTTGTGAGCCACCATGTGGTTGGTGGGAATTGAGCTCCTTACCTCTGGAAGAGCATCCAGTGCTCTTAACCTCAGAGTTGAAAGAGAAAACACATAGTCATACTGACTGAAAAACACAGGCCATTCTCTTGTAGAGGGAAAGCCATTAATAAGATACTGTTTGATGTTGTCCCTGTGTACAATATTAGCTGCTGAGACTTGTAACCTGACAGACACAGCTTTAGCCAATAGCCTTTGTCTCAAATTTGAATTGACAAAACTGTGTCAATGAGGATTGTACATATGGGCATAGGACAGTCCCTTAATTTGAAATTCAATATTCACTGGATCAAGCTACCTGACCCAAATTGTACACCCACCAATCTGGTCTGTTTTCATTTGCATTCCTGAATTAATAAATACACGTTGGGAAATTACAAATTAAAAAAAAAAAAAAAAAAAAAAAAAACCCTGCCACATTTCTAGATAATCCTCGTGAACAAACATGTGTATCCCAGGATCCTAATCTCTAACAGGCCTGGTTAGCATACTACTTCTCTGTGGACTGGTTTACAGGCAGTCTTCCTTCAGCTAAATTCTAACTGCTGCCACTAGTTTCTCAGCAATAGGAAATCCTTTACATTATCAGTTATACTCTTCTATATCACAGCTTGATATCGGAGTGCTCTGTGACACATTTACAACCCCCACAATATCCAAATGGATGTTTTAGAACTTAGAGAATCTACCTGACACCCCCAAAGATCACCAGGAACTAGGACTAAAAAAGATCACCTAAAGCTCACCAGACTAGTGACTCTACCAAAGGGTCAGCAGGAATTGGGCCATGGGACACCAATTCAAAAAACAAGGTCATAAGATTCCTTACTCAATGAACAGACTGAGGATAACCAAAAGGATGGGAAAGTATCTTATCTCAAAGTGGGGCATTTGTGCTGAGCAGCCTACCAACCTTGTAGTAGAACATTCAATGACACAGAAAATACTAACATTCCTGAGGCCTACAGATAGCTCGCTCAATGTTGGTTATTTTAGCTAGCCATTCACTTTGTACAAGCTTGCCCATGCTGAATGTCACCCGGTTCTGTAACTGTTAAACTGGAATTTCCTGGTCCTTCCTAAAACCACAACCAAACCCTGCCATGCAGCTGCTCAGGGCTCTCTTCTCTGATCCACTGTGTTGGTGATGATGGAGAGACCCAGCTTAAGCCCAAATAAAACTCTTTGCTCTTGCATATGAGGTCCAGCTCCTGGTGATCTTTGGTGACCCTAAGATCTGGCCATAAAATATGGGTTCTCATATTGGATCCCCAAGTCTCCCAAGCAACCCAGGCAATAAGTGAGCACTCTGTGTCTGTCTGTGTCTTTCTCTGTTTTGCTCTAGTTTCCTTTTTAGGGCCTTGGGGCAAAATTTGTAATCTATGTGGTAAGAATGGTTAGAGCTGATGCTTTGGACAGCTGTGGGCCAGAGGGGGCCTGGAAGACTTTCCAGACCCCCCTCGAAGGGGCATGTCTGTAAAGAGTTGAGCACCGAGTTTTCTGTGATATCTGGACTTCAGAGGGGATGAATGTGCCCCTATCTGTAAAGGGTGGTGGAGTACCCAGTTTCCTGTGATCGCTGGATCTTTGGACAAGGACAATGCAGGTAGTTCCTGCATCAGAGATTCGCTGATATCCTACCTACATTTTTTCCACTGCAGGAGTGGTGGGATCTGCTGTCTGGCTCTATGTATTTTTCTGCTGCACAAGCAGTGGGATCTAGCTGTTTGTGTCTTGTTTAACTGCTTTGTCTGTCGCTGCCAGTATTTGTCTCTGGGACTGACTGAGGACATGGGACAGAATCCTTCTATCTCCCTAGACTTGATTCTTTCCCATTTCATGGAAGCTTGAGCCATGCTCCACAGGCTCCAGTGAGAGTGGTGAGGAGGTCCCAAGGGATGGATACAGTATGTGGAGCCCCAGGCTTGGCACCTCTGCCAATGTACTCTGGTCTCATGTCAGGCAGAGCTTATCCACTACTCTGGCCTTGGGTCTGGCAGAGCTTGTCCACTGGTCTGGACTCTGATCTGGCAGAGTTTGCTGCTGTTGTGGTCTCTGGTCTGGCAGAGTTTGGCTGGTGCTTTGGCCTCTTGTCTGGAGAGATCAACAGATATGTTGCTGCACCATTCTCTGGTATGGATGAATGCAGGTTGCCATTCCAAACTCTGGTGTAGTTGGTTGGAGCCTGATTTGGGGGTAGCCCACCACTAATGGAACAGGATAGATGACCCATAGAGAGACAGGGCACTTTTCTAAGTTTTGGTGTTCCTTCTTCTTCCATGCTCTTTGTGCAAATTGTACCCAGTGCTTTTTTTATTGTGTTGTTCTTTTGTGGTTTTGTTTGTTTGTGTTAGTCTCAGTGGGCCAGTAACCAAACAGCTGTGTTCCATGGTGACTTTGCCTGCCCCATGTTCCCAGCGCTACAAGCTGGGGCACCTCTGGTTGCCAGTAGGAACACACATTTCCACATTGTTGGCTGGAAAGGCTCAATTGGAGAGTGGTCTGTGTGCAGAAAATTCTGCTGGGCTCGATCTTGTTTCCTCCTTGCTTCCTCTCTGAGGAAAGTTGATTACATGAGGTTAGCTCTAGCTTGGAACAATGACAACCAAATATGCAATTAGCCAAAACATATTGTGATTATTACTATGATTATTATTTGGTTAAGGTCTCCTGTAGCCCAGCCTGGTCTGAAACTAAAGAGCTATAAGATGACCTTGAATTTCTGATTTTTCTGATCCACCTCTTATCAACTGAGCTACATTCCCAATCCCTCAAACTTCTTGTTTTGATCCATAGGTGGCTTCAACAAAGAAGTGGACCGAACCCAAAAGGAGAAGGCTTGGCTCCACTGAGCTCCTGGGTCTGTGCCAGTGTGCTGGCAATATGCCAAGAATACCCGTCTGAGTGCTTTGGTATGTGCCTTATTAGCCTGGCTGCACTTAAGAGATTGTTGCCTGAGAACCAAGCCAATTCTTTTTTAGGCAAGGTCTTAGACTGGCAACTAAAAGAATTTTGTTAGAAAATCTTAGAAAGCACATGTATGATTATGGTTTTCATGGGTGGGGAATCTCTGTCAAGGTGCTGCCCAAAGTGCTAAAGGATGTAGGTATGGGGAAAGGGGAGGGATATATAAGGAATTCACCATGTCTGGGTATCTACACCTTCCCCCCAGAAAATGAGTTGTTTTACTTAATCATCACTGCAAGAAAAAAAAAAATAGCTAGAATGCATTTGGGGTTCAAGGTCTAGAAGTGAGGCAGCAGGGGTCCTTTTAGCAATGCTTTCACAGACTTGCATCCATTCAAGTGCAATGTTTGTAAATTCACACTGAGCAAGGAAGGAAGGGAATGGGAGGGAAGGGGAGGGGAAAAAGGGGATGGGAGAAGAGGTGAGGGGAGGGAAGAAACATGTTCAAAATCTTCCTGGAAAGAAAACAGAAAGGAAAACAAATCCTGTTTAATGAAGTTCTACATTTGTGTGGTTGCCCAAGAATTCTTAAGTTGTGTTTATATGTACATCCTTTCATCACATTTACACACACACAGTATGTAGGTGTGTGTGTGTGTGTGTGTGTGTGTGTGTGTGTATACTCTAAATGCTTGCTGAATAATGGTGTTTCAATGTCTTCCTCACATTTCCACTGAATTACTTTTGGGCCCTAAATCTAAACCTAATTCTTATAAATATTTGGAGGTTTTGCTTGTTTTGAATATGTGGTTTTATTTTCTTTTTTAACAGTATGTACACCAGGGTCATTATACTTGGGTCTCTAAAAAAGTAATGTAAAACAATAAATAGTATTAATAATGTTAATGACTAAAATGAAAGTAACTAAGTGATTGTACAATGAACTCAGATGCTCACTTCAGACATGACATTTTATGATGATTTTTTTTTGATGAGGCACAAAATGCTTGTTAAGCTTAGGGCTTGTTTACAACATTCTCTTGAAAACAAGGTTCAAGATGCATCCTGAAGTCATAACATCAAATGATGTACAGAAGACACAATCAGCTTTGTTGATATAGTCTCCTTGGGATAAGTGTGGTGGGATGCAAAGCCCAGGACATTTTCTGAGGATCTGACCTCTCATAAAACTTAATGAAAACATAGATGCTTTGCAGAAAATGAACATGTACATGAAACCAACTATGTATAAAGCAGGTACAGAGTGATTATCAGGAGAGGCACCAGGTTAAAAACTCACACCAAATCAGTAACACTGTTGCTGTGTCTGTAATTTCTGTCTTGTTCGGAAGGCAGAGACAGGATGACTGTTAACCCATGTATTTAAGGCAGAGCATCTGCATTAAAAAAAAAGTAATGCTTTGCTTCTCCTGTTCCTTTTCTTTCTTCTCCTCTTTCTCCTCCTTCTTTACCTTGTATATGTGAAGCAAATATTCTACCTCTGTGCTGTATTCTTAGCTCCTGTACAAAACAGGTAGATAGAGATAGTCTTTGCATATGATAAAGCCAGATGCTAAACCTCAGTAAAGCTTAAAGGAAGTAATTTGATGTGGGATAAATGGAAGAAAACACAGAGAAGGCAACAGGGATAGAGGAGGCTATCCTAGTAACAGCAGTAACAGAACAAGATAAAAAGACTTCAGGAGAAGTTTATTACAGATGGCACAATGGTTGGCATTAACAAATAAAATGCTACATGTTCCCATGCTCTAGGTGAGAATTGTTTATTACTATCAGATTATGAAGACTTTCTTAAAGGCATTTACTATTTAAAAGATTATTTGTCCTTCCACAGATAGTTACTGTTTGTGAATTAGGTACCCAGTATTGTGCTTAGTCCTGAACACACAAAAAATGACTCATGCAAACACCATTCTTTCTCTATAAGCTTACAGTCTTGTGGGGTAATCCACCATAGACCATGCATAGAAATGTATACATCACTATAAAATCCACTATGAAACCTAAAGAAAAGCAAGGGTGACCTAACACCCTAGAAGGGATAAAGAAAACATGTATTCAAGGGCCCAGAGTTGAGAACATTTTAGTTCAGTAGGGGAAATGAAAGAAGGTGAATTTGTTTGGAATATAATAGGGAAGAAAAAAATTAATAATAATAATAATAATAATAATAATAATAATAATAAAAAGGAAGCCAGAGGGGCTGAAGACATGTCTTAGTGATGAAAAATAATTTCTGTGGGGCTGGAAAAATGGCTCAGAGGTTAAGAGCACTGGCTGCTCTTCCAGAGGTCATGAGTTCAATTCCCAGGAACCACATGGTGGCTCACAACTGTGTACAATGTAATCTGGTGCCCTCTTCTGTCATGCAGTTGTACATGCAAACACAACATTGTATACATAATAAATAATAAATCTTAAAACAAAACATTCTCTCTCTTTTTCCCAGAGTTCCTAGCATGTACATGGTGGTTGACAATCTTCTGCAGCTCCTGTTTCAGGGAATTTGATGCCATATGACCTCCTGGGATATAAGCCACACATGTGATATACTTACTTACATGCAAGTAAAATACTCTTATCACTCATCTACACAAAAGATAAAAATACCCCCTCAACACAAACAAACAAACAAACAAACAAAAAAAAAAACAGGTCAGTGGATGTGGTGGCACACACTGGATCTCAGTGTTTTCAAGTCCATCCTGGTCAATAGAGTGAGTCCAGTCCAGGCAAAGCTATACAGGGAAACACTGTAGTGAAAAAAAAAAAAAAAAAAAAAAAAACAATAGACAAAAACAATATAAAAACAAACAAACCAAATCATAAAGCAAGTGTGGTGACACATGCCTGTAAATGGAGCATTAGGAAGTTCAGGAATGAAGGTTAATCTGGACTATATGAAACTCTGTCTCAAAAACAAAACAATAGCAACAACAACAAAACTGCACAAGAATCTGAGTGCCTGGGATGCTTTGGGACATTGACATTTTTTATCTTAATTCCTGGCTACATAGAAAGCTATTGAGGAGTGTAGTTGTTTGAATGAAAATGACCCCTACAGTCTCATATGTTTGAAAATATGGTCCCCCATTGGTGGAAAAATTAGGAAGTGTGATCTTGTTGAAGAGGTGTGTCACTGTGGGTGGGCTTTGAGGTTTTAAAATCCCACACCGTCCTCAGTTAGCTCTTTGCCTCATACTTGTAGATTAGGATGTAAGCTCTCAGCCACTGTTCTCTCTGGTGCTCTGCCTGCCATTCCTATCTGCCTGCCACGGTCCCTGCCATGATGGTCATGGACTTATCCTCTGAAACCCTAAGTATCTAACCAACTGTTTCTTCTATAAGCTGTCTTGGTCATGATATCTTAGCACAGTGATAGAAAAGTAGCTAAGACAAGGGGTTTGAAAACAGGAGAGAAATGCTTTGATGTACACTTATCTCAAAGATCCTTTTGTCCTGTAAAATTAATAGTAAGATTTCAGAAACTTCAGGCCTTAGAGCACCCCGACCCAGAAGGTCTAGCCCTCTAGGGTGGGGCGGGGGAGGGGCTTGCGCGAGGCACGGCGCAGGCGCAATGTGTGCCTCCATTGTCAAGCGTGACATAAGCGCCATTGCTATGGCTACAGAAGCTGAAGGGAAAACGCTGAACTTATCCCGGGCCTGGTGGGCAGCGGTGGTGAGGGCAGGAAAGGGAACCTTCTTCCAGGGTGCTGTGGCGGTGGTCATGGCTCAGCTAGTGGATCATCGTGGTGGGCTGAAACCAGGAGAAGCCAGGTAAGGGTGTGGGGCGGGCGCCGCCCGGGCTCCACCTCAGCTCCTTAGCTCCGCCTCCGTCCTCCCCTCCGCCCCCTCGGACTCTGCTTCCCTCTGTCCCCTGGCCCCCATTCCCCCTACCCCCGGCTCCGGGCCCCGCCTCCGCCCTGGGCTCCACCCCCTCCCCGGGCTCCACCCCTGCCTCCGATTCTGGGCTCCGCCTCCGCCCCCAGCATACATCCAGTGGGCTAGGTGGTGCTGGGCCTGACATCGCGGCTGGGAGGCGGCCAGGAGAGAGGGTTGTGTCCCGAGGTGGAGGAGCGGTGGGTCCATGGGTGTCTGCCATCGCGGAGCAGTTGAGTCTGGCTGGCTGTTGGCGTGTGTGAGGGCCCCGCAGGACGGCGGTGCAGCCTGGGACTGGCGGGCTGGGCAGGTCGGGAGAGCCTCCCTGAGTTCTGCCAAGAAGCTTCTGTGGAGGCTGCTGGTATCTGGGACCGCGTCCTCGGGCCGCAGAAGTTGGGAGGGCAGGAGCACACTGTGTGGAGTTCCTAGGGATACACTTGTGCCCTGCATCCTGAGGAAGAGTGATGCTGGGGCCAGTCCTCCTGGAAAGGAAGTGCAGAGAGTCCGGTGCTGCCTCCCACCTGCCCTAGGGCGGGTGAGGTGGGGGAGCTTGGATATCCCAGTCTAACGAATGCACTTGGAAAGGCCAATTATTATTTTAGGCGAGGTCCCAGACTGGCAACTAGAAGAATTTTGTTAGAAAATCTTAGAAAGCATATATACGATTGTGTTTTGCATGGGTGGGGAACCTCTGTCAACGTGCTCCCCAAAGTGCTAAAGGGGAGGGGAGGGAAAGAGAGAGGAGGAACATGTTCAAAAATTTCCTGGCAAAAAAAAAAAAGAAAAGGAAAAAAAGCCTGCTTAATTAAGTTCCACCTTTTGTGTATATGCCCAAGAATTCTTAAGTTGTGTTTGTGTACATCCTTTCATCATATTTAAAGTGCATATATATATATATATATATATATATATATATATATCTAAAAAGCTTGCTGAATAATGGTGTTTCAATGTTTTCCTCACATTTCAACTGAATTATTTTGGGGCCCTAAATCTAAACCTAATTCTTATCAATATTTAGAGGTTTTGCTTGTACTGAATGTGTGGTTTTATTTTCATAGTTAACAGTGTTTACACAGTCCCTTACACCAGGGTCAGTAGGTGAAATGAAAGAAGGTGAATTTGTTTGGAATATAATAGAGAAGAAAACAATAACAATAACAATATTATTAACAATAATAATAACAACAACAAAAAAGATTAAAGAGTAAGCCAGAGGGGCTGAAGAGATGGCTTAGTGATGAAAAATACTTTCTGTGGGGCTGAAGATGGCTCAGAGTTTAAGAGCACTGGCTGGTTTTCCAAAAATCAGGAGTTCAATTCCTAGCAACCACTTGGTGGCTCACAACCATCTATAATGAAATCTGGCAACCTCTTCAGCATGCAGGTGTAAATGCAAACACAACATTGTATACATAATAAATATTAAAACAAAACAAAACATTCTGTGCTTTATTTTTCAGACTTCCTAGCACGTCCATGGTGGTTGACAATCTTCTGTAGCTCCTGTTTCAGGGAATTTGATACTATATGACCTCCTGGGATATAAGGCACACATGTAGTATGCTTATATATATACAGGTAAAATACTCTTATCATTCACCTATGCAAAAGATTAAAATACCCCCCTCAAAAAAAGAAAATGTCAGTGGGCGTAGTGGCACAAACTGGATCTCTGTGAGTTTGAGGTCATCCTAATATACAGAGCTAGTCCAGTCCAGGCAAAACTACACAGAGAAACCATATCTTGAAAAACAAAGCAAAACAAAACAACAACAAAACAACACAAAAACAAACAAACAAAAAGATCATAAAGCAAGTGTGTTGACACATGCCTGTAAATGGAGCATTAGGAAAGTCAAGAAGGAAGGTCAACCTGGACTATATGAAACTATGTCTCAAAAACAAAACAGCAGCAAAAACAACAAAATGCACAAGATTCTGAGTGCCTGGGATGCTTTGGGACGTTGACATTTTTTATCTTAATTCCTGGCTACATAGGAAGCTACTGAGGAGTGTATTTGTTTGAATGAAAATGACCTCTATAGTCCCATATGTTTGAAAATATGGTATCCTGTTGTTGGAACTGTTTTGGAAAAATTAGGAACTGTGATCTTGTTGAAGAGGTGTGTCACAGTAGGTGGGCTTTGAGGTTTTAAAATCACACACTATTCTCAGTTAGCTCTTTGTCTCAGAGTTGTAGATCAGGATATAAGCTCTCAGCCACTGTTCTCTCTGGTTCTCTGCCTGCCATTCCTGTCTGCCACTATGGTCCCTGCCATGTTGGTCATGGACTGACCTTCTGCAACTCTAGGTACCCAACTGTTTCTTCTATAAGCTGCCTTGGTCATGATATCTTAGCACAGTGATAGAAAAGTACCTAAGACAAGGGTTTGAAAACAGGAGAGAAATGATTTGATGTACACTTATCTCAAAGATCCTTTTGTCCGGTAAAATTAATAGTAAGATTTCAGAAATTTAAAACACACACACACACAAGCTTTTCTGTGCTGCCTGGAGATGGGTCCATGTGGTGTTGTCCTTGATTCCCAGCCTAACTTAAAGGGGAAACTTACACAATGTCCTGAACCCTTGATGTCCTGCAGATGGAGGAGAATGTCCTCAAATTCCTCACAGCAGAAACACAGTTAGGGGACACTTAGGTGACTTTCAGATGGAGTAACCACTCTAAGAAAGGAAGAGTGATGGTATCCACACCATAAACCTGAAAAGGACCTGGAAAAAGCTGTTTTTTTGCAGCTAGGGCTATTGTTACCATTGAGAACCCTGCTGGTGTCAGTGTCATCTCTTCCAGGAACACTGGTTAGTGAGCTGTGCTGAAGTTTGTCATTGCCAATGGAGCCACTCCAATTGCTGGTTGCTTCACATGTGGGCCCTTCACTAAACAGATCCAGCAGCTTTCAGGGCCACAGCTTCTAGTGGTGACTGATCCCAAGGCTGGCCACCAGCCCCTCACAGAGGCCACTTAGGTCAACCTGCCCAGAATCACTCTGTGCAACACAGATTCTCTTCTACACTATGTGGGCATTCCCATACATGAAAAAACAAGGGAGCTCACTCACTAGGTCTTATATGGTGGATCTGGCCTGGGAAGTACTCCGCATGCATGGATACTATCTCCCATGAGCATGCATGGAAAGTCATGCCTGATCTTTACTTCTACAGAGACCCAGGGGAGACTGAGAAAGAGGAGCAGGCTGCTGCTGAGAAGGCCATGACCAAGGAGGAATTCCAGGCTGAATGGACTGTGCCAGCTCCTGAGTTCACTGACACTCAGCCAGAGGTTGCAGACTGGTCTGAGTGTATGCAGGTTCCCTCTGTACTGATTTCACAGTTCTCTACTGAAGACTGGAGTGGCCAGCCAGCCACTGAGAACTAGACAACATCTCCCACTGCACAGACCACTGAGTGGGTTGGAGCCACCGCTGAGTGGTCCTGAGCTCCTCTGAAGACAACTGAGCAAAGGGAAAAATGGTGGAAGGAAAATAAAGTTCCTAAAAGCTGAAAACACATGTGCACACACACACACACACACACACACACACACACACATTTTACA
Source organism: Meriones psammophilus (assembly GCA_036365155.1). Lineage (NCBI taxonomy): Eukaryota > Metazoa > Chordata > Mammalia > Rodentia > Muridae > Meriones > Meriones psammophilus. Next base: position 39,455 of record JAEOAE010002398.1, on the reverse strand, counting down.
AACAATAGTTTTGAGTGTTTGGTGTAATGGTACACACCTGTCATCCTGGCTTTCAGGAGGTTTCTGCAGTTCTTGGGCTATATAGTGAGATCATCTCAACAATAATGAGAAGACAACAGCAACCAGAGACTGTTTGAGGCTGGGGCTTTTAGCTCAGTGGTAAATCATGTGCTAAGCATGCACAAGGCAGCGCTAGTTTCCGTTGTCAGCTCCAAAATACCAACAACAAAAGCAGAATATCGGGGCTCAGAGGTTAAAAGGACTGGCTGCTCTTCCAGAGGTCCTGAGTTCAGTTCCTAGCAACTACATAGTGGTCCACAACGACTTATACTGGGATCTGATGCCCTCTTCTGGCATGCAGGTGTATATGCAGGTAGAGCACTCATATACATAAAAAAAAAAAAAAAAAAAAAAAAAAAAAAAAAAAAAAACCTGGGCTGGAGAGATGGCTCAGAGGTTAAGAACACTAGTCACTCTTCTAGAGGTCCCAAGTTAAATTCCCAGCAACAACCTGATGGCTCCCAACCATCTATAATGGGATCTGTTGCCCTCTTCTGGCACTGTATATAGAATAAACAAATAAATCTTTTAAAAAATAGCAAAAGCAGAGTATCATCTCAACGAAAGAATGTGGTGGATGGGCAGGAAGGAAATAATGGTGGTAGCACCCAGGGTAGAGCTTGTAGCAGATTTCCTCACCATCCACACCCTGCTCCCCACTCCAGCATGCAAACACAATGCACCAACATAGCCAGCTTTTTGGAAATTCACCCTGTTCAGGTGCTCAGGATCTGCCTTCAGGGACCATGACTTTGTTCTAATATTCTGCTAAAGCTCTCAAAATACTTAACTTTTGTGCTGGACTCTGTAAATTATGTAGCCACGGCCTGTTTACCAAACATGCAATCTAAGTAAGAGCAGCCTGCAAAACCTCAAAGTATCTATTTATACTGTAGCCAGTGCAGTCACGAGTATATAGAAAAATGTCAAGACTCAATGGCCTAGGAAACAGTCTGTTAGCCATCTCTGAATTTCTATTTCCTGCATCACAAACATGGTTCAAACTGAAAATGTGTGATTGTACACAACTTTTTTCTCAAGACAGGGCTTTTCTGTGTAGCCTTGGCTGTCTTGGCTGTGTAGACCAGGCTGGCCATGGACTTACAGTGACCCACCTGCCTCTGCTTTTTTGAGTGCTGGGCACACAGGTGTGCAGCACTGTGCCCGGCTTATAGGCTTAATTTTAAGACAGGGTCAATAGCTTGCTTTTTGTCTTTAGATTTTCTTTAATAAGGGCTTGAAATGTAGCTCAGTTGGTAAAGTCTTGTTTTGCATCCATGAAACCTTGCTTTTGGTACACACTGAAATCCCAATAAAGGAGGTATAGTCAGGAGAATCAGAAGTTCAACGTCACCTTTGTTTGCTTGGCAAGTTTGAGGCTAGCCTGAGATATGTAAAACTTGATCTTAAAAATAAGTTTTACATATATAAAGCCATCTTTTACATACATGGAACCAATGAACAGGGAAACAGGTAAGGAAGGTATTATAAACTATCCAGATGGGAGACGACAATAACGTGAGGGTGACGTGAACAAGTGGGAAGTAGGAGCAACAGGACTGAATGACGCATGTGGGCCTGAGAGAAAGGCCAGTATCAAGGATAGCAGTCATTGAGATTCTTGCTTAGCAACTGCATGTTTTGAGCTATGACAGTGCATCAGGGAAATTTCCACATATCTCAGTCTCCTAAGTTATGGGTTGGGAGAAGAAATCTGAAGGAGCCTTGTTTGTGGCTGCAGGAAATATGATTAAATCCAACTCTCAGACTGCCTGCCTGAACAGTAGTGGCTAACCACAGGAAGCACTTGCAATGACTGTACAGTGAAACCACTTAACCCACCACAGTCCCCTTGGGGAGTACCAGGGTGAGAAATCCTCCCCACTAGAAATCAGCTCCATCTTGTCTTGTAAGACAAGAAAGGCTGTCTTCTCTCTTGTGTAGCTTTATCACTTGAGGCTCCCAGCCCTCATCAAAGCAAATCTGGACTTGCATTGTTCTCTCCTTTGTTAGTGAAAGATGATGGTAGTTATCTTAGGGGGTGGGATGGCCTTCAGCCAACTTCAGCAATCAGGCTGCCCTGTCCAGGCTTATCGGTTTCAGCAGCCTGGCAGTTGTTGGATGAGAAAGCAAAGTATATCTTCAGTGGATGTTAATGTGTTCATGTGTAGATAGAAGCACACAGTACCTTTAGGCCTTTACCTTATGTCATGGGAAAACTTCATTTACAAAACAGCCATTTAAATGTCCACTCGTCTATCTAATACCTTAATAGAATAAATTTAGTCAAGAAGGTAGTGCTCAATTCTAGGTTTGGAAAACAACTTTGATAAAGAAAAGGAACAAAATTAAAATAAACTTACAGGGTGGGAATGCAGTTTAGTATTAGTAGGAGGAAGAGTTATTACCTTGGGTTAATGTCAATATTTGCAAATAGAATTTAAACAATATGCATTTAAGAGTAAATAGGGGCTGGGGAGACAGCTCAGTGGTTAAGATAACTTGATTCTCACCCAAAGAACTAAGTTTGTTTCCTAGCATCGATGCTGGGTAGCTCACAATTGCCTCTAACTCCAGCTCTGGGGGCTGAGACACTTTCTTTTGGTCATCACAGGCACACACATACATATGTACACACAAAGAGTTATACAACACACACAAAATAAACCTAAATCTTTAAAAAAAATTAAAATGAGGACCCTATCATTACAAAGTCAACCCAAAATGTATCAACAGCCCAAATATAAGAGCTATAATTATGTGTAGCTTACATAGAGGTGGACCTTCATGATGTTAAATTGAACAGTGGATTCCTAGATATGACACAAAAATCAGAAAATCAATAAACGTTTGGACTTCATCAAAGTAAAATACTTTTGTGAACCAAAGGACAATATCAAGAAGAGAACATGACAGTGAACAGAAAGAACATCTACAGAGCTTATATTTGATAGAAATCTAGCTTTTAGAGCATGAAACACAACAAAAACAAACAGGGATGGGCTAGTGGTATGGCTCAGTACAACAGCGCTTGCCTAGTATGGGGAAAGCCAAGGGTTAGACCCTCAGCAGGGTGGATTAAGGGTGTGTTTAGGCAAAGGACTTGAATAGACCTTTCTCTGAAGAGGATTTAGAAATGGCAAACACACAGGAAAAATGCTGAACACCATGAGTCATTCAAGAATTATAAATCAGGAGGAGAGTAAGACATCTACTCAGGTAGGCCTGGTGGTAAATTCAATATTGTTAACCTCAGTATTGTGGGTGAAAATTAGGCAGGAGGATCTAGAGTAAAAGAGTAAACTAGGTTACAGATTAGTTAGGTCTCTAGTGAGACCCTGTCTTAACAGCAACAGCAAAGGTTAATAATTCATACTTATTGGGCCAGGCACTTGTGGAGCAATCCATTAATCCCAGCACTCACTCAAGAGTACAAGGGGGACAGATCTCTGGGTTTGAGGCCAGACTGTCTACAGAGTGAGTGCCAGGGCTACACGGAGAAACCCTGTCTTAAAAAGCAAGCAAACAAAAATTAAACCAAAACAACAAAAACCCAAAACAAACAAACAAACAAATAAACAAAAAGTAATCCATACTTCTGAAGATGTCTATAATATTTAAAAGAAAACAAGTGTTGACAAAGATATAATGTTAGAAATAAAGTTAGAATCCCTGTTCAGTGCTGATAGATAATATCATTACCATATGTAAATTCACTACTGTCTAGTAGTGCTATTTCTAAGGATATACCAGGAGAATTGCAAATTGGTACTCAGATACTTTTTTTTTTAAGATTTATTTATTTTATATATGTGAGTGCTCTAACTGCATGTACACCTGCATGCCAGAAGAGGGCAACAGAGCCCAGTACAGGTGGTTATGAGCCACCATGTGCTGGGAATTGAACTCAGGACCTCCGGAAGAGCAACCAGTGCTCTTAACCACAGAGCCATCTCTTTAGCCCCACTCACATACTTTCTATACATGGTCATGGTACTAGACAGAAACAATGCCCCAAACCACCAGTGGATAAGCAAAGCCTGGTTTGTACATACAATGGAAGGTTATTCAACAGTAAGGGAGAATGCAGTATTGATGCTCAGGTGTGGTCAAAAGCAGTACTGATGATACAGCAGGGATAAAACTAGGAAACAAGCCAGGTGGTGGTGTGAATCCTAGCACTCAGGAGGCAGAGGCAGGCAGAATCTCTGTGAGTTCAAGGCCAGCCTTGTCTACAAAGAGAGTTCCAGAACAGCCAAGGCTACACAGATAAACCCTATCTCAAAAACCAACCAATCAACAAGCAAAAACCAAAAACCCTAGGATACAATATACCAGACAAGAATAATTCAAGTTATAAGAAAGAGGCAAACCCATAGAATCAAATAGCAAGTGGTTATTACCAGGGCCTAGAGAGAGAAATGGTAGTGTCTGTTTAATGGATTTTGGGTGGGTGAAGAAAATGTTTTGAAACTAGACAGATGCATTCATTGTCCAACAGTGAGATATATTAAATGCCACTGGAGTGTATATTTAATTTTATGATATATAAGTTTTATCCCAGGAATAAAATAGATTATTTTTTTAATTTTATGTGTTTGGATTTTGCATGTTCATGTTCCATATGCATGCCTGTTTCTGGAGGAGACAAGAAGAGTATCCCATGTACCTGGTATTACAGATGGATGGTTGTGAACAGTCAAGAGAATTTGGTCTTTGGAAGAGCAACACAGTGCTCTTAAGTGCATAGTCATCTCTCCAGTCCCTGATCCCTAAGTTCAAAAAATAAGTAAAATTTAGGGAAAAAAAACCCCACAGTAATAATTAAAAAAAATAACACCCATGTGGTGTCCCACCCCTCTTGTAGCTTCAGAGAACATGAGGGAGGTTACAGGGGGCCAACTCTGACTCATAAGGAAGGACTTTCTAACTGGGCTGTTAATGAGATTACTCTTTACTGAAAAGATGGAGGAAGAGCTCCCCAGGACATGACTGGGAAAATGTCTATATGAGTTATTTTGAAAACCACCCTACTCTTCATCACTTCAGTTCTGCTGACTCCTCTGTCTGACTAGCAGCCATTTACAAAGGAGGTCCTGAGTTAAAGCACCCCCCCCCACTTTCAATTATTCTAGCATGACCCAGCCTAACCTGTTCAGACCCCTGCTGAAAAACTCTGCCCTGTCACTGGGAATATAGCTTAATGGTAGAAGCCTTTCCTAGCATGTATGAAATCGTAAATTCAGTTACCAGCATTGAATCCGGAAGGGAAACGCTGGCCCATAAAAGAGAACTAGTCAATCAGAGCAGCTGAGCTGATGACTCTTTGACTTCACAGCTTTAGTCACGATCTTCCAGCTAGTCACTGTCAGATGGTGTATGTGTTGCACTAAGTACATTGCCATCTCCCATATACAATATATTAAGGATCAAACCCCTCAGCGAATGATGGTCTCACAAAGATAATTTCTAAACCACGGGTTCTGAAAACTTCAGTCTTAATTCGCATACATATTCTACTACTAAACTTCACGATCATTAAGCTGTGACAAAGGAAACTCACACATGTGTTGTACCAGCCAAATTTGAAGACATCATTAGTGGGTATTTTGTGAAAAGGAACTGTTTCTGAAATGAACAGATTGGCCTGCTCTTTGATCAGCTCCCCTTGAGCGGGGAGCAGCCTTACCAGGCCACAGAGGAAGAAAATGCAGCCAGTCCTTATGAGACCTGATAGACTAGGATCAGAATGAAGGGGAGGAAAACCAGCCCTATTAGTGGACTGTCGGAGGGGCATGGGTGGAGAAGAGGGAGGGTGGATGGGATTGGGAGAGGAGGAGGGAGGGAGCTACAGGGGGGATACAAAGTGAATAAATTGTAACTAATGAAAATTAAAAAAAAAAAAGAAAAAATAAAAAATAAACTCAATTGACTTGGATGATCTCTAGACTGGACAAAGACTCCCATGAATTTATCTGATTGCACGTTTGCAATAGAGCAATTTGGAAGTTAATACCTGCTTCAGCTACCAGAACTTGGAGACAAAAAAAACAGTGAAATTCGGGTGGGCAGGCCTCCCTGGGGAGAGACAGGACCATTTCAGGAGGATCCCTGGGATGCCCTGATGCCCTGTTCCTAGGAGGAACCCAACTCTCTTGGGCACTCAGAGGAAAGCCCAAGCTGACCGCCCCCAGCCCAGGCAGTCCAGAAACCATAGGCGCCTCTGAAGATTGCACAAGTCTTTTCCTCCCCAGCCAGCTCGGTGGCTTGTTTCTAAAATTCCCATCTGTACAACATAAACAAAAAACGTGCAGCCAGAAAGCCTTGGCGATGCAAATTCCAAGCTTCCAGCCGAGGGCGAGAGAATCTCCTCCCTGCTGCCAGTGGCAAGCAGGCAGCAGAAAAGAGCAAACTTTCCACTGACCCCGCACCCCTCCATGCCCTTCTCCCCGCACTGCAAAAGGGAGAGAAGGCGGAAGGAAAGACCCTGCTCCAGGGAAATAAAGAATAGGGAGGGGGGGGGTGTTGAAGCAGATGCCCGGCCTCTAAGAGCTCCGCCTCCGTGGTGAGAATGCGCCCGGCCGCCCAGCAGCCTCAGAGGAACCCGAAGGCCGAGCCCCGAAGGTGGGACGGGGGAGGGGCTTGCGCACGGCGCGGCGCAGGCGCATTGCGCGCCTCCATTGTCCAGCGTGACGGAAGCGCCATTGCTATGGCAACAGCCGCCAAAGGGAAAACGCTGAGCTCGTCCTGGGCAAGGTGGGCAATGGTGGCCAAGAGGGCAGTGACGGGAACCCTCTTCCCGGGCGAGGTGGCGGCTGTCATGGCTCGGTTAGTGGACTACTTCATCGTGGTAGGCTGAGACCAGGAGAAGCCAGGTAAGGGTGTGGGGCGGTGCCCGCCCCCGCCCCCGGGCTCCGCCTCCGTTGCAGGCTCTGCCCCCGTATCCGCCTCCGCCCCCAGTAGGCTCCGCCTCTGCTCCCCCGGACTCCACCTCCCTCCTTCCCCAGGCTCCGCCTACGCCTCAGACTCCACTCCCTGCCTCGGGCTCCAACCCCCGCCCCGGGTTCCTTCATCCACCCAGGGCTCTGCCCCCGCCCAGCCCCAGGATTCACCTCCATCTCCCGGGGTCCGTCCCTCCACCCTCTTGGGCTCCGCCTCCGCCCCCGGGGCTCCGCCTCCGTCAGCGGGCTCCGCCTCCGCCCCGTCTTCAGCATCTGGGCTCCGCCTCCTTCCCCAGCATCCATCCTTTGGGCTAGGTGGTGCTGGGCCTGTCATCGCGGCTGGGAGGCGAGGAAGCGAGAGGGTTGGGTCCCGAGGTGGAGGAGCGGCAGGTCCAAGGGTATCAGCCATCGTGGTGCGGCCGAGTCTGGCTGGCTGTGGGCTTGTGTGAAGGACCCGCAGGATGGGGTCGCGGGGCGAGGCCAGGGCAGTACAACTGGGGGTTGGCAGGCTGGGTGGGTCGGGAGAGCCTGCCCGCGTTCAAACAAGAGCTTCTGTGCTGGCTGCTGGTACCGGAGACTGTGCCATCTAGCCTAAGGGGTTGGGAGGGCGGGAGCACAGTGTGTGGAGTTCCTAAGGATACACTTTGGCCTGCATCCTGAGGAAGAGTGCTGCTGGGGCCAGTCCTCCCAGAAAGGAATTGCAGAGAGTCCAGTGCTGCCTCCTGCCTGCCCTGGGGCTCGTGGGGTGGGGGAGCTTGAACATTCGGGTCGAAAGAAAGCAGGGTACTTGGAAAGTCTACAGGATCCGTGCACATTTCTAGAAACATTTTTTTAGGACCTATGTACAGGCATTCCAGAATGAAATGACTCTTCTTAAGTAAAGACAGCCAGCCAACCACTGCAGGTGCTCTCTCTCACTTAGCTTCCACGTGATTTGATTGTTCTCTTTATTCATCAGAGAATTCTTCATAAAGAACAGTTTGGCAGTTACATTGCTGTTTATACTTTGATGGACTTGCACAACAAGGAGTATACAGCGTTCACGCAGGCTTACTTTCCTATATGTATCTCTTTGTTGCTATGTGTAGATAAGCGGGATGTAATAACAAGGTTACTGTAGAGCTGGGAAAGGTCTTTTATTTCAGGGTAATTCCAGTTTTACACTTGCAAGGAATTTTAGCTACCAGCCCTGAAGCTCCTTGTCTCAGGAGGTGCTTAGGTTGTTTTGCTGATTGTTGGTCGTTGGTAGCACTAGAGTACTGCTGTTCTACTCATCTCTTTTTATTGTTTATTTATCCCTACAAATTTGTTTAAGAGAAGGAATTGTTCACATTTTTTCTCACTACTGCCTAATTGAGGTCACTCAAGAGAATCGCTTGTAGGTTGGTGAGATGGCTCAGCAGATAAAGGCTCTTGCTGGGCAAGCCTGGAGAACTGAGTTCGATCCCTGAATTTATGAAAAGGTGGAAGGCAAGAAGTGATTGCACAGAGTTGTCTTCTAACCTTCCTATGTGTTCCCTAGTATGCATGCTTCACCGGCATCATGAACACACACACACACACACACACACACACACACACACACAGGCTAAAAAAAAGAAGACATTGTGCTGTACTTAGAGAATCTTCCTGCTGCTCCAAAATGTCATGTCATTTCACTTGTCAGTCTCTTACAGACATAGTCTTACCCAGAATGCTAGTGTGGAATATCAGTTTTGTTTTTAATCTTGTTCAGTTTTTCGTTACATTGTTCTTCCCCCTACAACAATTTTATTTAATTTTGTTTTGTTTTCTTTTTTTTTTTTTTTTTTTTTTTTAAATTCCCTCTATAGAGTCCTGGCTGTCCTGGGATTCCCTATGTAGATCAGGCCGGCCTTGAACCTACAGAGATCTCCCTTCCTCTGCCTCCCAACTGCTGGAGTTAAAGACCACATGCAACTTCCCCACAACAATTTTGAAACAATAACAAACTTGAAAAAAGTTCCAAGTATGGTACACAGTTAATTGCTGTTTTACTTTGGACATTTTGAGAGAAGCTGCTGACCTTATGCCCTGTCACTCTGAGTGGTTTAGTGTCAATTTTATGCAAACAGAATGTTGTCCTACATAATGACAGTGCAGTTATCAAAATAGGAAATTCACATTGACATAATATTCCATTTAATGTGGGTTTTATTGACTATGTTATTACTCACAAAAATGTCAAAAGAAGCTGGTATATTTAAGTGTTGCATTGTCTTTTATCTCTTTAGTCTCTTTCAATATGGAACAGTTCCCTCATCTTTTTCATGATCTTGTCACTTTGATGACTATGGGTCAGTTATATTTTTCTTCATTAATTTATTTATTTGTCCATTTTACAGCCCACTCACAACTCCACTCCCTCATCCCTTGCCAGTCCCAACCTCCCAAACACTTTCCCTGTACCTCCCCCAACCAGCCCACCCAGGCACATCAAGTTATATCAGGATGAAGTACCTCCTCTTTCACTGAGGCAAGACAAAGCAGCCATGCTAGGGAAATGGGATCCAAAGGGAGGCAACAGAGTCCAAGTCGGGGACAGATCCTGCTCTAGTTGCTAGGGGACTGACTTGAGCCCATCAGTTTCATATGTGTAAGAGGCCTAGGGCTAGTCCAGGCATGTTCTTTTGTTGGTGGTTCAGTTTCTATGAGGCCCCATGGTCCCAGATGAGCTGGCGATGTAGGTCTTCTTGTGGTGTCCTACCTCTCCAGCTCCCTCAATCCTTCCTCTAGCTCTTCCACAAGATTCCCAGAGTTCTGCCTAATGTTTGTTTGACTGTGGGACTGTGCAACTGTTACCATTATTTCCTGGATGAAGCCTCTCAGATGACAGTTATGCTGGTCTCCTGTCTACAAGCATAGCAAAGATATGAATAAATGATGAAGGCCCAGGCTTTGGGGTACACCATTGCTTAGGGGATTGAAGAAGAGGAGCAGCAAATGCATTTGATCAACTTGGAAGAGATACTCAGCTCTCCCTAATAGATATTATTTTTCTTGTAGGTGATATGAGCCATAATTTTTGTCTAGTTACATGGCTGTAAGAAGAGAATTTTTTCAAATTAAAACAAAGTTTTTAGATTTCTTTTTTTCTTTTTCCTTCTTTTTTGTGGGGAGGGAAGGGGTCTATCAAAACATGGTATCTCTGTGTGTGTAGTCCAGGCTGTTCTGGAACTCTGCCTCAGACTCACAGAGATCCACCTGCCTCTGCCTCACAAGCACTGGGATTAAATGCACCACTTGGTGAACAGTCAGTACTCTTAATCACTGAGTCATCTCCAGATCTCTTTAAATTTTTAACAGATATAATCATGTGACAATGTCTAAATTAGTTGAATATAAATGGAATGATGAATATAATGTTTCAAAAGTGTTCTAAGGAGATAATGGTGTGTATTCCCAGCCTTTCTTTAGCTGAGACTGGAGATCAGCTGGGAGGTGGTGGCTCACCTTTAATCCCAGAATTTGGGAGGCAAGGCAGAGGCATTTGGATCTCTGCATTAAAGGCCATCCTGGTCTACATATCTAGCCCCAGGATAGCCAGGAAACCTACACAGAGAAACCCAATCCAAGCAAGCAAGTAAGCAAGCAAACAAACAAGCAAAGGGCTGGAGATGTAGCAGCCATCTTGGGTAGGAGTAACAGAGCAAAGAGCTAGAAAGATCCTGGATAACTAATGACTGACAGTAGGGTTGCCATAGCAGATCTAGGTAGCTGCTTTGTGTTTTGTTTCTCTTTGTTTTTAACATGATAAATAATAACATTATATGTTTAAAGCACTATAAATCTGAGTTTTCAGTTTCATGCTGGCAAAACAGGTACAAGGTGACAGGATGGGTTATCAGGATCCATGGACATAGATAGTGAAGGAATGTTTTTCAGGGTCATGTGTAACCAATTGAGGGTACCATTGAGAAAAGCAGTTATTGAAGAACTTTGTGGTTGAAAGTACAGATGATCTACTTATATGTATTGTACAGATAAGGAGAAGACTGTAAAGTCTCCCTTCTTCCTGTGGCCTCCCATTTTTTTCTTCTGAGTATTTAACTCCATCATTGAATAGCAATTCATGAACTGCAAGTTTACTCTAATGAATGATGTACTTTTTTGAGAATTTATACTTTTTTTTTCAGTTTTTGGTTGCTGTTGTTTGTTTGTTTGTTTTCCCAAGATAGGGTTTCTCCATGTAGCCCTGACTATCCTGGGACTTCCTCTGTAAATCAAGAATGTTCTCAAACTCAGAGATCTGCCTGTCTCTGCCTCCTGAGCACTGCTGGGATTAAAGGTGTGTGCCATCACTGCTTGGCATAAAGGATCATTTTTAACTTTAACTTTCCTTATTTGATTGTTGTTTTTACTAACCAAATTGCAGAATATTGGTAGAAGAAATGATAAGAATTGAGGTTAGCTGATTAAACACTCCCCCCCCATGTGAGAAATCTCATTGTGATAGGTATGAACATATGTTTGGAAAACTTTGAATGCGTTTTATTAAAACTTAAAAAGACCAGCTCCATGTACTAGTGTGGTCTGGCTTTTTACTTTCCTTTCTTCCTTCCCTTCCTTCTTTCTTCCTTCTTTGATCTTTATAGCTTGGCTATCCTGGACTCATTTTGTAGACCAGGCTGGCCTAGAAATCAAAAAGATCCACCTGCCTCTGCCTCCCTGAGTTGCTGGAATTGTAGGCTTGTGCCAAAATGCCCAACTTCAAATCTTTATTTTTTAAAGGACTCAAAGACATTGTATGAGTAGTTAATAATGCTTGATATGTAAGCCTCACCTGGGGCCTTTCTGTCCTAAGCAGTCAAGATTACACACTCTGTTTTTTCTAGAATTCTTGCCTTATTGTTCTTTTATTTTCACCATGGACCTTTAACAGTTTAAAAGAATTAGGTATTCATAATCTTTGGAGATGAATATAAATTTCAAGGTGATTTTTACATCACTGTTTATTATTATCATTTATTACAATTTATTCAAATTGTACTGTGGCTGTGCCCCCTCCCTCATCTCCATCTGCTCACATCCTCCTTCCTTGTTCTGTGCCTAAGGCCCTCCCCTAGCCCACTGATAGGCATGATCCTACTCCCCTTCTATTTGACCCTAGCCTATCACGATGTTTTATACAAGTATCCCTCCTATTGTTGCACACATATTATTACAGTTATATAACCAGCTATCTCACATCTATCATCTGTCTATCTATCATCTTTGTCATATATCTATTACTCACACATATTGTTGTGAAAATCTGTTACTTCTTCCAAAGAAACGTGGTTCAAAAATTGTTCAAAAACTATGTTTTAAATCAAAAGTAATCCAATCAAAAATGGGGACAGAGCTACACATAGAATTTTCAGTAGAGGAATATCTCAGAGAAACACTTAAAAATGCTCAGTGCCCTTAGTTATCAGAAAGATGCAAATCAAAATGACCCTGATAATTTCACCTTACACCTGTCAGAATGCCTAAGATCAAAAGCTCAAAAAACTGTTTAGGCTTGTGGTCACCCTCAGCTACAGACCAGGATTATGGGCAGCCAGGGTATATGAGATCTCACCTCAAGAATGAAAAAAAAAAAAAAAAAAAGAGTGAACTAGTGTGCAGTGATGAACAGAGAAAGTGGCAGAAGATTTGATGGACTTGGCAGTAGGGTTAGCAGGAACTGCAGCAGGTCAATGGGTAGAGCAGCTTGGCAGGCACAGTGAGGGGTCTTAAGCACAGTAGTAGTCTCCAGTGCAGGGGGAGCTCATGCTGTGTCCACCCGTCCATCTCTGTCTGTCTGTCATTCTCAGTTTTTAAGTAGATTTCTTTTATTTATCTGTGTGCATGTGGGTATACATGCCTGGTAAAGGCCAGAAGAGGGTAAGAGATACCCAAGAGCTAGAGGTGGTTGTGAGCCACCTGATACAGGTTCTGGGAAGCCTAACCCAGTCATCTGCAAGAGCAGCATGTGTCTTAACTACTGAGCCATCTCTTGGTCCAGTTTTTTGGGTTTTGATGGAACAAGAAGTTGGAAACTTGAAGCCCAGGTTGGTCTGTTAACTCATCCTCCTCCCTCAGCTTCTTGTCCTGGAATTACAAGCCTGCACCTTCATGTCTGCCAGTCTTTTTCTTGAATGGTTTCAGGTCCACATTTTGTGTTCCAGGCCACAGACTGCAGATAACAGTGAAACTGACTTTAGCTCTGTGTCCCTGAGGGTGTACAGACAGAGTGTTTCCTCTGTTGTTAGGGCGAGGCTAGGGTAAAACTGCCACCCTGCTAGGGATTTAAGAATCATGATGGGACTGTTTTGTCTAGTGTTGATCTGTGGATCCCAGGTTTCTGTATATCTGAGGTTGGAGCTCTGTGCCTCAGTACCCAAGCAGTAATCAGCAGCAGGTAAGTGCAGCAGTCATGCATACAGCAGGATGCTAGATCCTGGAGCCTGTGGGAACCCAGAAACTTTTCCTGAACTGCTGTCCTGAGTTTGGAACTGATGTTTCCCCCAGCCTATGGTTACCTCCCAACAGGGTGACCCAGTCTGTCCTGTTTTCAGGTCCACAGTTCAGTCTAGGATGTTGAGTAGAACACACAGGAGCAGGTAAGTGACTATATGCTGCTGACTGGGCATCTGAAGGAACCCAAAAACTTTTCATGAGAAGTTGTTGGGGGAGTGTGGGGGAATTCCACTGGATGCCCTGAGGTTGGACTTGATGTTTTTTTCACCATGGGGTTTCCTCCCAACAGGAAACCTGGTCCCTGGTGCTTTGGTGCCCACAGTTCTGTGTGGGACAGTGATTTGGGCATACAAGCAGCTCTCTGGCCTGAGCACCTTCTAGAGCCCAGACCTTTTTCAGGGATTTTTCTGGGTGACCTGAGGTCAGTCCTGATTGCTTCCTACTCCATGGGGTTTTCTCTAGCCTGGAAATCTCAATCTCTGGTGTTGTGGGGCCCACAGTACAGTCTGGGATGGTGACCAGAGCACACAGTCATGTGGCTCTGGGCTGGTGATCTATTGCCTGCAGGGACCCAGGAACTCTTCCATGGTTTATCTGGGTGTCCTGAGAAAAGACCCGATTACTTCCCACTTCGTGGGATTTGTTCTTAACTTGGAAACCCAATTGCTGTTGTTTTAGGGCTCAGAGTTTGGTCTGTTGCTTGCTGTGTAGTCACTGCTCTACTGCTCTGCAGAAACTGTCCTCTTGGTACCACCATCTTTGATTCTCCTTTCTTTTATTAAACATTTTTTTAAAATTTTTCTTTTCTTTTTTATTTTAATGATTACAGTTTATTCACTCTGTATCCCAGCTGTAGCCCCTCCACCATCCCCTTTCAATCTCACCCTCCCTTTCTCTTCTTCTCCTATGTCTCTCCCCCAGTCCAGTAATAGGGGAGGACTTCCTCCCCTTCCATCTGACTATAGTCAATCAGGTCTCATCAGGACTGGCTTCTTTGTCTTTCTCTGTGGACTGGAAGGATAGTTCCCCACTCAGGTGGAGCTGATCCAAGAACTTGCACATGAGTTCATGTCAGAGATGGTCCCTAGTACTATTATTGGGAACGCTCTTGGATACAGAGACGCATTGGATTATTTCTGTGTAGGGGTTCTAATTTATCTCCATGCATGGTCCTTGTTTAGCGTATCAGTCTCAAAAAGACTCCTGTGCCCAGACCTTTTGATTCTGTTGTTCTCCTTGTGGAGCTCCTGTTCCCTCCAGATATTTCTATCTCCCCCTTCTGTCATAACATTCCCTGCACTCTGCAAAATGTTTAGCTCTGAATCTCAGCATATGTTTTGATACCCTGCTGGGTAGAGTCTTTCAGAGGACCTCTGTGATAGGCTCCTGTTATTTCTCAGACAATTAGGAATAGTGATACCTCAAGATCCAGCTATACCACACCTAGGCATATATCCAAAAAATGCTCAAGTATACAACTAGGATATTTGCTCAACCATGTGCATGGCAGCTTTACTTGTAATAGCCAGAAGCTAGAAACAAGCCAGATGTCCCTCAATTGAGGAATGGATACAGAAATTGTGGTACATTTACACAATGGAATACTACTCAGCAATTAAAAACAAAGAAATCATGAAATTTGCTGACAAATGGTGAGATCTAGAAATTATCATCCTGAGTAAGGTATCTCAGAAGCAGAAAGACACACATGATACATACTCACATATAAGTGGATATTAGACCTATAATATAGGATGATCATACTAAAATCTGTAGACCTAGGGAAGCTAATCAAGAAGGAAGACTGTGGTAAGATGCTTAATCTTTTCTTTCTTTATATCTTTTTTTTTTTTTTTTTTTTTTTGAGCAAGGGCAGTTACCCAGACTGAACTCAAATTTTTGCTCTCTGGTTTTGTTTTTCTAATTCTTTTTTTTTTTTTTTTTTTCTTTCACAATTTATTCATTATATATCCTGGCTGAAGGCCCCTCCCTCAACTCCTACTGGTCCCATCCTTCCTCTTCCCTCTATCCTCTTCCCCTAGTCCACTCAAAAGGTGAGTTTCCCTCCTCTGCCATCCACCCATGTCTTATCACAATACTACTCAGAATTAAAACAAGGAAATAATATTTCTGCTCTTATTACTTCTCCATAGGCCACTCTGCTCACGTCAGAAGACTCCATTCCCTGAAGCTTGCCTGTAATCTTACTGTGAAATTAACACTAAGTATAACTCATTTTGCAGAGTCCCACTCACAAGACAATGTTTAATTGACCATCTCACATCCAGAAACATGTGAAATATGAAATGCTATGAAGTCTGAAACATTTGATCACAAGCATTTCAAAGAACTTGGTTCTCCTTCTGTCTAGAGCAAACACCTCAGGAAATAAGTTCAAATTTAATTCTAGAAAACAGAGGCTATATACCCCTTGGGAAATGATTGGGCTACTCCATGGATAGGTGTATATAATCGTTCAAAACTAGGTACTTCAAGAATGCTTGATTTGCATTAAATAGCACATTCCTATCATATGAACAAGAGCACAGATCCTAATCATCCTATATTTAAAAGGAGGAGAGAGTTAGCAGGGATCAGTGTCAAAAGCCATCTATCAAATTTGGCTATTAGCATCTATGTCTAAAGACACTCCCCAGTTGAAGTCAGGCACAGAAAACTCACCCTTACATGGTTACACAACTAGGCCAGCAGCAGGGTCATACATGGAAGAGAAAGCTTTCTCCTTCACATCTCAAAATTCAGTCTTGGTTGTGATGGTTTTCAATCGAACCCCTGGAACAATATATATGTATACACAAAGAAACTTCTACAGGCTACCACTGTTCTATTACTCTCAGAGAACTTCCTGGCTGGTGTTAGTTCACCATTCCCTACATATTCATCCACTGGACTGAACTTTTCTTGTCTAAAGTGAGGCAATTGAAAACAGTAAATGTTGAGAATCAGGTTTATCAATAAGTCTTCCATAAACACATTTTATAATACTTTTGCATATAATTGATATTTACCATTCATTGTATTCTTTTAAAAAATAAGTTTATTTACTTTACATTACAATCATAATCCCCCTCCCTTCTCTCCCCCATTACTACCCTCCACTTCTATTGTCTCTATTCCCTTTAACCTTTCCCTTCAGAAAAGGAAGATCATTCCCATTGAGCTAGATTTTCACTTCTGTTGGATCTCAGTGGACCAAAGAACACAAAGGCCTTTCCATGTTGCTTTTAGTCACAGAATTCCTCTCCAGTAAGGATACTTTCATGATGATGATGACTGTAGATTTGTGCAAGGCCTCACCATTTTAACACATTCATAAGTTCTATCCAGTATGAATCCTTCCAAGATGATGAAGATTATACAAATATGGAATGGTTTCACCATGGTAAAAGCTCTCACAGGCTTTCTGTCCATTAGGATTTCTTTCATGAGTGTGGAGATTATTCTGAAGTCCAAAAGTTTTTTCACAATGGTTACAGTCAGACAGTTTTTCCAGTATGGGTTCTTTTATGTATTAGGAGATGTTATGTGCAAAGCCTTTGCCACATAGTTATATTCATATGGTTTCCCTCCAGAATGTGTTGTTGTCTTGGGAGATGACTGTTACTTGTAAAGGCTTAATCACACTAATTTTCCTCACCAGGCTTGTCTCCACTGTGTGTTTTTTTCATGTTTTCAGAGACTACTCTGCTGTGCAAAGGCTTTATCACATTGGGTATATTCATAAGGTTTCTTTCCAGTATGTGTTCTTTTATGTCTTATGAGATGACTGTTTCGTGCAAAGGCTTTACCACACTCATTACATTCATAAGGTTTCTCTCCAGTGTGTGTTCTTTTATGGCTTAAGAGATGACTATTTTCTGCAAAGGCTTTACCACACTTGTCACATTCATAAGGTTTCTCTCCACTGTGTGTTCTTTTATGGCTTAAGAGATGACTGTTTTCTGCAAAGGCTTTACCACACTTGTCACATTCATAAGGTTTCTCTCCAGTGTGTGTTCTTTTATGTCTTATGAGATGACTGTTTTGTGCAAAGGCTTTACCACACTGGTTACATTCATAAGGTTTCTCTCCAGTGTGTGTTCTTTTATGTTTTAAGAGATGACTGTTTTCTGCAAAGGCTTTACCACACTCATCACATTCATAAGGTTTCTCTCCAGTGTGTGTTCTTTTATGTCTTATGAGATGACTGTTTTCTGCAAATGCTTTACCACACTCATCACATTCATAAGGTTTCTCTCTAGTGTGTGTTCTATTATGTCTTATGAGATGACTGTTTTCAGCAAAGGCTTTACCACACTGGTTACATTCATAAGGTTTCTCTCCAGTGTGTGTTCTTTTATGCCGTATGAGAACAGTGGTATATGTGAAGGCTTTACCACATAGAGTGCATTTAAAGGTTTTCTCTCCAGTATGACTACTTTCATGCCTGAAAAGATAATTGGCACATATGAAAAATTTACCACAGTCATTTCATTACACTAATATATTTATCTAAATGAATTAATTTTATAATTCAGTCTAATGGTAAAGAAGAATAAAATTTTAAAGTTTTATCACTTTGTTTATATTCATGGTATTCCCCTTCATTACGGGTATTTTTGAAGAATCCTGTGATGGTAAGAGAATTTGTTATGTGATTCCATCATTTTTCTATAAGAGATTTTCTCAAATATATGAAGAGTATTGTAAGAATTCAGAGCTTTACCACAGCAATCCCATTCACAAATTTTTGTACTGTATGAATGACACTTCATTTAAGAAGTGAGCAGAACAAGCAGAAGAACTTACAAATTCATAGGTATTTTCAGCAGTATGAGTTTTCTGATAAATTCTCAGTGAAGGTGCAAAACCAATTAACAGTAACCATTTATCACATTCAGAAAATCTACTCAAAATGGAAACTACTACAAAATCAATTGTTCTTGGAGAAAGACAGGTACACTGCTTCTTTCAATATTACTATGCTCATGTGTCTTAGAAACATTGTGATATATGATATACCTATTTAAATTACAAGAATAATAAAAGTTTCCCACATTGAATTAACACTTTTTTTTTTTTGTTCATAATAGACATGTCATATAGGGATTAAGGTTTCTCCACAACAATAATCTTGACTCTCATAAACTGCTACTTTCACTAAACTGTATAATGTTACTATATGAATATGAGTAACACTGGTTGTACTATGACATATTTGCTTATTAGAAGGTTTTGGACACATACTGATCACCTATTCAATGAATATACATCTTACAATATCTGAGTAGATAGAATGAGACTAAACAGATTGGCAGTTCAACTCAGTAGCTGTAATGTCCCTATGATTCCATTGGTATTTTCTGTTACAACATTATTTTATTGTCTTCAATCTTAGGGGAGTAAGTTGCAAACACAAATCAGATACCTGACATTGAAGTACATGGAATTGTGAGATTTTAATGATCATCAGTACACTTAAAGCAGTGCTGTTTTTATGCTGTTGCTTTTCTTTAAAACTTCCAGGACACAGCCAGGTGTGCTGGTACATGTCTTTAATCCCAGCACTTGTGGAGGCAGAAGCAGGCAGATTTGTGTGATGTTGAGGTCAGGCTGGCCTAACAAGCAAGTCTAAGTCAAGCCACAGCTACACAGAAAAAAAAAAAAACTATTTCAAAAACTGAAAATAAAAAGCAGCCAACAAAAAAACAGACAAATTTCCAGAACATATTAAAATTTCTTAAGATTCATGTCTGTATCAGCATGCAGATAAAGTTACCTTTTATTACTTGCAGAACTTTGAAAATGTTCTTCAATATTATGATCTTCCCAATTGTAGCCTAAAATATAGTACCAGAAAATATATATTATTGGAAATATCATATTTTCATATTATTATTAAGGAAAAACTTCAATCACTATCTTCTGTGACTCCTAGAACCATGTCTGATTTATTCACCTCATTCAACCTCATTCTCAATTGGAATTATAGAAAAGGATCAATCATAAAAGAGTTGTCTCCTTATTTTAAAAGTGAAAGAAAATTTGCAGTCTTACCTATAGCAGTGAGGTTTTTACAGGTCTCTAGCATCACATCTTTGTAGAGTTGCTTCTGGGAAGGTTCCAGCAAAGCCCACTCTTCTTGGCTGAATTTCACATGCACATCATTGAAGGTCACTGAATTCTAAAATATGTGATACACGTGTACAACAGAAACAGTGGCAACAATATAAATTTATACTTCATTGGAAATATATTCACATATTTCTGGTACTTCTTTCATTTATTTTCTGACACAGAAGTATTAATGTAAGACAGTTAGGTGTTGTGCATTAGCTGAAGGAGGGGAGAAGGAAAAGCCTAAAGATTAGATTGTAAGAAAAACCAAAGCCATGCTTTGAAGACCTATGTTATAGAAGTTTATCAGTTTATGAAACATGAATCTCAATTAGCCAGCAGTTGGATCCTTGAGCAATCTATGAATTGGGTTCAGTTACTTGGGTGAGTTGGTCAGGACCCAGTCATGAAACAGGTGGAAGGAAAAAAACACAACCACGATATTTTGTCTAGCAACAAATGAGATGTTGTGATCAGGGGACACTGGCATCAGTCCAAAGACAATGTGGCATTGAATATTGTGTTTTGACCAGGCCTCAGCGATATGACATATTAGTATGTGAAAAGGGGGGCTTATATATTTGTGGACAGGATAGTGGACTATGGTGAATACATGGATAAAATAATGTGAGTTGGCAAACAACAACAATCATAGCTAATAAGATCATATTTGTGAGTAAACACACAAAAGAAAATGCATAGAACACATGATTATTCTTTGATAATTGTTTTGTATATTCTCCTTTCCAAATCATGTATAGTCTATAGTTGAAAAATAAAGAATAAAGCTTTTATATTAGAAGGGAAGTGCTAATGTTATCAATAAGTCATTCTTAGAAGAAAACTGAATAACTGTGTCATATCTGAACACTTTGAATAGGATACAGCCTTGAAATAGACATGCCAATTAATGTGGACAAAGACAAACAGAGAGAAGAGAGAGAAATAGAAAGAGAAAGATAGAGATGGAGATACAGAGAGAAATGAACATATGAACAGTACTGATTACATATCATGAGAAATTTATGAACATTTATTAACTACAAAAAATGATGGACAAGCTGGGTGTATTCAGTTATGCCTCTAATTCTATCACTCAGGAGGCAGAGGCAGGTGAATCTCATTGAGTTGGATGCCACCATGATCTATGAAAAAGTTCCAGGACAGCCAGACCTATATTGTAAGACAGAGCCTCCCCTAAAAGTCAATCAAACAAATATAATAGGTAGAAAAAACTCAGAGGTTTTGCTGAAGCTCCTACAAGGAATTATACATTCAATCCAATTCTGTATTCATTTTCCAGAAACCAGCAGTGCCACAGCTTAAACTGTAACATTAATAATATCTTACTAAAAGGAAATGCATGTTTAAAAAGTCAAAAAATATTAGCAATGTAAATGCTGATGATAAATAAGCAACATAAAGCAGGACAGATGGCTCAACAGTGAGTTCTTGCTGTTCTTGCATATAATTGGGCTCAATTGTCAGTATTTACATGGAACCCACTACTATCCATTATTCTAGTTTCATGAGTTCTGTGGCAATCTTCTGACTGGTGTGAGGAGCAGGCACACAAGAGGTGCATTGCCATGCATACAAGCAAAATACTCATATTCAGTAGAAATTAAAAAGCAGATCCCAGATGGCAGAGCTGATTGCACACTGTGTCTGATCAGCAGGGTAGCAGAGACTGCACAGTGACCAATAGTTGGAACAGTAGGCCACAAAACACCACTGACTGTGTTTCCCAGGTGAAAGGAAACCCAATGGTGAGGGAAAAATTGGTTCCAACCTCAGAGCATTGAGCTTATCTCTGGAAAAGTTCCTGGGATGTTGAAACAGGAATGAGGTTTTCAAGCAAATGGACCCAAGAAACAAGCAGAAGTTGCAATTCTAATATCCAATAAAAGAGACATGCAACCAAAATTAATTGAAAGAGATAAGGAAGGATACTTCAAACTCATAAAAGGAAAATTCTACCAAGATGGTGTCTCAATTCTGGGCAACTATGCCCCAAATTCAAGGGCACCCACATTTGTAAAAGAAATATTAATAAAGTTTAAAGAACATTTCAATCTCTACACATTAATAGTGAGAGACCACAACAACTCATTATCATCAAAGGATAGAGCAGTGAAACAGAACCTAAAATGATATATAATGACACTAATGGATGTCATGAATTAAATGGACCTACCAGATATCTAGAAAAATTTTTACCCAAACAGAAAAGAATACATCTTCTTTTCAGTACCTCATGGACCCTTCTCTAAAAATGACCATACAGTAGGTCACAAACCAGGCCTCAGCAGATACAAGATTGAAGTACTATCTTGCATCCTATCAGACCATGATGGACTAAAGATGGATCTTGACAATAACAGAAATAGCAAAAAGCCTACACATATGTGGAAATTGAACAACTCCCTACTCAATGAAATCTGGGTCAGGGAAGAAATAAAGAACTTCCTATAGTTCAATGAAAATGAAGGCACATCATACCCAAACTTATGAGATGCAATGAAAGCAGTCTTAAGAAGAGATTTAATAGCACTAAGTGCCTTCATAAGCTATTAGAGAGTTCCCATACAAGCAACTTAATGGCACACCTGAATACTCTAGGATAAAAGAAGCAGACACACTCAACAGGAGTAGACCACTAGATAACCAAACTCAGGGCTGAAATCAATAAATTAGGAACAAAGAGAACAGTTCAAAGAATCAACAAAACCAGGAGCTAGTTTTTTGAGAAAATAAAAAACAGACAAGTTCTTAGCCAAACTAAGAAAATGGCAGAGAGACACTAACCAAATCAACCACGTCTGATAAAAAGAGAGATATAACAGACACTGAGAAAATCCAAAGAACCATTAGCTCTTATGTCAAAAGCCTATATGCCACAAAATTTGAAAATCAAAATGAAATATACAATTTTTGTATTGTTTCCACTTACCAAAGTAGAATCAATATCAGGTAAAGAAATTTAATAGTCTTACATCCCCTCAGTGAATAGAAGCAAACATAAAAAGACTCCCAACCAAGGGCCAAATGATTTCAGAGCAGAATTCTACCAGAGCTTCAAAGAAGAAAGAATACCAATATTCTTCAAACTATTTCATAAAATATAAATGGAAGTAAAATGACCAAACTACTTTTATAAGATTGAAGTCACCTTGATATATCCTCAAAGACCCCCCAAAAAAGAAAAAGAACTTCAGAGTAGTCACTCTTATGAACAATGATGCCAGAATACTCAATAAAATACTCACAAACCAAATCCAAGAACAGATCAAAAATATCATCCACCATGACCAAATAGGCTCTATCCCATGCATGCAGCATTGGTTAAACACATGGAATCCATCAATGTAATGCAACATATAAATACACTGAAAAAAAAAAAACAACCACACAATCATTTCCTTAGACACTGCAAAAGGATTTGACAATATCCAATGCTTATTCTTGTTTAAAATCTCAAAGAGACCGAGGATATAAGGCACATACCTAAAAACAGTGAAGGCAATACACAGCAATCCTATAGCTAACATCAAACTAAATGGAAAGAAAGTTAAATCAATTCCACTGAACTCAGGGACAAGGCAAGGCTACCCACTCTCCAAATTTCTTCAATATATTATCTGAAATCCTATCTAGAGCAATAAGACAACTAAAGAAGTTTAAAGAGATACAAATTGAAAAGAAAGAAGTCAAAGTATCACTATTCACAGATGAAATGACAGTATACATAAGTATCCCCAAAAGTTCTACCAGGGAATACCTACAATTGACAAACACTTCAGCAAAGTGGCTGGATACAAAGTTAACAAAAAATCAGTAGCACTCCTGTATACAAAAGACAAACTGCCTGAGAAAGAATTAGGGAAACAACACCCCTCACAATAGCCAGGAAACAAACAAACAAACATAAAGTATCTTGGTGTTACCCTAAACAAGCAAGTTAAAAACCTATATGAAATTAAAAAAAAAAAAAAAAAACTTAAAGCCTCTGAAAAAAGAAATTGAAGAAGATAACAAAAAATAGAAAGATCTCTCATGCTCACAGATCAGTAGGATCAACATAGTAAAAATTGTCATATTACCAAAAACAATCTACAGATTCAATGATATCCCCATCAAAACATCAACATAATTCCTTACAGACCTTGAAAGAATAATTCTCAGCTTCATGTGGAAAAAAAAACAGAATTACTAAAACAATCCTGTAAAATAACAAATCTTCAGGAAGTTTCTCCATCCCTTATCTCAAACTATACTATAAAGCAAGAGTAATAAACGCAGCATCGTACTATTACAGAAACAGACTGGTGAATCAATGGAATTGAAGCGAAGGCTCATAGATAAACCCACAAACCTATTGACACATGATTTTTCACAAAGAAGCCAAAACCATGAATTGGAAAAATGGCAACATCTTCAACAAATGGTGCTGGTCTAACTGGAAGTTTACATGTGGAAAAATGAAAATAAATCCATATTTATCATCCTGCACTAAACTAAAGTCCAAGTTGATCAAAGACTTCCAACATAAAACTAGACACACTAAATCAGTTAGAAGAAAAAGTGGGAAAAAGCCTTGATCACATTGGCATAGAATATAACTTCCTGAAAAGAACACCAAGGACACTGGTTCTAAGATCAACAACTAATAAATAGAATCTCATGAAACTAAACCCTTCTGTGAATCAAAGAACTCTGTCAATAGGACAAATCAAAACAGCCTGAGAAAAGATCTTCACCAAGGCTAATAGACAAAATATATAAAGAGCTCAAGAAATTAAACTCCAACAAACCAAATAATCCACTTTAAAACTGGGGTACAGAACTAAACAGAGTATTCTCCACAGAGGTAATGGTGGCAGAACATTTAACTAAATGCTAAATATCAATAGTCATCATGGAAATGCAAATCAAAATGTCTTTGATATTCCATCAGAATGGCTAAGATCAAACCATAAAGAGATAGCACATGCTAATGAGGATGTGGAGAAAGGGAAACACTCCTCCATTGCTGGTGAGAGAGCAAACTTATATGACCATATTAAAAATCATTATGATGCTTTCTCAGGCAATTGGAAATTGTGCTACTTCAAGTGTCAGATATATTATTACTGGGCATATTTACACAAGATGCTCCACCATTCAATAAATACATTTGCTCAATTATGTTCACAGCATCTATATTCATAATAGCCAGACTTGGGAAACAACCTACATGTCTCTCAATGGAACAATGGTTACAGAAATTGTGGTACATTTACACAGTGGAATGCTACTCACATATTTAAAGCAGGGAAATCATGAAATTTTTAGGGAAATGGATGGAACTAGAAAAGATTATTTTGAGTGAGGTATCCCAGAACCAGAAAGATATGCATGGCATATACTCTTTTATAAGTGGATAATAGCCATAATACAGGACAAACATACTATAATCCACAGACCTAAAGAAGCTAAATAAAAAGGAGGACCCTATGAAGGATGCTCAATTCTCATTTAAAAGGGCAAATAGAATTGATACCAGATGTGACTGAAGAGAGGGAACAGGATGAGAGCCAAACATACATGTCTTCTGAAAGACTCAACCCAGTAGGGGATCAAAGCAGATGCTAATACTCACAACCATACTTTGGGCAGAGCACAGGGAGACATAGGAAAGAGTGGGGGGATAGAAAGTCTGAGAGCTGACAGGAGCTCCATAAGAAGACCAACAAGGCCAACAAATCTGGGACTGTGGGGACATGCAGAGACTGATGCACCCACAAAAGACCGTTCATGAAAAAGAACCATACCCCTGCTCAGATGTAGCTTATAGGCAGCTCAGTCTCCATGTGGGATCCATAGTAAGGGAGCAGGTGCTGGCTCTGACTTGGACTCTGTTGCCTGCTCTTTGATCACTTCCCCCTGGTGGAGGAGGCATCAGTACAGCACAAAGGAAGAGGATGTAGACAGTCCTAGTGAGATTTGAAAAGTTTGGGTCACCTGGTAGGAGAGGAGGGCTCCCCTATCTGATAAAATGGGACAAGGGTGAAAGAGGAATGGAGGATGAGATGAGGAAGAGACAAGGGAGGAGGCTACAATTGGGATGTTAAAATTATTTTTAAATTTTATTTATTACAATTTATTGACTTTGTATACCCACTATAGCCCCCTGCATCATCTAGTCCAAATCCCACCAACCCTCTTTCTTTTCTCCTATGCCCTTTCCCTAATCTTATAGAGGAGGAACTCCTCCCCTTCTATCTGACCCTAGCTTATCAGGTCTCATCAAAGATGGCTGTATCATCATTCTCTGTGGCCTTGCAAGGCTGCACAGCCCCAAGAGTAGTGATTAAAGAGCCAAGTTCATGTCAGAGAATAAATTATAAAAAACAAATTTAAATAAAAATAAATTAAATGTGAATAAAAATGAATGAATGAAGTTAAAAAAAAACACAACAGGTCGCAAGAATGTCACACTCCTGCAACTCAATGACTCAGAAAGCTCAGACAGAGTTAATGTCATGAATACATGCCCCTAAAAAATTAAATATACTCTCTGCCAAATTTCAAATGCAAGATGTAGATGAAGATCACCACAAAAACCTATGCTTACATAGACAAAACAAAACAAAACTAAATAAAAACCCAAAACCCTACATTCCAGACTCAGCAGCCAATGATGATGATGTTGATGCCAGGCATGTTGGCCTAAATTTTACCCCAACCTTCAACTGGAGTCAGACCCGTAAGTGCAAAACCTGTCTGACTTTTAGGACAGCCTGGGATACATAGAATCTTTTTCATTCAGTGTCAAAACGGAACACATCATTTTCTCTGGTAGTTTTTTTATTCAATCAAATAATTTCTGATCAAATTAACTATTGGCTTATGGAAATCCCATGATGAAAATGTAGTCTAACTTCAATGATCCTAAAATTTGGCAATAACTCATACACTGTTTAAATGTCCAGTCTCTTCTGACATATAAGAAAATCACTTGACCACCACATCAGAAGTAAGTTACATCATTCCAACATAGATGCACAGAATACCCCTTCCCATTCCAGTAGAGAGAAATGTATACATAGTGAGGTAAGACTGTTCCAAGGAAAGGAGACCAGCAAGGAAAACCGCAAATCCTGTTGCTGTTTCAAAAATGCTTAGAGGGTCCTATCTATGCAACGTCTCATACATCTCTCAGATTGATTACTTCCACTCCCTATAGGAAGCATTCTATGACAGGTGTCTCATAACTTAGGTATCTCAACATCTTGAAGTGTCAAGGTGCAACTCAGGCTTCACCCTCACGGCTTCATGCAATGAATCTTTACAGCATCTTTACTGGTGATCTGACTCTGCCAAACACAGAAGGCTGGCACAGTGCTGAATAGAAATCACAAAGAATCTATTATGTTAAATTTTGCATCTTTCTTGTTGCCAGAAAAAGCACAACATGGGTGAAACTGTCAATTTGGATTCAAAATTGGGATGGACCATGCCACACTAGGACCATTTGGAGCTGGCTTTATATGAAGTTCATTCCTGGCACTAGGAATCACTTTGAGTCCTCTTTCCATTAACAAAAGAATTAGTAGGAAGGCATTTACTCTATGAATATCATTTTAGGTTTCAAATCCAGAGCTAGGACCTCTTCTTTGATAGTGATAATCTCCTTGAAAAATTCTGCCTCTATTTCATCATGTGACTGCCATCTGAAACTACCTAGTACTGTTTTTCTCTACAAACCAAAGACTTTACATTTATTTCTGCTCCACTTGTCTCTTTCTTTCACTGTGGTCCTGAATGTCTCTCTAAAAATAACCATTCAACAGATTCAGTATTCCATCTAAGAAATTCCATCCATTATTTTCTTAATTCTGCCTTACTCAATTTCAAGGCATGGGCAGAATAAGTATGATTTGCAGCTAAAATATCACACAAATGACCTCTAGCTTAATTTTTCATAGAGTCTATTGTCCACCAAAATCTTGTGACCTGGACTTCCTCTGTGTGCATTACTCTCAATACTCTGATCTTCTTGGTCCTACCAGAACAGCTGATGAAGCTCTGTTTACAGCATTGTAATGCTTTTGCCATCTTAAATCCTGATGTTTCCCATCCCTTAAAAAGAGAACATTCCAAGATTCTGTCCAGCAGTAAAATCACTCTTTGCATATAACTTTTTTTTTCTAATTTGCTTCTTTGTTGTTGTAACTAAATCCCCTAACCAAAAGTGTCTCAGGTCATGAATGGGTTTACCTGTTTAGTTTGGGACTGTCAGATCACAGTCCACCATTTTGGGAGTTTAGCATAGAAAGTCAAGCTTTAAGAAAACTAAGGTAAAAGCAATGGGCAAATGTTTCCTATGTTGATCTATTGTTTCATCTCTGTCTCATGCTCATGTAGTTGTCTAATGTGGCTCAGGCCCACTTGCTTAGGGATATTGTATCTCTCAGTGGAAGAGCCTTCCTACATCAATCATCTATCAATACAATCTCTCACAGATATAGCAAACAACTTCTCTGATGAGGGCATGCCATTTATTGAGGCTCCCTCAGATGACTGCAGGCTTTGAAATGTTGACAACTGAAGCTAATGAGGACAAAGAGACAACAATATAGGAGAAAGTTTTAAAAGCCTAAAAACAATGTGTTAATTCTATCAGTCACTTAAAAAGCAAAAACCGAGACATTGATGATTGCAACAACTTGAAAACACAGATATACCAAGAAATGAGGAGAGGCAAGCCTTTAAGATCAAGAAGAGAAAAGTAAAACTGTTTCTCCAAATCAAGTCTCCAAATCAACAAAAACTATAGCATAATATAATAAACTATAAAAAAACTATAGCATAATATAATAAAAAACTATAAAAAACTATAGCATAACTATAAAAAACTAATAGCATAATATAATAAACTTTCAGAAGGCAAAAATATGTAAAGGTCTATGACTTTCAAGAGAAACAATATAGTTAGATTATAACTAATCAAATCACACAATATACATATCACCCCTGTCAAAAGCAATCACAAAGATAGGCCTGTAAATATAACCTAGTCCTATAAGCAAATACAATAGGTTTATAGTTAAAATTAAAATCAATGAAATCACTGGTCATTACTCAACTTGTGCAATATGCTTATTTCCTTTGGCAACAATAAAATATTTATTGGAGGTGGAGGGCTATTCCCATTGAAGAGATTTCATTAAAACATACAATGTTTCAATATTAGATAAATTATTTTGACTACTAAAATTATCTCATACTCTTATGATAAAGCAAAAGATATCTGTTACAATCACTTGGAAACCATATTATTTTCTATGACTGATGACTGGATATATGTCTGCATCAGTGTAAGAAAATGGAAACTTCTCAAGCCAAGTGGAAGAAAGCAGAATTTTAAGGAAACTGTGTTTGAATTATACGCTTAAACATCTTTTTTGCACTAATTGCTTTAACAACCAATATAATCTTCATGTAGTTTGTTTTAAGATCTTTTCTTGTGCTTTAAGCTATGTTTGTATATTCAGTATGTGCTGTGGTATGTGGTATGAATAAATTCCATAAAGAAATCCAGGCAAATCATAATCAAGTAATTGGAGGAAACCAATGAATTCCTTAAATAAAGCCATGAAACAACAAATATTTGAGGGATGTGAAGCTTTGCTGGATTAGGGTGAAGTCTGACATCTCTGGATAGCCACTTATTTACATTCAGTCTGTAATGGTGAACTCAGTTATCTCAGTGAAGGGCTGAAAAATCTGCCTCCTGATCTATATGACCCTGGGTCATATAAAGAGTCTCACATAGCCCTCAGGGTAGATTATTAGGCAAACCCTTTCCTGTGAAGACAACTGCTTGAACAAGCGTCTGGGAATTCCTAGAAATGGATCACCCTGCTAGGGATCTTAGTCTTCAGCAGTGACTTTCAACTGTACTCAGAGATATTTTTCCCCACATATAGGATAATTGAGTACTGTGTTCTCCTTTTTGTGATAGGACCATGCTACTGCATGGAAAATGAGGCATGGTAGCACTATAGGTAGGCCAAGTATCCTTGATTCCCTAGACCACAGCAAATCAGACATTTATCCTCAAAATCCTTCCCTCTCCACAAGGTTTATAACTCCCTGACTTCAAATAAACAAGTTGTAGGTGCATGCATGCTGGCTGGTTATATGCCACCTGATACCATCAGCCTTCCATCATGGCCTCTGAGATTCATCATTTATCCTCCTCTGGGCCTGCTCTCTGACCCACTGGGCCTAGGCCTCACTGGATCTGGATCTCACCAGGCCTATGTCTTAGTTGCAAATCAACCAAGCATGGACTTTCACCTGCACCTCTGAGGTGAAAGTCTTCAGAGCAAGGCACAGCAGCTTAACTGAGGATGGTAAGACTTTGGTATGGTCATAGGCTCTGGAACACCCAAATTTCCACTACCCCTGGTGATTTCATTCTAAACGAGATAGCTACCTGTAATAGTCAATAGAAAATTCATTCCTCACTCTGCTCTAGTGAACATGGGTGTTGCCCTAAGGTGGTCTAGCTGCCTTTGAGAGAAATGGAATCACCATTCTCCATCTGGAAGCTGATCTCCAGGCCTCTCCCAAATGGAGAATGACAGAATGGAACACATTCTGGAAATATGGAAATAGAAGCAATAAAGAAAGCACAATCAAGCTGGCCATGGTGGTGCAGACCGTTGATCCCAGCACTTGAGTAGGCAGAGGCAGATAGATCTCTGTGACATTGAAGTGGGCCTGGTCTAAAAAGCAAGTCCACCAGAGCCAATGCTACACAGAGAATCCCAACGTCAAAAAAAAAAAAAAAAAGAAATTTATATATAAAAAAATGAAAGTTAGGGAATCCTGGAAATGAAAAATTTAAAGACAACAACAAGGAACTACAGAGGCAAGGTTCACACTCAAAACAGAGATCAAGAGAGAAATATATGCAGTGAAAACAAATAGAAGAAATGGAAAGCAGCTGTGTTTGTACACTCCTTTAATACCAGAACTCAGGGAGGCAGAAACCAATGGACTGTTGGGAGTTCAAGGCCAGCCTGGTCTACAAAGTGACAGCAAAGGTATAAAAAGCAAACCTGTCTGAAAATAAAATAAAACAACAGTAAAAAAAGAACAGAAAGAAAGATGACATGGATACATGTGTCAAAGAAAATGTTAAATCTTAAAGTTCTCTACCACAAAATGTCCAGGAACTCTGGGACATTATGAAAACACAAACGATGCTAATGATCAGATTAGCAGAAGAAGGATGAGATCAAAGGTCCAAAAGCTATTTTCAGCAAAATCATACAAGAAAAATTTCTTAACCTAAAGAAGAAGATGCCTATCAAGGCACAAGAAGCATACAAAACACCAAAGAGATTGGACCAGAAAAGGAAGTCCTCTTACCAGAATAACCAAAAATCTAAACATACAGCACAGGAAAGAATATGAAAAGCTGCAACAGAAAAAAAAAAATAAAATAAAACAGACCACACTAACCAACCAATCAAACAGACAAACAAAAACAAACAAAAAACAACCAAGAAATAAATAAAGGCAGATCATTGAAATTAATCCTCTGTTCTCGGTAAAGATGCTAGAAGTTGAAGGGCTTAGACAGAGTGCTTCTGACTCTTAAAAAACTACAGAAGCCAAGACAAATTACTAACCATGCCCAGAAACTTTCAATCACCAAATGGAGAAAATAAGATGTTTCATGATAAGGTCAAATTTAAACATACGTATCTATGAATGTAGCCCAACACAAGGTGCTAAAACAACCATCACCACCACCAAAATACCAGGATTTATAATCACTGTTTGTTGATATCTCTTAGTACCATCGACCCAAATTCACCAATAAAAAGACACAGGCTCACAAAAATGGATGATAAAACAAAATCCACCCTTCTATTAAATACATCAAACACAGCTTCACATCAAGATAGACATTATCTCAAGGTAAAGGGTTGGGAAAGATATTCCAAATAAATGAATTAGAGTATCAAAGCTTGTAAAGCAATTTTAATATCTAACAAAACAGACTTCAAAAACAACTAATCAAAAGACTGCAAAGGACATGACATACAAAAAAAAAAAAAAAAAAAAAAAAAATCCAGCAATATAACATTTCAATACTTAACATCTATGCCCTAAACATAAGAGCACCCAAGTTATAAAAGAAACCCTTCTGCAGCTTGCATCACATCCTGGCCCTTATAAACTGATAGAAGAAGACTTCAATATATCACGCTCACCAATGGACAGGTCTTCCTGACCAAACTGAACAGAGAAATGCTCCAGCTAACTAAAATCAAAAAAACTAAATATACCCAAATGATGTTTACAGAACATCCACCCAAGCACAAAAGATTGTTCCCTCTTCTCAGCAACTCATATATTGTTCTCCAAAATTGATGAGCAGTGGAAGTCTCAAAAGATATAAGAAACTTGCAATAACCTCCTGCATCCTATCACACCACTAAGGTTTAAAGCAGCACATCACCAGTAACAAAAACAATAGAAAGCTTACAAACTCATAGAAATTGAACAACACTCTACTGAATAAAAAATGGGTCAAAACTGAAATAAAGAAAGAAATTAAAGACTTTCTAGAAGTCAATGAAATTAATACACAACATATCAAAACTCATAGTACACAATGGAAGTGTTGACTACAAGAGAGTTCATAGCACTAAGTACATTCAGAAAAAATAATCAGAAAGATCTCTTAGTAGCAACTTTACAGCACACCTAAATACTCTAGAACAAAAAGAAGTAAACATAACTAAAAGGAGTAGACAGTGAGAAACTACTGAACTGTGTCTTCACTGGTAAAACCAAATGTTTTCACAGGAAAAGAAAGGTGGATCCTAGCAAAATTGATAATGATTAGATTTGAATCATTGAGATCTCCTGCATAAGTGGAGGTAACTGTTCAGCAGGCAGTGTGGTCATTCAGTCCAAACTAACTTAATAATGACTAAAGTTTTTTTTTTCTTAAATAAAAAGGATACTTTTGTTGTTTCATATTAAAAACAGTTAAGAGGTTTAAAATGTTTTAAGTAAATTCAAAGGTATAAACTCGTTTGAGTTGGAATAATTTGGAGTGAATATAACATATTTGAACAGTGTGGTGATAGACCGTGCATTTATTCCCAGCAGAGAAGAGCAATTCTCTATTACTTAGTTGTTTTCTAAATTCAGGAGTTACAATGACAGAGTGTTGGTGGTTCATAGCCTTAATCCCAGCTTTTGGGAGGCACATGCACTTTACATACCACCTGAGAGGCAGAGGCAGGCACATAGGATTTACAGTGATTTTATTTAAAAGCTGCTTATAAAAGGCAGGCTGAAAATCAAAGTAAATGCCCTTTATTATCTAGAAATAAATACACCTTAAGTATATTTGTAAACTTACAAAGATTTTTTTAACTTTAATTGAGATATTATAATTTTCTACTTCTAAAAACAACAACAACAACAAAAAAAACATTTTGCCCTATAAAAGATATAACATGCCTAAAAAGGTACAACCCTCACCCCAAAATTAGGGATGGGGCAGGATTTTGATTTAATCTTTTCAGGAGGATAAAATCATCCAACTAAATAATATAGAGACCACTGGACACATGAAACTTCTGAAGAAAATGACAGATCACCAAAAGAAAATGTCAAAAGAGAAGGAGTAAATTGGCCAACTGGTATCACTCACCTTCATGTTGTCTCTTCTGCCTTCTACAGACATAAGTGCAAATTGTCTTCATGTGATTGTTAAATAACAATCCAAAATCTCTATCTCATATCAGAAAAGCCACCTGGTAGGAAGCAGAGGAAAACAGGAAAGTAAGAGATGATTCTATTGTCATGAATCTCATAATCTTTTGGCATGATGTGACTTCTGTACTTACCACAAACTTCAATAATCAAGAATGTGTACAGTGTTTATGAAAGAATGATGGGGTGAGAGAAAAAGCCAAAAACATAAGCCTAAAATATAGTCAAGTTTACATGAAAAGACATAAGGAAACTCTAGTATGAAAAATGTGCACTGGACCAGAGATACCTTTGATTTTCTAAGTAATACAAATTAAATAAACACAGATTCCACAACTGTTACAAGACAAACATAAAATGACACCTAAACTGTTATATTTCTGACCCCCCCCCCAGCTACTACTAACCTCCTTTACAGAGAGTCCTTTTGCTCTGGAAGTCTCTTGGAAAATGGAGATGATCATAAAACTGGGCTGTGGCTTGCAGTCCCTCATGTCCCCTTGTGGGTTTAGGCACAGCCCAGCCCTTGCCGCCACTCACACACAAAAAATATTGGAGAATAATTTAGCATCTGTTCCCTGCTGCATGAATTATGTCACAAGATGTGGAATCTGACCTATCCACTTATTTAAAACCAGGCACCCCTGACAAAATTCTGCATCTCAGAAATTTCTTTTGTACCCTGGAATTGAATTTCCCTAAACCACGCCATTGTGACTGGTAGAAGTTGAAATGTTAAAAATACGTAATCAAGTATTGCTGAAAGATGACCACCACCACGTCATTTCTTCCAGTTTGAAAACAATTTGTAAAATTTGTTACACAAAGGTGTATGTGGAATACAACATTCATCATTTCTAGACAAGAGACCTTCAGTTTTCCAATCTGTCCACTGCAAAACCAATGTTTGATATTATAAGCACCACAAATTTCTACTGCCCAGGCCACAAAATCCTCACTTCTCTGGACAATCAACTCTCAGGAAGGGTCAGAGGCCACGGGTCTCTGACAGGATCACCACATGGAGACAAACAGAACCACAGCCTGAACTACAGTCTGAACCACAGTCCATCTTGGCCAAAGCAGATCAGGCTGTGATAGCTCAGCAGCCTGCTATTCGTGGCCTGGGGACAATGGCCCCACACTCAGCATGACATGGCCTCTGGTCTCACAGCTCTTTAGAGCTACATCAGAGGAAAATCCCAGAACAAACCCATAAACTACCTCCCACTATTGCTCCTGACTGCTAGGCCTACCCAGAGTCCCTCATTAGCTTGAACAATACAGCTGAGTCTCAGGACAATAGTAGTTCCTCTACTAGTGGATCAAAGATTAAATGATGCTGATAGCAGAGGCATTGTAGCTTTGCCCTAAACCCTATGAGCACAAAGAACCCTAGTGTTGTTATAAAAGAATGAAAATCCCAATTATTCTATTTTAAAACCTTCTAGCACAGAGAGGCAGAGAAAGCACTCATCTGACCATCCTACTCACCTCAATTCCAAGAGTAAAAAGCCCCAAAAGCTTACCAGTTCAGATGACAGCTCGGGGGGGGGGGGATAGGCCAAAGGAACCCAAGGCCAAAGGTTTTCTAGCTCAAAGCTCAAAAAGCCCAAAATCTACCATGCAAAAACTCCTTCCACTTTTACACTCTGTCTTAAATACATTTCAGCTGAAAGTTCCACTTACTCTTTAATCCATGTCAGCTGGCTTCTTGCTTTGCCTCTTGACCTAGGGTTAACATTATTTAATCCTGTGCACAGAGAGCGTTTTAATTAAAGGTATGTTCCAGGGCTGAAGGAACCATAACATAATCACCTGTTTAGAATAAACAGAAAGTTCTTAGAATTAAGGTTTGTGTTAGGGCTCACCCATACCAAACAAAGCACAAGTTTTTACAGTTCACAATCTAAGGGATCAAACTGGGATCAAATATCCTGCAATACCCTCATCTTGGAAATGTTTTAAAATACAACCTTCTACTTTCCCAGGGTACCTGCTCATCTTCCAAGATACAGGTCATTTATGTTGCACATTCCATTACACACTCAGTGTCCAGTGCAGTCATCTCGACCTCATAGTTGGGAAGTCCTTCAGCCAAAATTCAGTGAAAGCCAAACAGTAACAACCATTAAAGAAACAAATGGCCATGAATTTGAAAGCAAGGAGTAGTTAATGGAAGCTCAATGAAAATGAGAAATAAAACAAAAAAGATATGGCTGTACCTCACAATGTTGGAGTAGAAAGTTTATTATAGACAGACAAGACAACATAGTCAGACACAGGGACATCTGGGACAGTCTAGAGTTGACATGAGCTATGTGAGACGAGAGGAGAGAGGGAAGTGGAGAGCCAGAACAAAGAGCCAGGAGGATAAATGATAAATGAAAAAGACCAGGTAACCAAAATGGTTAGAATATGTAAGGAAGGACAGCTGGGGGGAGGGCAGCTCAGCTCCTGGGCTAGAGATCTGTGTTTGACACCAATACCTTGTTACAGGTAAGGACTAAGGGATACTGGGAGAACCTGACAGCCACGTCTGCTTTGATTGTTAAGTAGCCACCTTAACCATTCATCCCAGTATTTGAGATGTAAGAGTAGAAAGGAATAAGAAGCTTGAAACGATTTCATTATAATCTCAAAAATTATTTTTAAAAGTTGAAAATGGCTTTATGATCCAATATTCTTCAGGGAATTCAAGTATATATTAGAGCACACAAAGTATTATTCACACCTTTTCTCTTTGTGCATTTTCAAATGAGGGAGGGAAAAAGCATTCCTGTTAGGCACTACCACCCCACTTTGTCCAGAACTTCTGTGTGTATGAACTAGTGTAACTGTACAAATTTGCTTTCCGGAAACAAGTGCAGCAATTAATCCATATTCTTGATTCTCTTTGTGTATGACTCCCAGCCCTAAGTGTACAATTTTCACTTTTACTGACCATCTAAAATTGGTTACCTGACTCATTGCCATCTTCCCTCCTCCCCCTCCCTTTCTGTGTTGTGACAACACCAGCTTCAAAGTAGGTCATGAACTCAGTTCTTACACAGGTTCCCTCTTTATTTGTAATCACCCACCTCCAAGCAAACAAACAAACAAACAAAACCCAGAGAGGTCAGTGGACAATCATTAACTGATCTCTTTTACTTCACACTGACCAGTCAGGGCCCACCTGAAAAGAGTTGAAGGATTATGTTCTAGGCACTGGGTAGTAGAAGTAGCATTCAGTGTTTAAATAAAGTATAAACTACATAACATGTGAATGACTGATGTATAGAACACAATGCTTTAAACAAAAACAAAAATCAAAGTACTAGTGAAAAAGGAATGAAATTCTTAATGACTGGGGATTATCAGATAATATTAACTAATAAGAGAGTAGAGCAGTGATGCATCAACAAAAAATTTAATAATACCAACAACTGACTTTTCTAAATATTTATTTATTTATTATTATGTATACAATGTTCTGCATGCATGCACACCTGTACACCAAAAGAGGGCACCATATCTCATTATAGATGGTTGTGAGCCACCATGTGCTTGGTGGGTATTGAACTCATGACTCTTAAACTCTTAGTTGAAAAAAACACATAGGCATACAGACTTTGAAAAACACAGGCCATTCTGTGGTAGAGGGAAAGCCATTAATAAGATACTGTTTGATGTTGCCCCTGTGTCCAATATTAGCTTCTGAGACCTGTAACCTGACAGACACAGCTTTAGCCCATAGCCTCTGTCTCAAATTTGAACTGACAGGACTGTGTCAATGAGGATTGTATATATGGGCATAGGACAGTCCCTTAATGTGAAATTCAATATTTACTGGATCAAGGTACCTGACTCAAATTGTACGCCACCAAATCTGGTCTGCTTTTATTTGCATTCATGAATTAATAAATACGTGTTGGGAATTTACAAATTAAAAAAAAAAAAAAAACATCACCCTGGCACTTTTATAGACAATCCTGTTGAGCAAACATGCATATCCTAGGATCCTAATCTCTAAAGGGCCTGGTTAATATACTACTTGTCCATGGAGTGTTTTACAGGCAGTCTTCCCTCAGCTAAACTCTAACTGGTACCACTAGTTTCTCAGCAATAGTAAATCCTTTACATCATCAATTCTACTCTTCTATATCACAGCTTGATATTGGAGTGCTCTCTGACACAGGACATACCATTTACAACCTCCACAAAATTCAAATGGATCTTTTCGAACTGAGAGAACCTACCTGACACCCCCAAACCTCACCAGGAACTAGGCCTAAAAAGGTCACCTAAAGGTCACAGAATAGTGACTCTACCATAGGTCAGCAGGAACTAGGCCATGAGTCACCATTTCCCAAAACAAGGTCATAAGATTCCCTATCCAAGGAACAACCTGAGGATAACGAGAAAGATGGGAAGGTATCTTATCTCAAAGAGGGGCATTTGTCCTGAGCAGTCCACCAACCTTGTAGTAGAACATTCAATGAAAAGAAAATATCTAACATTGCTGAGGCCACGAGATAGCTTGCTCAATGTTAGTTATGTTAGGTAACTAATCACTTTGTAAAAAGCTTACCCTTGCTGAATGTCACCCAATTCTGTAACTGTTAAACTGGAACTTTCTGGTCCTTCCTAAAACCCCAGTAAAAACCCTGCCATGCAGCTACTCATGGCTCTCCTCTCTGATCCACTATGTCGGTGATGATGGAGAGACCCAGCTTAAACCAAAATAAAACTCTTTGCTCTTGCATATGAGGTCCTGCTCCTGGTGATCTTTGGTGACCCTAAGATCTGGCCATAACATATGGGTTCTCATATTTGATCCCCAAGTCTCCCAAGCAACCCAGGCACATGTTGCTGAGCAATAGCCAGTAAGTGAGCACTCTGTGTCTGTCTGTGTCTTTCTCTGTTTTGCTCTAGTTTCCTTTTTAGGGCCTTGGGGCAAAATGTGTAATCTGTGTAGTCAGAAAGGTTAGAGCTGATGCTTTGGACAGCTGAGGGCCTGAGGGGTCCTGGAAGACTTTCCAGACACCCCTCAAAGGGGCAAATCTGTAAAAGAAGTTGAACACTGAGATTTCTGTGATCTGTGGACATCAGAGAGGATGAATGTGCCCCTATCTGTAAAAGGTGGTAGAGTACCCAGTTTTCTTTGATCTCTGGATCTTTGAACAAGGACAATGTAGGTAGCTCCTGCATCAGGGATTCGCTGATATCTTACTTTCATTTTTTCCACTGCAGGAGTGGTGGAATCTGCTGTCTGGCTCTATGTATTTTTCTGCTGCACAAGCAATGGGATCTAGCTGTTTCTGTCTTGTTTAACTGTTTTGACTCTCACTGCCAATTTTTTGTCTTTGGGACTGACTAAGGACATGGGACAGAATCATTCTATCCCTCTAGACTTGATTATTTCCCATTTCAGGGAAGCTTGAGCCATGCTCCACTAGCACCAGTGATAGTGGCAAGGAGGTGCCAAGGGATTGATACAGTATGTGGAGCCCCAGGCTTGGTACCTCTGCCAATGTTCTCTGGTCTCTGGTCTGGCAGAGCTTATCCACTACTCTGGCCTTGGGTCTGGCAGAGCGTGTCCTCTGCTCTGGACTCACAGAGATTTGCTGCTGCTGTGGTCTCTGGTCTGGCAGAGTTTGCCTGGTGCTTTGGCCTCTGGTCTGGCAGAGATCAACAGATATGTTGTTGCTCCATTCTCTGGTCTGGTTGAATGCAGGTCACCATTCTAAACTCTGGTGTAAGTTGGTTGATCCTGATTTCAGGTAGGCCATCACTAATGGAACAGGATAGAGGGCCCATAGAGACAGGCCACGGTTCTGAGTTTTGGGATTTTCTCCTTCTTCCATTCTCTTTGAGCACATTTTAACCAGTACATTTTTTTCCTTTGTGGTTTTGTTTGCTTGTGATGGTCTCACTGGGCCAGTGATCAAACAGCTGTGCTCCATGGTGACTTTGCCTTCCTCATGATCCCAACACTACAAGCTGGGGCACCTCTGGTCATCAGTGGGAACACATATTTCCACACGTTTGGCTAGGAAGGCTTGGTTGGAGAGAGGTCTGTGTGCAGAAAATCCTGCT